>LR732080.1:0-466742 GCA_902506015.1 Armillaria ostoyae | reverse complement strand
CCGGAAACTGACCCGGTATTGATTCCTTCAGCTGCTATTCGTCGCAAGGCTGATACCGTCATTTCACGCTTTGAACAGATGAATATCGACGAGGATGTCGATGTCATTGTCAATCGCGATCCGACTGCCGGTAACATCGTCGAAGGCCATAAGGTTCCGCTTCCCAAGTTCCTCAAGAACAAGAAGGCTGCTCAGGTTCGTTTACTAGTCGGTTTTCTTCTTTACTAGCCTAAAGTTTTCTTCCAGAGGGAGAAGGAGAACGGCAGAGCGACGTGCCGAGGCGATTCAGGTGACTTTCTAACCACTAGTATTCGATCTCGACTCATTTTCACACATTTACCAGGCCGCCGAGGCGACTATTGCCAAAGGGAAGGCTATCGAGGCCGCTAACCAAGCCAGGAAGCGCCCTCGCGCCTCTACTGACCTTGCTTTCAAGGATTCCCCTTACACCATCGCTGGTAAGTGTTCACTAGTGAGTTATGCGACGCATTATTGACCTTCTTTCTTTCACTAGCGGCTGACTTAGCTATCAACAACGAGGCTAGTCAGAGTACTATCGACGCCGTGGCTTCACTAGTCGTTGCTGGGGATCATATCAACCCTTCCGAAAGCGTCTTGCGCTCTAGGGAGGCTGATCTTCGCAACGATGTCATTGCCACCACCCACAAAATCGAGTACCTGTTGAAATACAGGGAGTTTGTGGTTGCTCACCATGGCCAAGTCGTCAAGCAGCTCGAGAGCCGCCTTCCTGTGCCTATGGAGGCCGATTCCTCTGCTCCAGTTGCTTCTGGCTCCAAGATTAACTAGTACTAGTCGCTCTGGAACCTTACTAGTCACCGCATATATCGGTTTTCTATTACTAGCCTGTCGTTTTTCGTGCTTTCCAACTGCCTAGATACAGTATCTAGCTTACACCATCGTTACTCAGCAATATACAGTGTTTTTAACCGTCTCTGATCGCAGTTTTTGAGCTCCTGAGTCGACTAGTGATGGGGACTCCGTCGTCTTCATCACTATTGCTATCATTATCATTAAGCTGAGGGTATCCCTCCACTTCTGAAGCTGAATCTTCGCTACCAGACTCACTAGTGTCGCTCTGCTGCAGTCTAACTCGGTCTACACCATACAATTTCTTGCCTAAGGTCCGATAGTGGTATTCTGTTGGGACAGACTCATCACTATCCACCAACTCTTTAAGAGTTTGGGGACTTACATCGATTAAATCATGAATTTTCTTGGGTAACTCGACACTATGCCTCGCATGGTATGGGATTACTCTAAACTGAGCGACTGTGCCACCCACTATTGAACCGTCCAACTCTGCTAAGACATAGGAACCACCTTTTGTCCTTCTTATGACGACTAGTGGCCCCAAGTACCTTGGCTCCATCTTGCTATCAAGGCTATCCTCGACTCGCGTATTTCGCATGAGTACTAGTCGACCTGGTTTGAAGTCGTAGTCCACTATAGTGGCCTTGTGCTCGCGTTGATAGCGTAGTACTGTATCGAGTTTATTCTTGCTTACTTTCTGTCGCATTTCCATTACATGTTGCGCATGCTTGGCTAGTGCTTTCGCTCGTAGGCCTATAAGGTCCGCAGTGCTCAAGATTCCACTCGGAGGCTTGACTAGCCAAGTCGCTTCTACTACATCAAGCGGTACTATTGGATGCGCTCCTAGTGCCATGAAATACGGTGAACAACCGGTACCACGCTTAATAGTGATGCGGTCAGCCCATAATACATGTGGTAGGAAGTAAAACCACTTCCTCGAGTTGCCACTAGTCGCTTTGAATAGCACCTGATGAAGGTCCCAATGACCCCTTTCAATCTTTCCATTTGCTTGCGAGTTGTAAGGCATGATCCTTATGCCAGTAATGCTGTACTTATCCTTTAGCCACTGTATAACAGCGACCCAAGGTCCTCCATTATCAGTCACTATTTCGTAGGGACAGCTCCACCTGCATATCACATCCTCAAAGAACCAAATCGCAATTGCTTTAGCGTTTTCATTCTGTAATGCCCTAGCTTCTGGCCAAGACGATAATGAGTCGCGCGTGTGAACTATATACTTGCACTTATTAGATGCCGGGGACATGATCATAGTGTCGCAATGTACCTTCTGGAATAGCGACGGCATCTGAGTGACAGTGGGTGGAATACGGAGCATGGTCTTCTGTCGGACTTGGCATAAATGACAAGACTTAACATACCAACTGACATCTCTTTCCAGCTCTGGCCACCAGAACCGTTGATCCAATAGTGACTTAGTCGTGTAAAAGCCTCTATGCCCTAACGAGTCGTGTGCCGATCTCATCATATACATTCGATGCTCTTTATCCACTACTAGTCGATGATCTCCTTCGGTACTGCATCTATATAATCGTCCTTCTTTATCCAAGAAGAAGTTACGACAGTACTGCTTGAAAGTCAAGTACTGCTTGTCGTTAAGTCCTTCTGGACAATACCTAACGTTTCTCGACCAAGTCTGGACATGCGGTAGTCGTTCATCCTGTGCTAGTCCACTACTAGTCCGTTGTTTCTCTGGATAGTCCTCCCTTTTGTCGGGATTGAACTTATACTCGAGATCTGGAATGAGTGGCGTCGCTTTCAAGAACTGGCATATCGTTTCATCGGTGTTTTCTTGTGCTAAGTATAGATCTCTTAATTCTAGTTCATGAGAGTGTGCATCATTCAATTCTATAGTGAAATTGTCGATACTAGTGGCTAGTATGTACATATGGCCACCTCGACTGTCAATTTCATTCTTAAATTCTTCAAGTTCCTTCGGCAGTGTACTAGTCCCTTCTGCGACTTCAAATTTCAAGGGGCCATGGTCCTCGAGCTCATAGTCCTCCAAGTCAGGATGGACTTTGTCTCCAGGATGCAGATCTTGCCTCAATAGTCCATCTGCAGGGAAAGTACTACCTTTCACATGACGAAGGGTGAAATGAAACATCAGAATGTCTTCTGTCCAACGATTGATAGTGGCATTCTGTCCCATTCCTGCTACTTCACGTCGGTTTCAACCACTAAGTTGCGAATTCAAATGAGCCAATATTGACAAGCTTTCGATGCTCGCAATAGTCCATACAACTCGTGCTCAGGTTGTGAAAACCGCACTTTTCTTTCATTCATAGTGTACAATTAAAAGATTAAGCTTATGAGTGTATGCTAGTTGCCATATTATCGCATAATTTAATGTTACAATCGAGCTGGAAGCTCAAGACAGCGATATAGAACTTGTATCCAATGGATACTTTATAATATCATCGTCTTTAACGCTATAGCCAAAGAACAAGCGCCTGTCTCGCACCGTAGCATCGTCTGCATTGACAGAGCTATTACTAGGGCACTTCACAATGTTTCTCGCTCCTTGACTAGCCGTCTTTTGGGTGCTAGCAGACATGATCGGTCTGCTAACGGTTTGATAGGACTGTGAGTTCGAAAGTCCAGGGTATACTATTGGAGCATCACTTCCAATAGCGGAAGAAGACGTAGGCATTTCCATTGAAGAACTCTTCTGACTATCCAGCACGTCTACAGTAGCTGGCGCCGCTTCCTGTTCTGCTCTATCGCGAGGACTAGCAGAAAGTACAGGCATGCATTGCGTTGGTAGAATTGTACGAGTACTGGACAGAACAGTCGTTTCCTTCGAAGGAAAGACTACAATCATTCTTTGAGGGGACATCGGAAACGAGCCACCAAGTAGCCGTTCCGAAGCCCAAGTGCGCATAAAGTCTGAGAATCCTCCCCTGCACATAGTGATACTACGGCAAGGGTCAGAAAGACGATAGTACGGAGGCTAGTTCGAATAATATGCTTCTTTAACAAGACTAGTGTCAAATAAAAGGTCTTAATTCAACGAGATTATCAAATCTGAAACTCCCTCGCGGTGGGCTCCAGATGATGTGCTCGGTAACGGCGAGTGGCAAAAGACTAGTGGGCGGAAATGAGCTCCAACCAACACTAAACCTCTCTACACTCTACACTATCACCAATGTATTGAATTCGGGTGTTTCGAGTACAATAGAAGCACTCTGCAGACTCAATAATCAAGGTAGGTTGTTCAAAAGATGTTTTATTCGTTACTAGTGAGTTTTACAAGCGTACTACTCGCACTAGTGGGGTGGGTAAGACACAATTGAATGAATGTGACTTGGTTTTGAGCTACTGCGCTCGCTGGGACTCCGACTGTTCGGACTATTGGCTCTCTTGGCCCTGTAATACTTCCTACAAGTGATCAACACTTGACTAGTTCGCACTCTTGGCTTACTAGTGGCACTCTTGGCCTAGAAACTGCTCCTTACAAGTGGTAACACTTGACTAGTTCGCACTCTAGCTTACTAGTGGCACTCTTGGCCTAAGAATAATACTTTAACTTCGAGAAACTGCAAGAACTAACTTCGGAGCACTCTTGGCCTTTGCAGGACACAATGGTAGACTCAAAGGGACTTCAATTCACTCAATACTATAGGTAACTTAGCGACTAGTAGCCGCTTCGTTCGAGGTTAAGCACAAAAGCCTTTAATTGGGGGCACTAGATACTACTAGTCACTCGCAATCGCAGGGATGGCATCGCCTGCCGTTGCGAGTGGCTATTCTACTACTTATATACTGTAAAGAATGGTACAAAGCAACACAAACAACTACACTAGTGGGGTATTTTCGGTACGGATTTCTTGGCTAGGCCCGAAATACCGCACATAAACACGCAATAGTCGGTCTAGAAATTGCTATTGGACGACTAGTGAGCCACGGAGCTCAGCTAGCGGTTTAATCTCGCGTGCTTGACCCAGCAATGCGCCACTAGTGCCGGAGATGAACGACTAGCCACATCCTCGTGCTCGCAACCGTAGTTGGCCGTGATCGAAAGCGCAGCCGGGCTATACTAGTACCGATCGTAATAGATCTGATCGCACTAGTCGGATCTGGGCATAACGTTAATCCGTTGCTAATTCATTTCTAAGTCCTGCTTTGAGATTGCTGCGTGACTAGTTAACCTGACTTAGGCGTTTCTGCCCCGATCGGTCTACTAGTGACTGAACTTCACGAGATCTGTGTATTCTGCTCCTTGTTTGGTGCGCTAGTTGCGTTACTTGTCTACTAGTGGCCTTATATTAATTAGTCCGGCTAGTATTCAAGTCACTAGTATGGCCGGCTGGTAGATTTAACCCACTAGTGGTATCGCATCTAAGTCCTGGCTTCACTAGTCGCATACTGCTGTGACTATCAGCTCGGAGCCTCAGCTATAGTCCTTTTATTATCACTAGTACAGGATAGATATGCAATTGTATTGCTACCAAATCGCAAAATCTAGGTGTGAACGCGTAGACAGCGTATCACCGGATTCTGTTGAGGTGCATCGCTTTGTCTCGAAGCTGGCCTTGACTCTTCGTATAGCGAATCTCTGGTCCTTGGAACTGGACTCTGAAGTGCCATCTCACCTCGAGGGAGGTCTGTCCTTGACCTATCGTGGGAAGAATCATCTATCCTGCGGATAGGGTTCGTTTGTGAGGCTTCACTTCATTGAGATCATGCTGCTGACCCCACAGACTGAGGTTTGATTATGTAGGTGGAACTCCTTTGGGAAGCACTTTGTTGCGAGGTTTGGCTGTGATGGGACTCCGCCCTCAATTCTTCATATAAGGAATCACCTACTTTTTGTGCAGGACTTCCTGGTCTTCTGACATCTTTTACTATGGTGACTTCTCCGAGGTCTGACTCGTTGATCCCTATCAACCTTGTACGATTTGCCAAGTCCTCTGTCGTCATCTCCTCCATGATGCCAGGTTCCTGGTGATGTGCTCGGTAACGGTGAGTGACAAAAGACTAGTGGGCAGAAATGATCTCCAACCGACACTAAACCTCTCACAACTCTACACTATCACCAATTGATTGAATTCGGGTGTTTCAAGTACGATAGAAGCACTCTGCAGACTCAATAATCAAGGGATGTTGTTCAAAAGACACTTTATTCGTTACTAGTGAGTTTTACAAGCGTACTACTCGCACTAGTGGGGTGGGTAAGACACAATTGACTGAATGTGACTTGGTTTTGAGCTACTGCGCTCGTTGGGACTATGACTGCTTCGAAATAATGGCACTCTTGGCCCTGTACTACTTCCTACAAGTGATCTTCACTTGACTAGTTCACACTCTTGGCTTACTAGTGGCACTCTTGGCCTAGAAACTGCTCCTTACAAGTGATAACACTTGACTAGTTCGCACTCTAGCTTACCAGTGGCACTCTTGGCCTAAGAATAATACTTTAACTTCGAGAAATTGCAAGAATTACTTCGAAACACTCTTGGTCTTTGCAGGACACAATAGTATTGCTCAAAAGGGACTTCAATTCACTCAATTCTATAGGTAACTTAGCGACTAGTAGCCGCTTCGTCGAGGTTAAGCACAAAAGCCTTTAACTGGGGGCACTAGATACTACTAGTCACTCGCAATCGCAGGGATGGCGTCGCCTGTCGTTGCGAGTGGCTATTCTACTACTTATATACTGTAAAGAAAGGTACAAAGCGACACAAACAGCTATACTAGTGGGGTATTTTCGGTATGGATTTCTTGGCTAGGCCTGAAATATCGCGCATAAACACGCAATAGTCGGTCTAGAAATTGCTATTGGACGACTAGTGAGCCGCGGCACTCAGCCAGCGGTTTAACTTCGCGTTCTTGACCCAGTAACGCACCACTAGTGCCGGAGATGAACGACTAGCCACATCCTCATGCTCGCAACCGTAGTCGGCCGTGATCGAAAGCGCAGCCAGGCTATACTAGTACCGATCGTAATAGATCTGATCGCACTAGTCAGATCTGGGCATAACGTTAATCCGTTGCTATTTCATTTCTAAGTCCTGCTTCGAGATTGCTGCGTGACTAGTTAACCTGACTTAGGCGTTTCTGCCCCGATCGGTCTACTAGTGACTGAACTTCACGAGATCTGTGTATCCTGCTTCTTGTTTGGTGCGCTAGTCGCGTTACTTGTCTACTAGTGGCCTTATATTAATTAGTCCGGCTAGTATCCAAGTCACTAGTATGGCCGGCTGGTAGGTTTAACCCACTAGTGGTATCGCATCTAAGTCCTGGCTTCACTAGTCGCATACTGCTGTAACTATCAGCTCAAAGCCTCAGCTATAGTCCTTTTACTATCACTAGTATAGGATAGATATGCAATTGTATTGTTACAAATTCGCAAAATCTAGGTATGAACACGTAGACGGCGTATCACCGGGTGTGTCTTGCTGTTCTCATCCGCCACTCAAACATGTCACTTATACTGGACAACGTCTGCATCATGGGATTGTTCGACGAATCTGGGAAAAAGTTTCCGAAAACTGGCTTGTAGGGCGTGTTGGGCCCTATCGAGATGGTTGAGGAAGGTGGTGCTAGCTCTTCCCTCGACAAAGGTGCTGCCAATTCCATAGGTTTGTTTGCTCTCAGTATCTCGCTTACCGATGGGGTCGGTTGTGAGTCAGGGTGATGGTAACGGTTCAGGTTACGGGATAGGCTTGTTTCAAGATTGCTCACTGACTGAGTGGTTCAAGGGATAGGTCGAGCGAGACTGTTATAGCCACCACTGAAATCAAATTTCTTTTGGAAACTATCGTGCCAGGGAACTATGAATTCCCATCTCTGTTCCCCACTCGTTAAAGCATGTTGCCCCTCTGCAGTGAGTTGTCTCTGGTGAGAGGGGATTGTCTCTAGCCCTTTCTGGATTCATTGTTCTGTGTCTTCCTCTGTATCGAGGTATTCATAGAGCTCGGGAACTGTAGAAAAGGGTGAGACTGGGCATGTATGTCGCTCAAATTCTTCCAAATACTTTTGTAAGAATTCGTGCCCTCTTTTCAACCTGCCCGACAACCCTTTCCAGGCGGCATTTACCAACTGAATTTTGTTGCTTCCTTTGAGAATAGACATGAACATGTCCTTGGGATTGACCTGAAACCACATTGAGCGAGCAGGGCTTGGAGTCATAGTTGCCGCAATTGCAAGGGCTGCTTGTAGCTCGTCAATAGTGGCTTGTACTGCTCTGAACATCAATGGTCTTAATGTGTACCTGGGCTGGTTGGAAAATCGTTCATATTCATGGGCTTCAACGTCTATTGCTTGTAGATCGTAGCTCCCATAATGTTCTATCCTATATGCTGTTGACAAAGCATTCGAGGTTTCTCCTGTCTCAGGGTTGATGACTCTGGGATGTATGTTGTACTCCTCCCATAGCTCTTCCATGGCAGTTTTGCCATTATCTCCTACCACTACTGTTTCATCACCCAATTGTAGGGGATCGATGGGGTCTGTTTCAGACATAGTGGTGATGATAGGATTGTTGCTAGTGTGATGCTAGTAGTGACTCTGACTGATAGTCGCTAGGTTCCCAATGTGTCCACCACTGTGAAGCATGGTGAAGTATTGTATGCTTCAAGTTCAATTAGAACCTAGCGAGGGAGTATCGTATACGGAGTCCAACATTTATAAGAGAATGTCAGTGGTGTGCCGACGTAGATGCAGGTACTGTGTAGGTACAGGTTGTATACAAGTCTTCCTTATCCTCCAATAGCCAAGGTTGTGATACTCTCTGGCCTGACACAGGTCCAATGGTAAGAGTTCACACTTATGGTTTGGGGGGAAAAAAAGGTAGAAAGATGTCTTATTACAGCTACTTGGGACCTTTATATACTGTGCTACATGAGTCAAAGGAGTAATTAAGAGTCACATCTACTCATATCTCTGAGTCAATGTCCTAATTATAACCATTTAAAATTATGACCCTTCAACCTGTCAGTCCCAGTTTGGTCACATTACACAAGCCAAGGAAAGAGACAGGGACAATACCTGTAAGATCTTCTTGTATCCCTCTGAAATAACATAAGCCAAGTTATAGTATGTCGGTCTAATCTTCTGATGCTTAAGCTTGGCATGGCAACAATCTATCAGGATACGAATGTACTGCGGTTGATATCCAGGTGCCTTGGAACATAAAATGAGAAGCAATATCCACAAATAATTAAAGAGTAACTCACGCGAAAGACAACATCAATGTAACATGAATTCCCTGGCAATTCATGAGGAACCAAGTCCGACATATCAATGCAGCCTCGATCACCTTTCAGGATCTGAGACATGCTAACCCCAGGAGTATCGGATGGCACAGTTGGGTCTTTGAACCATATCAAATGTCGATTATACAGAGATAGTCCAGGGGTCCAAAATTTATACTTGACTTGACCGAGCGCTTCAGGGATTTGCTTGCGGTCTTGAGGCTATGGACCAGAAGGTATGAATACTTAGTTGCAAGCAATGAAGAAACAGGGCCCACCGGAGAACATATCTTGACTTCGTATGGCTTGTCCGATGGGGGCTTCGATGACTCCTGGATGCATGGCTTATGACTATTCCTCTTCTTTATGAGCTGTGGGACAGGGAGTACCAGATGAGTATGGTTCGTTGGTCAATGGATTAAGTCTTACGGAGTGTGTCATGAATAAGAAGGGATACTCTGGAGACTGCGGTGAAGGATAAGGATATGCATATATAATCAATGGATGGTGAAAGCTTACAAGTCTTTCCTCCACAGACTCAGGAACCTATTCAGAATGCTTGTTCTGCATCAACAAATTTGGCAGAACGTATTATTACCCATGGATAATGTTTCTTGTGTGGGTAAGGAGCTCTGAGTGTTAATGATACTTGCCATTTGGTCATTCAGACTTTGGTCTGACTGACTCTGAGTGGGCACAGAAGAAACATCCTATTGACGATGTAGCAGAGTTAGATAGAAATTGATTATCTGTCTTACCGATTCCAACTGAGATGAAGCAGTAGCCTCATGGCTTTCTTGAGGGTATGTATCTTTGAGATACTGCACGATGGATGTGCCGAACACATTAGTGTCAGACGTGACATAGGGGTATGTTGTGTGGAATGGATTGGTTGCTGGGTACCCACCAATCCCATTGGTCTGCGAGAGTGGACTGGCATCAGCATAGGAAGGCAATAAATGGTGGAAAAGCATCGTACGGTTGCTTCGGTACCGTGAATGAAGCAGTAAGACATGTCAAGGAAAGGATGTGATGGAATTGAACTAAACACTCTCCAGCTTTTATAATAACCACCTATGCCAGCTCCACATGGCTCTACATGTTGTCTTGAACATTGACCTACAGTTATCGTGACAAAGATACAGCGCCATGAGAAATAAATGACAAGTATTTCTGTGATACTTACTGTGAGAACGTATTTTGACAGTGGAAAGTCTATATAAGGTGGGGAAACATCGTCACTTGCAAAGACAAGCCAAGACTAGAGTTGAGGAATTGGCAATTGGAGTCACAGCAAGATCCCACTTTGTCCTGTTGTCCTGCTAGATTCCGCTACAATGGATATTGAAGGCCAGCAATCGACAGAGCTCTTATGTCTAGGCTGGCGAGAGGATGGACGACGACTGCATCTGTGCATGAGCACAGCTCAAAGCGAACAAGGAGCACATAGCCACGTAGCAAAGCACTGACACGGCCACATGGGTGCTTCTGGCTTATGCAATGTACTTGCTCAAATCTCACCCCATTTAAGGACAGATTTGGGTCAAAATCTGCTCCTCGACCAATCAGATGCATACAACAGCATCTATATCTTGACAAAGACAAAGATAAGTACAAGGAGGAGGACAAATTGCTATCCAAAACATACCCAGAACGTGAGCTGGTTCAGAGGGCACGAGGAGGAAAAATTCCCAAACTGAAGCATCTGGTGCTTCACTTGCTCTACGTTTAAACCTTGAAGGAATGATAGTACTGGTGCTATCTCATGCTATCTGTAACAAAGTTAGCTATGGGGTGCTTGATGATGCATCCCTCAGATGGACCTTGTTCCATATTTGGTCTACCTGGTCCGGGTCGCTGCCAGTCTTTCTTTTCATACTCAAGTGGCAGTCAAGGCCACCTACACTGGTGCCTATCTGCCATGGCCCTCTCCTACAGCATATGGTGTGGCTTTTCATCTAAATCGGAGTATTTCAGCCTACAGAAAATGCAATGAAGGAACAAAGGAACATCATTTCCATAGAGGACAAAATATTTTGGAAAACAATGCTGAGCAGAGATACCAGTGTTCATCTAATTAAAACCTCTTCTTGGAAGAGAAAGTCCTATAGTTGAGCCAGGACAACTTGACATATGGACCCTTCAGCAAATCCCGCATCTGGATATCTGAGAGCAAGAACAGCACTCTGGACTGGAGGCGACATTCAGTAACAATGTTGTCGAGTCACTAAGGCATCCTGGAGGAAAGGAGTTGGTTTGAAGTACATAGTTAACATTGGTGGAATATTGCTAAGGTTGAGAATCTCTGCCCAGATCATCTTGAGAAAGGACAGCTTGGGAAAGAGATTTCACACTTACCTCCCAATTACGGTAAAGTAACCCTTCATCAAGATTGTGAGCTGCTTGAAAATTGTGTCTCCGACACAGCGGGGTGTCCAGCAAGTGTAGTGAAGTTCTTTCAGTGCGGGTGTCAGAGTTAGCAACAGAATCATGGGGACACCATTTATACAGCGCTTTGAAGGTCAGGTAGTTGTAGCTGAGTTGACTGAGCAATAGAGCAAGGTGTCTGGTGCACAGATCATACATAGGATACTTTGTAAGGCAGGTCATTTGTGAGTGTGAGGAAATAAAGCCAATATTAGCAGTGGAAATTGGAGATATTTGGTAAGGAAGCCAAAGATATATCCAAACAATAAGACACTGGTTGAATCAGAAAGTGGAGCGGGTTGACCATGACTCCGATTGAAAGCTTTGGAGAGTCTGCAATGACTTGCCTATCCTGCGAGTAGTGGCAAGAAATTGTGTTTGATAGTAAGCTTCTGGGTTGCAAGTTTGTATGAAGTCGTAGCTGTCATGAATGCAAATCCCAAGCTTTGGCATGTCAACGTTCAAGTTGAACAGTTGAGCCGCCAGCAATCAAAGGATCAATCAACCTTGTTTCTATTTCAAAATGAAAATCCTTCTTTCCTGCCATCACAATACTTCATCACCGACTGCCTCTTGCCATGACCACAGTGACCTCGAAAGCAAACTTGTTCTCACCCACCATTCCTGATTTCAACAACACGTACTAGGAAGGATGTGAGGATACAGGTAATGAAAATTCCATGTTTTCATTAATGTTGGACTCACTTATATCCACCACAACTTTTGGTAACACTTCGAACCCATTTGAGAGAACATGCCAAAGAACTACTCTGCCAGTGTCAAAGCCATCATCACCTACATCGATGAAGTCTTCTTTGGTGCTGATGCCAATGAAGATACGGAGTATGTTTGCCTTTGATTCATCTAACTTGGCATTAGCTGAAGCCTGTAAGCAACTCTGAAGATCTGAACCCTGCATCTCATTCTTTCGAGCTAACACCGCTTTCAGTGAGATGGTATCTGTGGTCGTGGCAAGAGCTACAGCCTACTATCAGTTTGGGAGCTTCTTTCTACAGATTCTGCGATGCACTTGAGGTGAAGAATAGTGTGTCGATGCCAGAAAGTGGATGGGGAGTGGATCATGCGCTTTCTGCATGGGCTAAATGGTTAACACCAACAAATAGTACAGTTGATGTTGGTAAGTGTCATTTCTGTTTTCTGAATGTATGAGATACCAATTAACATTCAACATCTTTGCATCAGCCACTGACACCTATGACTGCAGTTGCTCCCAAGCCGAATATCCTGTTGGTAATGCTATTGTTCTTATAGCTGAAGTCTTTGCATCCTGAAGGATTGTTCATTTATAGATGTAATATACTCGACTCAGCTCTATTTGGGACTCCGGGGCCTTTCTAGTGAAATCAAACTGAGATATATCATTGGGATGGACCCCCTATTGGATAGTGCGGTGTTGTTTCGCGGCTCAACACTGTTGAAAGTGACCAGGCTGGTCTTATAACTTTGTAGTGCTGATACAAAACTGACGTATTAATAAACCAGTCATGTGTTGTCGAATTTCCAGATGCGTTTTCCTACGATCCTGATTCCGAACGGCGACAGCATCAATGCCCTCTACGGCAGATGGGACATCAAAAACAAAAGGCTGTTCTTCACCAATGGTAAATGTAAGTGTTGTAGTGCCTTTCTCGCGGATTATGATCCTGATGTCTTTTAGGTGATCCTTGGGGAGAGGCAACGGTGTCTGCTGTGAATCGTACAGGCATGAGCACAGATGACAAGCCTATTGGCCTGTTGAATGGGATCCATTGCACAGATTTGGTGATGGCCCTTATTGGACCTGATCCTACAATTGTTGCTGTGCAGGGTTTGTTCTTGGATTATGTGGTTGGAGGATTTTATGGCCAAAAGATCTTGGGCCAGCCAAATAACATGCCTATCTGCATCTGTTTTCCTGTACCGAGCGGCGTCTAGGTCAGTGAAATATGATCCTGTGCCCTTAGTGCGTCATCCAGTTATGGTATGATACTGAAAGCTGGTTACATTGAGGTTTGGGTAGGGATTACTCTCGCCAAAGAAGCGGATGCTTGAGAACAATTGCAGCGTCACCAAACGTTTATGCGATGACACCGTTGACCGTACTATTTGTCATATAACCGTAGTAAGCTACGAAGTGAATTAGTGTGCTTTGGCATATCAGGAGAAACACGTGTACAAGCTGTGTTGACTTCTCCGACATTTATGAAAATGATAGGGCCACCTAGAAAAAATAGTCAATGACATCGAACACCAATGGAGAAAAAAGGAATGTAACAACATCACGATTCTTTTCTTCATCAGTGATAACAAAATGGCAAGGACTTCTTTATTTGTCTATGGCTGTGAGCTTTATAAGCAGTTCAAGCGCCTCGCAGCTTTGTTTTCTTCTCACACAAGCCTATGCCCCGTGTCTTCGTCACGATTGCCGGACCCTCGTACCTCGGGTCCCAGCAACCTGACTGCAACACGGGACTTCGGCTTGTTGGGGCCCGCCCCAAACCCGGCTTTTTACTAAGATATGTTGTTGAATCTCTGTTATTCATTTGGAGCCACTGTAATAGAGTGAAATGGTTTTTATGAGTCCATGAAGCTTGTTCTGTTACTTCTGTAAGCCATGTAATGGAGAGGTAGGGACTCCCATGATTTGGGTGATCATTTTTAATAGCTGTCACTACTGGCAGGAGGGAGAAAGAGATATGTATTCTGGTTCTTATGTCTCTGACTCAGATATCTGACATGGTAGGCTGACATGGTCACCATTTGAGCTCTGATAATTTCTATAAGACTTACATCCAGTGTTCAGGCAATGTTCAGGACAGCAAAAGATAGTGTTTACAGTTTGAACATGGAGGAAGGCTTATAAGCCTCATATTAAGCAACAAATTTACATGACATACTAAGCAGTGCATGTATCTGTGTTACCTATTCTTGAATGGTTTCTGAAATTTTCTACCTGCTAACTTGACAATGTCAACATTCAATGTAGGGCTTCACACCATACCATATATGGTGTACAGCCATATAGAGGACAGCCGTCAACCATCAGAAAAATTAGCCTTGATGGTATGGTGATGGTGAATTGGTGATGGCCATCATTACTGTATATGCACCAACGGTTACCTATAAGAGCAGAAATCAGCATCAAATATAGCAGAAATGGACAACTTTCATTGTTTTGTATCTACACTGGTCAAAAAAACTCATTAATTTGTCCGTTATCAGGTACCCATATAGGACCTGTATGATGCAAAATGGATGGAACCCTGTGACAGTATGGATACAGTACCCATATGATGGCACCCATACAACCATACCATACCATACAGTGATGGTGTGAAGCCCTAATTCAATGCTTGTTGTCAACTTGTTGCTCAATGTTCATTGCTTGTCCCTTGATACTCACTTTGTTGTCATAGCATGGATAAGTAGTCTAAGTTGGAGCTCAGTTAGGAGCCAGTCATGCCAATGATGTGCCATGGGGAGAGTAGAGGCTTGTTAGAGGCAGCAAAATTGAAACTTGTTGCACAATGATGTACCACATCACAGGGAGAATAAAGAGAAGATGGCAGTTTCAAGGACATATTTACTGGTCTTGTCATCTCGATCTGTACATTTCTTGGATAGTCAAAGTAGGGCTTCAAAGCCTTCTCTTTGTAATATATGGCAGTGAAATTGAAACTCATTGCTGATACTGAGTGCTGAGGAGTGAGCAGCAGGAGATGGCAGTGTAGTGAAATTGAACCTTAGCAGGATTTGTCCATAGGATGGCAATGGCCACATATTTCAATACCTGATTCTACATGCTAACTTAGCATTTGATGCTCATTGTTGGCTCATTGCTCAATACTTTGCCTACAGCATGCATAATCAGTGGATTTGTATTTAATTTCAGTGAATACTGGGTGCCAGCCATGCCAGGGGGGATAGAAAACTGGTAGAGGGCAGTGAAATTGAAACTTGTCACCATGTGCAGCACTGCAGAGAGGCGGCAGTGACGGCAGTGCAACGGAATTGAAACTCAGCCGGAATAGACCGTGGGATGGCAATGGCCATAAATTTCAAAGTCCGCTTATTACATCAGCTTTTCGTCGACCTGTCTTATTATATAGATACATTATGCCCCAACAACACAAGAGTTGTAAAATCACCCTTCCAAAGACATATCAAGCAGTGGGGCATCCGCCTCCTGATGTAGAGAGGCTAATTTGCAAGACCTGCTGGGGTTCTCCATTTTGGTGGAATAGTGCCTGGTCAGCCATCACTGCTTCGAACTACTCCAGATCATCATCCTTCCTATTCCTAACACCTACGTGGGCGAAGATGCAACATTTGATCAAGTCTATGCAGTGTGGGTGGTGCAACTTGGTCAGTAAAGCGATCATGGAGGATCCTGTCAGGAAAGCACTGCCCCAGGATGGGAGCAGGTTCCATATACGAGTGCAATTCAGTCAACATCTCAAAGTTCAGGATGACAGTGGCATGAAAAGACCTGTGGATAGAAAGACTAGCTTATATCTTAATGTAGAAAGTAAGCAGAGGCAGAAGTGTAGGTACTAGGTTCATCCTTGCAGATCAATGTGCTGACCTTCACCTAGGATTACAATTTGAAGATCTGCCAGTACAGACGTACAGTGTCCATAGTGCTAAAGGTGTGTCCAATACAACGTAACCCAAATTAATCCCATATTCTCATACTTCTCAAGGCGATCCTGTGGCCAAATTTCTCCCCTAAGTCAACCTCCTTTTGGACGTGAATTTGACTGTGGCCTATGATTTGATCAAGAAACGTACAGATAGGTGTTTCCACCATGCAAAGTGTCCTCCACCCCGCCCTGCCGTCTTACCAATGTGGACAATAGATTGCGAAGACCCAGAGCACCCCCGGCTTTTCATCAACCAACAGTGCATTGAGGATCAATATATTGCACTGAGCTACGTTTGGGGCTGCGAGCAACTGCACTGTACCATGGGACAAAATTTGGAATCCTACATCAAAGGCATCCCTTTGGAATATATCCCAAAAACTATCATGGATGCCATCACCATGACTCAAGATCTGGGATTCCAATACTTGTGGGTGGATGCCTTCTGCATCATACAGGATTCGAAAGATGATAAGGCGTGAGAAATCAGGCAGATTCGCCGGATATTCAGTGATGCTTATTTGACCATTATCGCAGCCTGTGCTGGCACAGTAAACGATGGATTTTTACGAGTGTCACCTGCCTGTCCCCACACCCATCATACTTCCATTTCGCTGTCCTGACGGTGCCATAGGCACGATGCAATTGTGAAATCTCTTCAACCTTCCAGACCATCCTGTTGACGAACGTGCATGATGCCTAGAAGAACACTTGCTATCGCTGATGAGCCTAGACTTCCATGGCAACGGCAACACCAACTCAGGAACGAGATTGGGCAATTAATGCGGTAACATGGCAATCAAGGCGATCGTGTGTGCGAGTGGGTTCGGGGCACCTCTGTGCAGTCAATCAATTCCTCTATACGCAAGTATACACTGCGACTTTTCAGTCAGCGAAGTAGTACTGCTTGGTAGTCGAGTACTAGTAGCTCTGGCTGTAAGCCGGAAGGGATCTCTCGAGATGAGAGGGAACGGAATCAGGTATGACGTGAATACCACGAATCCGTTAGCAAGAACGTGTGAAGAGACTAGAAAATGTCGCTAGATGGCAATCCTAGCGAAGCGAGTGAAGAGAACGGAAATAAATGTGTGAAACTGTGTCTGAGAGCGGGGAATCGATGAGAAAACGTGTAACGGCGGCTGGGTGTGTTGAGAGAAAACGTGAAATGAAGTACTGAGGGCGCGGAGTCGAGAATAAACGTGGAAATACGGAAACTGGGTGATGATACTGTGAGTGAGAACGGAAATATACTGGCGATGGTGGGGTACTGGTCCTAAACGATACGGAAATACTGATGTCGATGTCAAAAACTGGTCTTGTGCTGAAGCGATTCTATCCTATGTCAAAACTAACCTTCAAGTCCACTCGGGGGACTGTCCTATATGAAAACTATACTGAAACTGGTCCTATACTGGTGCGAAAACGATCCTAAGTCTGCTCTGAGACTACCCAAGTGGGCGACGATACGATGGTGAAAGTGAAAACGATAAAACGATCCTATGCTGGTGAAGTTGAAACGATAACAGCCAATAAAAGATAAACGTTGGCGAGGTATGGTGCGGCGATCACGTATTGGCACAATATGAGCGTGTACCAATAGTGTTAAGAGCGAAGAGCGAGTGTCAAACAACTCTTCACAGTTTTAAAAAAACCGTGGAATAACTCTGGTGAGCTTAAGAACTGATGTGCACTCGAGAATATGCTGGGGTAAACGGTGTATTGCCGTAGAACGGTAATAAACGTAGCAGAATTATCGATAGACGTGGTGGGTGGTGTAGACTCGATGATAGAGGGTACGCTCCGTTATGCTGACTGTAAGCTAAAGCTAAACGACGTTTTCTAGCTAGTTTTTATACTACAAGTACGAAATTATAAATAGAGTAAACATGCGCGACTTAGTCAGGCTGTAAGGCCATGGCTTAGTAGATTTCTACAACTGGAATTACTGGACTTTACCAGGTGTACACCGGTGTACACCAATGTACACCAATGTAAACCAGTTTACACGGATGTACACCCGTGTGGAGCCATGTACAGCCATGTACACCGATGAAATCCCGTGCGAACCCGGGTGTGCCGCACCGCAACATCCTGCCCCGGTGATTACGCAATCATGTGTCTCCGTGTCAATACCGTGTTGAAATATGGTCATTCCACACGCATCCACACTGAACTACATGCTCGCCACCCCCGACGAACCACACGCAACCACACACTTTTTCACGCTACCGTCACACAATGTCACACCAGTCAATTACCATCAAAATATCCTCCGATCTTGCTCCGATCCCATTACAATGCCTGGCTGTCGCATCCTGTGAACTTCGATTCCTTCCAGAATACTTTCTTGGGATTCTTCGTCTTTACTTCCCTCTGCCATTGACGCCTTGTACTAGCCAAGGCATGGAGCCCGGTGGCCGAAGGTCCGACATGGGTCTTCCTTCCACGCCATCATCCTCACTATGCTCTCACTGCTTCACCCATCAATCTCGCTTACCTGACCGCGCGACTCTCTTTCCCGTGGATTTCCTTAATCGAAAGTCACACACAGACCTGGATCTTTTGGATCGATTCTCGGTTCGATTCATACAGTACATCGTCTCACACGCACGTCTGGTGTACGGACTAAGGCGCAACGAGAGAATCATCATTTATGATGTCGACTATGCTTTCTGTACTATACTGTGCGTCGTTTTCCTTTCATTTAAAGACGGGTTTTTTTACTCACTGGGCGATAGTTTCAATTGTATATCTCTGTATGGCAATTCACAAATTTATCAAGTATTCTTACTACGAGGTGTGTCGATGCGATGCTCCTTTCTTCAAGCTTAACGCACTCACTTAGACTAAGATTGACCTTTGACGCGTACACTTCCGGTTTTTTTTTCAATCATCGAAATTCGCCAACGCCCAAAATCGTCCTCGACTACGGCCTGTTTCCTACTAATAGCTCCACCAGTCCCTCCATTTGTTTCCCCGTTATATGCGTTGAACCGAATGCGATGCACTCGTTGCGAAAGTTGTTGCGTCAACCTTTACCTTCAGTTTCGTACCCGGCTTCCGAATAGCGTATATATCCATTCTATTGAATGCAATTTTACTACGATTATTACTCGTTGGTGTGGTTTTATCTCGTGAATGGCGTGATACATATTGCTGGTCCAAAAAATTACAGGAAGATCCCTTTGAAGTACCATTTCAACCAGTCTACTCCACCTACAAGCGCTCCGATCATCTCATCTGGCCTGACTACAACAATTCCGTCGCGGTCGTTGTAGTGTTTGCGCGCATAACCCTCTCCGTCAGCGGGGGAACCATCAACGGCAGGAGCAGCGTTTTGGCGAAGTATCATGACTGACTTGACCGCACCAGCTGGGTAGGCTTTTAGAAGGTCCAGAATTGCCTCTACTTCCAGATCAGCACCAGGGAAGATGAGGACTGTATAGTACGATGTGCGGAATATGTCGAAGAGGCACGTCTTCTCTCCCTGGGAAGACACAAGATCTGGTGTGTCGGGAGCACGGTCCCCAGCATGCAAGGCTCCACCCTCTCCCGACCGATATGGATCGACGTTCTCCGGCGTCCCCTCCTCGTTAATGACTATCGGGCTCCCACGGTAGTCTTATTCAGTGCCGTAGACTTGGTGAGGATCGAGGTCATCGTTGAGCTTGATAGCGATAGGCTGTCTGGCGTCCTCATTCAGAAAATGGCTGCGTCTTCTGATCTTTCGAGGGCGGCGTGGCTACAAAGGGAGACAAAGGGTTAGATTGTGAGAGAAATACAGAGCAATAAGCCACGAACCTTGCGTGAAAGCTAAACTATTCAAAGGTGTATTTCAATCATTCTTCCCAACTCTTCCTAACTATGTTTCCCAGAGAGCGCTAATTCTGACTTCGTACAGATGGCAGTCCAAGAAGTATATAGATTTCGACGTAGTACATGTGTACATAGCTAAACTTCAACAAGACCAATGACTATATGACCAAACTAATCAATATGAGCAAAAAAAAACAGGCATGAAGCGACAGAGTATCTTACATAGTATTCAACGAGCGTTGCATACTCGGATCAAAGTAAAGCTGGTAGTCGGGTACCTTTCCCTCGAGTACGAGCTTGAGTACGCATGTTGCCCTATGGAACGCGTTGTCGGGCATGAACTTAGTGTTGTTGGGAGCGAGGGGGTTGAAGTGTATAGCCCCCAGAAGGTGATTGAAGGGATCGTGTACGCGCAAGGTCATTTCAGGGTGATTGTGGTCTGGAATTCTACTGTATGAAAGGCGCGTTAGTATATAATACATGAATGAGTGTACGACACTCACGCGATAGTGCAAATGAGAATTTGATACCCTCTGCTGTGATTTTCGATCGCGAGACGCTCGAGTCACAGAGCATGCTCCAAATGGCGCACCAACTGTTTGCGCAAGGACGGGGTCACAGGCCAGGATTTGTGAATGTAGCAGAAGAAGATCATAATGCTATTGGAAGAATTAATGATATATTGTGGTATCAAAGAGTGGGTACTATACCTGGTGATGGTGAAGAAGCAAGTGTGAAGATTTGTGCTTAGTCGTTGGCGCCTTAGTCGTCGGTGCGCTCGATCGTTGGTTGATGGCCGGATAAGGTCAAAATAATACACGTTTAGTCCGGAGCCAATCTTCTCAGCTTGGTGCAAAATGTTTTTGCTCGCCTGCTCATCCGGCATACCCTCGTCTGGGTTACAATAGTTCGTACGGGAAGCTTAGAACCTCTCTAACTACCTTCACATTGTTCCATTGCCGCCTCACCTCCACGAAACATGACCAGTACACGTCTGCAACCTCCCTGCGGTAACTATCCTCGTAGAAATAGAGGACGAGGTTGACCTGACGAAGACTCAGGCGCGCATTCCAGCGGATCTGACAGTCTACTCGCGAAATCCCCGCCTGCGTCTCCAACGAGGGTCCTATCCATGCCGCTGCCGCAATCACATATGTATTCGTTGTATCCAAATCAAAAGCCCGTACGGTCTGGGACCGGATGTGAATACCGATGGTTAGCGAAACCAGTCGCGGTGAATCCAAGTGCCCCAGTAGGCCACCCAGATGCTCCAGGTCCACCGCAGCGTCGGTGACCGACAAGCTGACCTCGGTCAAAGCTACACAGTCTGTCATGTCGTAGTAATGATTCCACCGCTGCCGCCGGTGTTCTTTGGGATCCGTTAGCCCTCTAACACAGCTCGACAGATGAATACAGACTCACCCAGGGCCAAGGTCAAGACCTCCAGGCACTCCTGGCTATCATCCACGATGTTGGTTCCAGGGTACCACCCCACAGTACCTGTCATTCCCACACACAACTCTGTCAGCCCTCTGGCTTCGCGAAACCAATACAAAGCCCGTTCACCTTCGGGCGCATGCCTGGCATCCACCTCCAACCGACTCAACGTGGCTGGAAGCGTCAATGCTGACTCGTACTCTGCCTCCACTCCTACGCCCCTCTCAAAAACGGTTCCATGGCCCTCAATCATCAGGCTTTGCAGGGCAGGTAGTGCAGCCAGGAACAAATCCAGCTCCGGGAACCAGAGCGTGCAACGCTCCAACACTACGCTCTCCATCTGCGGCATCGGCAAGACATCGCCGACCCTCGCATTTACCAGTCTCATTGAACGAACATTCGGTAGCTGAGCCAGCACCGCTGCAAGCCGGTCGGCCCGTAATGTACTGGCCCTCCATTGCAGCCACGTCGCGGCCGAGGCGTCTCCCAAGTGGTCGATGTGAGAGAACCAGCGGACAGCCGCCTCCGGGGAGTGATACTCCCCTTCGTAGTCCACCACCTCCACCAATTGTCCTGCGATTCCCTCTGCCATTGCATAGAAACGCGCGGAAACTGGTAATAAAAGCTTTCCGACCTGAGGATCGCCGCCACACACCTGCGCAACAATTCTCTGCAAGACATCGTCGGGTAGCTGCTGCGATGGACCTTAGCCTGCGTGTCTGATCCTGCCAATCCGACACTCACCTCTATCAGACTGTTCAAATGCGTGGGACCTTGTGCTGCAGGTGGTTGACTAGCGGTCACGTTCATTATAAACGAGGAAAGAAACCGAAGCTAGAGCAAAGGAACAGCGAAATGCGGCAGCCGCCGGGACGACCGAGCGCCAAAGTCACGACACATCCGCGCAAGCGCTCATTCGTCACTATTTTCACATCCCACGTGTACTAACTTGCGAAGGGCATGCGAATTCGAGGAGGGGATTGGTACTTCAACAGTTCCTCAGGTACGCTCTAGGTGGAACCAACTCAGGCTGTAATCTACATAATAAGTCGCATCCATACGTCCGTCATCTCAAAACAAAATTGGACGTACCTACACCGTGGGGAGTGCCGCCGCTGATTATACTTAACCATCTTCACCCTGAGTTATTCGTACCTTCAGACGCATGTGTAACATTGGAGATCCCCATCCGTCCATGTCCAGATCATCACGGACAGATGCGTCCTATTTCAGGGGGACCTGTTATCCTGCTGACAGAAAAAAGTCCTCCCTTTCTTTCTCTATCCCTCATCCCGTTCTCATACTCATGCCGGTCGATCCCTCAGTGATCGTCGAGCGACTCCGCTCCACCTATGACTGACTAACTCAATCAGTCAATCAAGTCCTTCAAGCTGGACATGGAGACCCCCACCACATTCATTTGCAGTCTAATGATGTTGCCCACTTTGAAAATGCCTATCGCTTTGTAAGTCCATCTCCTCCTTTGATGTACCGCATTGACGCGCGGCACATAGCATCGAGGACTCCTCGACCACCACTCCGCTGATGTGCTTGGTAACGGCGAGTGACAAAAGACTAGTGGGCAGAAATGATCTCCAACCGACACTAAACCTCTCACAACTCTACACTATCACCAATTGATTGAATTCGGGTGTTTCAAGTACGATAGAAGCACTCTGCAGACTCAATAATCAAGGGATGTTGTTCAAAAGACACTTTATTCGTTACTAGTGAGTTTTACAAGCGTACTACTCGCACTAGTGGGGTGGGTAAGACACAATTGACTGAATGTGACTTGGTTTTGAGCTACTGCGCTCGTTGGGACTATGACTGCTTCGAAATAATGGCACTCTTGGCCCTGTACTACTTCCTACAAGTGATCTTCACTTGACTAGTTCGCACTCTTGGCTTACTAGTGGCACTCTTGGCCTAGAAACTGCTCCTTACAAGTGATAACACTTGACTAGTTCGCACTCTAGCTTACTAGTGGCACTCTTGGCCTAAGAATAATACTTTAACTTCGAGAAATTGCAAGAATTACTTCGAAACACTCTTGGTCTTTGCAGGACACAATAGTATTGCTCAAAAGGGACTTCAATTCACTCAATTCTATAGGTAACTTAGCGACTAGTAGCCGCTTCGTCGAGGTTAAGCACAAAAGCCTTTAATTGGGGCACTAAACTCTTGTTAGTCACTCGCAATCGCAGGGATGGCTTGCCTGTCGTTGCGAGTGGCTATTCTACTACTTATATACTGTAAAGAAAGGTACAAAGCGACACAAACAGCTACACTAGTGGGGTATTTTCGGTACAGATTTCTTGGCTAGTCACGAAATACTGCGAAAAAGCACACAATAGTTGGTCTAGAAACTGCTGCTGGACGACTAGTAAGCCACGGAGCTACGCTAGCGGTTTTAGGTCGCGTTCTTGACCCAGCAACGCGCCACTAGTGCCGAGGATAAATGACTAGCCACGCTCCCGCATCCGTAACGCAGTTCGCCGTGATCGAAAGCGCAGTCTGGCTAGCCTCGTGCCCGATCGTAACTGATCTGATCGCTCCAGATGGATCTAGATGCGAGGTTAATCCGTTGCTAATTCATTTCTAAGTCCTGCTTCGAGATTGCCGTGTGACTAGTTAACCTGACTTAGGCGTTTATGCCCTGATCGGCCTGCTAGTGACCGGACTTCACGAGATCTGTGTATTCTGCTTCTGGTTGGGTGCACTCGTAGCTACCCTCGTCTACTCGTAGCCGTTATTCACCGGCTCGTAACAGTAGCCAAGGTACTAGTCATTCCGGCTTATAGACTTGATCCACTAGTGGTATCGCGCCTAAGTCCTGGCTCGACTAGTAGCTTCCTGGCTTGACTATCAGCTCGAAGCCTCTGCTATAGCCCTCTAGTTATGACTAGTTAAGGATAGATATGCACTAGTATCATTATAAAATCGCAAAATCTAGGTGTGAACGCGTGGACCGCGTATCACCGCCGTCAATGTCGATAAATCTCTCTCCAACATCAAACATTTCCTCTGCGAGGCGGCATTGGTATCATCCGACCCGCCTTCCCGACCTCCCACCCTGATTCCTGGACAGTTTCGTCACCATGGACTGGGACTGGGCGGACGCCCGGCAGCCGCTATCGGTTATCACCTTCTTCGCGATCTCACCCAGGTCTATGGTGGTGCTGCAAAGATCGCTACTCTCCTTGGGTTTCATCCCCGAACTATTTGTCGGTATCAACTACGATGGGGGCTCGTTCGACCTGGCCATGCGCCCTTCCAGATTGAATACGTCGATGAGAATGGTCGTGCTCACTGGCGTCACTGCCCAACGCGTCCGACCATGACACCGTTGACGGATGCTGAACTGGACGAAGTCACTTCTGAAGTTCTCCGAGATTTCCCCAACTATGGCCAGGGCATGATTTTCGGTGCTCTTGTCAGCGAAGGGCTGCGTGTTTCGAGGGAACGAGTTGACGTGTCTCGTCTCAGGGTACAAGGACCACCCCCACCCTTCCGTCAAAGAACTGTCGCACGTAACAGCTACCGAGTTCCTGGCGCCAACTCAGTTTGGCACCACGATGGCAACCACAGTGAGATTGCCTGTCTGTTTGCTCTCGAATTATGTCTAATAAGTCTCTCCCGTGCGCAGACCTGATCCGTTGGAAGATCGTTCTTCATCTCTTTGTTGATGGTTGCAGTTGGGCGGCAACAGGCATTCGCGCACATAACAATAACCAGCCCATGAGTGTTCTCCGTCTCTTTCTTGATTCTCTCCTCCACTGGGGTACACCAAGCCGCTGTCGGGGTGATTGCGGATTGGAAAACCTGTTTGTAGCCCAGTGGATGGAAAATTATCGAGGCGTCATTCGCAATTCGTATATATGGGGAAGGTCGGTTGCACAGTCTGTTTGAAAATATACCAATAACATCCCTTCACCAGATCCGTGCATAACACCAGGGTTGAGCGAATGTGGCGGGACACTACCGTCGCGTTTTCGAACAAGTGGAAGGATTTCTTCTATGATTTGGAACGCTCGCACTCGCTGAATCTGCTCCTCAATCGACACATCTGGCTCTTACACTTTTTGTTCCTTGGCAAGATTAATGGCGACTGTCAAAAATGGGCCAATCATTGGAACAACCACAAGTTATCCCTGCGTGGACGCAGCGCCTCTCCGCTCCAAATCTGGATGGAAAGTCAGCTCTTGCATGGTGCCCGCGGTCTTGAGCATCTCACGCCTGATGATCCTCGCGTCGCCGCCCCCCTCGCAGCTGTACCAAACATGGGTCTGAACGATGAGATGCTTAGTCAATTGCGTGCTAGACAGCGTGTCCGCATCCACGCACCTGAAAGTGGTATGTTGTCCCACAGTCTTTGAGCCGTAATGATGATGTCATCTTCCAGTCCCTCGTAGCCTTGCTTACGTTCCCTGTGATCCCCCTAACAATCCTTTTTCACAGCAGGAGTTTCATAACTTTCGCATGCGCCTCAAAGCGATCACTCCTGATACAGATTCCCGGATGGAATATCAAATGCTCCGTTGGATACATGGTCTGTCCATCATGTCATCCATCCTAGCTGCCCATGGTACCCCAATCCCAGCCGATTTGTAGTCAGTACATAGTACCTGTACCTCGCCAACGCAATATTTCCTTATTTTGCACGCTCCTTCCAGACAGATCGTGAACTTTTGAGCCCAGAGCCCAGGGGTCTTTTCATTTTGAGCCCCGTCCATCCATTGACCTTCCTCATCCCGACGTCGCGTCACCTCTGCCCATGGCGCTGCCGACTACCACAGCGCCCACTCCAATTCTGTGGAGGGTAGCTTCAATTTCCTGTGTACGTTGCGAAAGGCGACCTCTCATTGCTCGATCATGCTCAACGATGCTCCTGTAGTTGCCCCAGGAACTGATAGACGAGATCACTGACATCGCCTGTGAGGATGACTTGTCCATCGCCAGGGTCCTCAATCGCGTCCATCGACTTTTCCTTCATCGTACTCAACAGAAGCAGTTCGCCTCTATTTTTGTAGCAGCGACTCACAGCGGCGACAAACGCAACCCGGCACGCGTCGCATCGTTCCTCGAGGACAACCCCGACCTTCTTCCCCTTCCCAAAAGTGTAACGTTTGCACTCGGCGGCCACCTCTTGGATCTAGCGCCCATTGCACATGTCTTACCCAGGCTCGTCCAGGTCTCACGCTGGCACTTCTGCTTCAGTACGATCCACCCGCCACCGCTGACGCCGTTATCTCACACCTGCACGTCGGTCACAGAGGTGGTGTTTGAGGGAGATCTCCACATCGACATGCTTTCCATGATTCTTCCAGCGCTCCCCTCCTTGCGCTCGCTCGAACTCCAAGGCGCGGATCGTTCATTTAACCTCGCCGCTACTCGTTCCAATTTCACTTTCCCACCAACATTCCACGATCTCTGTTCAATGGTCGTCTTGCCCAGCGTGGGGATAAAGATGGGAACACTCTGGTCCACCGTCACCACGCTCTCATCCGTTCACACCTGTGCGGTCTCCGATGACGCCGTTCAAGGTATTCAAGGCTGCATTGACGGTAGCGCGCCGACTTTGCTGCAGTTTAAAGTTCGAACTGATTGGCCCGCGTGTAAGCGACATAATAGCTCATTAAATCATTAGTCACTTACATGCACCCCAGGGAGCCCGAGTAAATGGGTAAGGCCGTTTGATCTTCACTGCTGTACCCATTTGCGCTACTTTGAGATCGAGACATATGCCACGGGCGGGCTTGAAGCTTGTGTGGTGACTATCGCGACCTTGAACTCCACAGCGCTAGAAGCAATGCACCTGGAGTTGCATGTCAAGTCGGACTTCTCATGGCACAAGCCATACTACCAGAGATTGCTACCCCGCCTCGACAGGGAGATTGCCCGCCTCCTTCCCGGTGGTACCCAAATATCCATAGACCTCACGCTCATTCAGATCGAACCGCAGGATGCTTATATTGACCAGTTGCATGCATATGCCTTGCAGTACCTTGTGTATCTCCCTCGAGTACGAGCCGCAGCCAAAATTGATCTTTATTGGAACCAGTGGATGAGTGAGGTCAATCCTCATAGTCTTTTACCGGAGGGTTCCGAACCGAACGGCGAGTACTCCGGCGGGATACACTTAGTAGACATGTAGTTCGTCCAGGTCGCATATTAATCAGAAACACTGAGAATGGAATGACCCGCTCTTTCCCTCCCTCCCTCTCTGTTCGTGTAATCCCCCGGCACTTCCCTTCAGATGCTGACCCCAGGTAACGAACCGTACGCGTCCTGTCGACAATCACGCAATGTTTGACGATGCAATACTCTGCGATTGGTTTCAAATTGCTTTGGCCTGCATCCCTTCACTCCCTTCCGTAAGTCCTGGTATCGAGATGTCGACCAAATGTGAACTGGCACCAATGTAATGCGGCAACCGAGCTGGATGATGGATCTTCCATGCTATGTCACCTCCGCCCCTACCTGCAGCGTCCCTTCGCTGCGGCGTCTCCTCTGCGGCAGCGTCTCCCTCTACAAGTCAGTCCGCTCCGCGCGTCTTTCCTTCCGCACACCCTCCCCGTTCCGCGTGTTTCGTTTCCCAAACCACCCATTTACAAAGGGAGCGAATGCGCGGTCACATGTCCCAGCATTCCTTTGATATCATCGGGTCGCGATCCATTGGCAATCCATATTTGTAAGAGCCTAAATGATCAAGCAGTAACGTCTATTCATTAGCAACCGCCCACCCTATTTCAAAACCAGAAAACATACCGGGAGAAAGCAAACCCCAATCGCGTCCAAACATCGCATTAGACCACTTAGAATGAGATCCCACTCATCCCGATCCACACATAACGTCCGCATCTATTCCACTCCCTCGGCTAGCATGGGTTTCATACGATCCCATTCCTGACCCCGCCCAAAGGTTGTCCAGCCCCACTCTTATCTTGCCTCGCTTCGCTTCGCCACCCCCAAGGAGATGTCACCCCTTAGATGCTCCTATCATTCCTCGAGCCCACAGCCTGTCGGTAACCATCTCTTCCACGCGCTTCAAACAACGAGATGTTCAAATCAAAACTTATGTATTACACTAGTATGTATCAGACAATGACCAAAAACAAACATGCGGTGTCACAATGAGTTGGTTCATCGTCGCAGAAGGCGCCTCTGACCCTGTAAGAGCAACCCGACACGTTCACAAGACAACGTCGAGGAAAGCACCAACATGTCCTCGGTCGTTGGTTCATAACTCCCCTCGATAGCATCCGGCCATGGGAATGAATACCACACCTTGATGGTGTTATGTAGTAGGGTCTCGTCGCTACTAAGTTGTCCTCTCGCCTTTCTCTCAGTCATGCCGCGAAAAATTGCTTCCAGGTCAGTACGCAATGACGAAAGCCAATTCTGGAATGTTCTGACCTCGATGGCCATGAACATGACGCCCTTTGACCTGAGCCGTACCAACATCCATTCTTGAACAGGCTTGAGGCACTGATTGAACCCTCTACCGATACGCAGGGCTCCAAGACCTTGGGTAATGGCTATAGAGGCTTGAACCGCCGTGAACCGTTTGAAACCCATGTTCCAAGGTCGGCGGTCCAGTTCGGCCAATAAGTCTATCATGCTGCCATATGCGAGATCCCACTCGACCCATTCCGCAGATCCCGTCAGGGCAGCTGGTGTCGTTGGCGGCCTAGTCTGCCGCCATCCATCGTCAGAAAATAAACCAGTCCAACAAACTCTAGTGATACTCACCACAGTTGGAGCTGTCCTCCCTGATTCAGTGTCATTTGATTGAACTGCCTCCTCAACCTGCCACAAACAATCAACGACTTGTGGGGGAGAACTGAGAACTAAGCACGCACCTGGCCAACCTCTGGCGTGACTGGCGATGCAGCCGTGGGTGACGGTGACGACACATTCCATAGCTGTCAAAGAAGTCAGTGCTTGTATAGATGCGAGAAACAGAGAGACGAACACTTGGAACTAAGTACACGACGAAGCAAGGAAGCCTCCGCGAGGCGCCGGCGTCGATGACGTCTTTCTCTTCGCAAGAAATACATGGTCCCGTCTGTTCCTCTCCAACAGCCGTGTCCAAGACGTGGTCCAACCTGCCGATCTCTTGGTGCGTCATCTGAGCGGTGAGGTCGCCTTGGATGCGAGTCAGCGTCATCGGTGTCATGTTCGTGGCGACATAGTACGGTCGATCCAAAGTGAGGATATGGTCCACCAGTCTGCCCATTGGATTGGCGCGATCCTTACAAGCGCGCAAGAGCGACTCTACATCCAGAGTCTCAGTTTCAGTGTTCACTTTGACCATTGCTCTCACTCACTGAAAGATATCTTTGGGTTGAACGGATCCAAGACCGGCAACATCATGTTCCTCTCCACATGCACTCCCACCTGTCCGTCGACGAATTGATGGCTCACGAACAGGTTGAACTCTACGTAGCTAAAAAAAATGAATTTGAATTTGGTGGTACTCTCTTATTCATTGAACCCAACTTACGATGTCTGGTCGCGGTCGTCTGGTGGACTCTCATGGTCTCCGAGTGTCTCATCGTCCATGTGTTCACCCTCGTGCAGGAACTCTTGGTTATCTGGCGGTGGGGTACGTGACCAGTCGGGCTCAACAGGCGGCGGCTCGTATATATCTGTTGAAGCTCCCATTGGTGTTCCTTGATCAGTCAACAACCTCGCTGGAACCGGAAGGGCCACCGGTATCGCGGGTGATGATGGTTCTAGCTCCGGTGGAGGAGTCTCCACAGAACGAGGTGGGATAACACCCTGCAATACCCCGAACAGTCCTTCCAGATCTGAGCCGTTCCATTAGCAAAGAGTAAATTGAATTCATTGAGGCAAGGCGACTAACCAATGGTGTCATTCGAGGACGGTTGACGTCCGGGGTCATCACGACTGCTCCATCCAAAAGCTACAACGACAGCAATGGTCAGTCTCAAAGGTCCTCGCTGAAAGGTCAAGACCCGCGACTCACGATCAGTGAGGTCTACATCCCTCCTGAAAGGGGGACTAGGCGTGCCATAATCATCGAAGTCGCTATCCATGGCATCGTCGTCTAGAGCATCTCGAACTATCAGACTGATGATACCAGCCAAAGACGTAGAGTCAACCCACCTAGTCCGGTCGTGGCGTCGACATCGATGTTCATGTCTCCGAATCGGTCTGAAATTGAATACAGTCAGTCCATTTTTACTGGAGCGAGATACAATATCCCTACTGGCATCGTCCTCGATCATAATGTTGATTTCTCGTGTTGTTTCCAGATCGTCTTCGCTGTCACTTTTGACCTCCATGGCATCACTTTGAGGCTCCTCGGACATCTGGTACTCGGACTCTGCGGGGTCACTCGACGGCACACTGCCTGCGTCTAGAAAGATGCGCAAACATCATAAATACGACGGGAACGAGCAGGTACAAGTGAGGCCCACTCACCCATTGTTTGGTAACGAGAAGTAATCCTCACAACGCGCCCCCTAGAGCTGACAGTAGATCTTTGTCCCAACGGCAGAACAGGCATTGGGGAGGTGCGACTTGGTCCTCCAGTCCTCTTAAACGATCGCTCATTTCCAAATACGACGCCACGAAGGGTCCCAGCCGTGTGCATCAGTGTACACCCGATCAGTGTACACGGGTGTACACTGATGTGTACCGTTGGTCATCGTCACCGTTGACACGGAGGATTTGCAAAAAGTTCGGGATTGCAGCACCTGCCAAATAATTAATAAATTTCCGTTCATCTCTGTTGACCAATCATACCTGAAGTGGATAACTATTCTCTCAGACAAAATGGAAAGGCCAGAGCTGGGATGTATAACAGTCCAGACAGCAGACAGCAGCAAGGGATATGACGACCCTCTCAGCGACATGCTCAAGCAGGGATCAGGGATCAGGGTGGCATTACTATCGCATGCAAATGAGAATGAATGGCCCTGCCGACGAGATGTCCAAGCAGGGATCAGGGCGACATTACTGTCGCGCCGACGGGAAGGGGGGGGGGGGAGATTCGCGCTTGCAGCTACCAGACATAGCGTGGCCCAGTGTATGGTCCTATTAGGGTCCTGTGAATAATATTAGTAATACAATCAATATTAGTAATACAGTGATCTTAAAATTTACAATTTGTTCGGATCATTCCCTCGCCTCTCTTAATTATTACCTTGACACGTCGCGCCTCCCTGTACCACATCATCAAGATAGCTCAGGTAAGTCACCCCTCTATTATAGCTCTCGGACGAGTGGACAGCAATGTCCTCGTTAACCCGTCTGGACATCGTCGACGGGAGATCGATTTTCTAACAGTTGACCTTGGCCCTATTAGCATAGTATGTCGACGAGCCCACCTAGTTCCCCCGTGCAGTCAGCGCTCGCCCGAGCTCAAAAGAGGCGGTACCAGACGTCCAAAGAACTGTCAAGCCCAACGCCCCCACCCGCGCAGTCAACGAGCCGCCAGAGGAAGTACCCCCAGTTGGCAATGTCTTCCGACTCCCCTACACCCGCGCCATCTGCAGAAACGTTATTCGGTGACTTCCGAGTTCTCGAACAAGAGTGCCAAAAGTTGGAAAAGGTAATGGCTCTTGTAACGCGTTTCCATCTCCTGTTCTCAAGCATTTGTAGAGAGCCGTACGAGCGGGAGTTCTCGAAAAAGAGTGCCAAAAGTTGAAAAAGGTAACGGCTCTTGTAACGCGTTTCCATCTCCTGTTCTCAAGCGTTTGTAGAGAGCCGTACAAGCGGAACAGAAGGCGCACAAAACCGAGGAGAGCCTCAATCTTTTGATGGTGATGTACCGTCGGGTGAGTTCGACTTCGATCCATAGACGTCAATGGAGATCTGACTCTCATCTGGATAGGCACAATTCGAGGGGCGCAAGACTGAGGACAGCTTTAATCAGTTGATGCATATGCATCGCCGGGTAAGTGACTCCAGCTGACGACTACAAATCCGGGGTCGAGTAAGATCTGTCATTCTCAGGCATTGGCACGTCTGGACGACGCGCAAGAGTCCAAGGATGGTTTGAGGGTTGACTTGGTCAAGGAGTTGCGATGCGGGATATGCAACAAGGATCTTGATGGAGCTTACAGGTGTGTTCTGCATATTTCCTTGCGATGACCTCTGCCTGACATCCAGAATACCAGCCTCGCCTGTGGAGATACGTTCCACGGCACTTGCTTATGGCAGTGGTTCGAAGTGACCGTCTGAGAGGATATGGTCGACGCAGCCCTAGGACAAGTCGAGTCCGAACGCGAGCCACGACCAATCTTAAACTGTCCGGTCTGCCTCTCGGATCTGCAGGAAGGTCCCATCTATAACCACAAAATTGTCAATCTCATTCAGATGCTCGGTGGTGAGGAAGGACAGCCAGGTTCCTACGATTGGGATGTTTTCTTTCCTTCTTACTCATCTTGATTGCTTCCTCTCTCAATATCACACTTGTACATGCCGAGTCCTGCAGAGCAACCATGTTTCTATCTAACGTACAACAATACATCTTCTCCTCTCGTTCGCATACGTCGCGCTAGCAAATACTAATCATAGGCGACCGGGATGGGTACAAACAACAATTTCCCTCTCCATACGACGCCGGCTACTCAACATGGGAAAGCAGTGAGCATGTTGTTCTGCGTACTGCATATAAACCTCTTCGTCGGGTACCACCTGAACACCATAGAAATGGAAAGCCAAATATACATATCGTAGGCGGCCTGCCTGAAAGAGATTTTCAATGACACGATCCAGTGCCCAGAACTCTACCTGTGTCACGCTGCCCGGGAAGGTCGGCTGATGTACGAGGTGAAGATTGAGACATAGTGACTCGAGCCTGACCTCCGGTAGCGTCGTCAAGGTCGCCGTCATGGTATCTACGTTGCGCTCCGCACAACTGATTCTGAGCCCACGAAGTTTGTGACAGCCGACCAATGGAACGACCGTGTGCCAGTGTGCTCCCCTGCTCTCTAAATGTGATTCATCAGTATTGGAGGGGTAGGGCAAGATACGACCACGTACGAGTGCAAATGTGCAGTTCTTCCAGCGAGGCGCGAGACCTGAACACCCACGCGATCATCTCCTCGATTATGCTGGGCACCTTTGCCCAGAAAGACAAGCTGCGCCAGGACGGCGCATGTATTCCCCATTGTCCAACGAATTCCCCCGCCTCCCCCAAATCTCCGTCCAGGTCGAGGATGCAACTCGTGAGCGTTGAGGGAAACAGAATGGTTTGGGGGACATCACGAAACATGCACGCCGAAATCACCAAGTACTGGAGCCAGTAGACGCTGAACAGTAGCTTCTGCATGGATAGGCTATCTACAGCGCACCTGCAGACCGAAAGCCGGCGGGCTTGGGGCCATCGACACATCAATCTTCCAGGTGCGATGAACATACAGTTCTCGAGACGGATGTCACTGACATTCTCGAGCATTTGCATGAGGAGCTCAACGTGCTCTACATCAAATTCTCCATCCTGAAAGACGAGACGCTGCGGAAAAACTTGGAGGAAAGGATGCTGAGAGAAAAACACCGTCGATCTGGTAGGTGTGTGTTGGCTTCGACTCATTGGATGCCCGATCATGACGACCTCTTCGAACAGACAAATTGTAGAACGCAGATGGAACATCTTGCAGGTGGCACGCAGTGATGGCAGGTCAACGACGGCACAGAGGTCGGCAATTCTGTCGTGCAGCTCCTGCGGTATAACCTGGAGATACGTCAGCTCCAGTATAAGGCTCCTTCACATGAGACTTACATCCAGTGAGTGGACCATTTCCAAGGCAAGAATCCAGGCTGCGTACGTAGCGAAGGGGGAAAATTGCGGAACCGGAGTAGAGGTGTGCCACCAGAGCCACTACATCGGTATTAAAGTTTCGCTGAGAGACGGCAGCTTCCGCGACCATGCTAGTCGATGGAACTAGAACGGCAGAGTCCTGGGCCAACGACAAATGTCCAACCAGTGTGGCGCAGACATTTCTGTCTGGCGAAAGGCGCAGAACATTGAGACATCGAAATGAAATTAGAAACCTAGATTCATTTGCACGGCCGCGTGGTTCACATCTCGATCGTCGTTATGGTCTCCTTTTTGCTACCGCGATAGCCTCGTAGCTTTCATTGATGCCCACATGACCTTGACGCGTCTTTCTTACGCTCGGCTGGGTACTTTACATCAAACATCCACGCGTCGTGCTAGGTGTCTTTGGCCAGAACGACTTGGGTTCAACGAGATTGCCCTTCCTTACCTCTTCCCTTCCGCCAATCACATACTACGATACCGATGTTTGTCCACCATGTTCATTTTGACACCTCTGTCCTTGTTCGAACAGAGGAGTGGAGCGACACCGTTCTTGTGGGACAGAGCGACCAGCTTCAGCCGCTTAAAGGAGATGAAGGTGAAGGTAAAATGTACTGCAGCCAGTTCAAGATGAGAGCGGGGCACGTAGACTTCAGTGCGAACTCAGCATACGATCAATTGGAGCATGATCAATTGGTAGGTCTTTCCACGTCGCCGCGGTGAGAGTCGTGGCCGACCATCATTTTGCAGCGGCTGTCCCAAGTACCATGGAATGCTTTCATGCAGGTGAGCAGTCCTGTCAACCTGATTGCGACGACTGTTCACAGAGTACAGGTCGCACCATTGTTACGGTCACAGTCCGACGGCTCGTTCAAGGCACTCACGCAGGTGGGAATGTCCGCCCGACTCTTATTATTCAGGACTAACAAGACAGTACTGACAGGAGCCGGTCCTCACATCCTGTTCTCCACCACCTCCCTCCTCGAAGTCCGATTGGAACGACATCCTGCGTCAATTGCAGTCAATAGTGGATCATCATCGCATCGCCGCCGCTTCAAATAATCAGAATAGCAGTGACACATGGACATCGTTTTACGGTAGCCTAATTTAAACTTCAACGCGAGAGAATCCGCCGTTATTTAGACAAGTCGACAGGGCAGGCTAGAATATGCACAATATTAAATGCTGGCCATAGATTCGGATTTGTGCCTTCAAACAAAATGTAAGTATCCATGAACCCCAAATTGACATGCTGAAAAAGAAAAAAAAACCTCCACTCAGGATCGAACACCGTGCACCTTGACGGCAGACGCGACGAGGGTGACACGTGACATGTGTGGATGAAATTCATGTCCACTTTTGTAAACTCATACCACGTCGACTCCGAATATTTTGCCAGTCCCCTCGATATGTTACCCGCCTCCCCTGGCCGGAGATGGCCTAATTGACTAGCTCGTACGTGTCCCTTTTTCGGTAGCTCTTTGTTTGGAGCATTTGGACAGTAATGTCGGTGCATAGCGCTTGGAAATGCATTTGGCGCTTCGTACTTATTTGTTTTTTTTGGCTCGGAACAAAAGGCCTGCACCCGTACTCTTGTCGCCCATCCGCATCTCACCTCCATGTCCACGACCGACCACACTATGGCTGATTCCATCACCGTCGGCCCCTTCACCCACACCACCACCAACAGCATCGATGGCGCCCCCATTCCTGTTCATCTCGAGAGCCCCCTCGACCCTTACAGGGAATGGTTGAACAGGATGCAGCGCGTCCTATCAGAGGCTCCCCATGTCAGTCGGATTTTCTGCGCTTGTCTTAGTTCCCGATGTTAACTGGATGTGTTCGCAGAGCAACAGCACCGACAGTATGAGCGCTCGGCGTCAGACTGCACTCACTAATGCCCTCGCTGCGGATGTACGTACTAAAAACGCCCTGAAATACCTGCAGACGACATTAACCCATTGCTCGACTTCTAGCTAAGGGCAGATCAGCACGCCAACACCGAGATGAAGTGCCAGCTCAACGATCTCCAGTACAAGAACCAGCTCTTGCAAGCCGAGGTCTCCCGGGCCATGATCCAAATTCGAGCCCAAAGGAACGCTGTCGACGTCCTCTCCCACAGCGGTGATGTCCAGTCGATCTTTACCAACGCCCAGGTGAGTGCTGCCCGGCCTTTGTTTGAATTCTTCAGCGGATCTCTGACTGCTCTCCTAGGGCTTGGCCGCATTAGTGGATGCTATCAAGTGCCCGTGTTGTAGTGAAAATATGTGGTCGGCCATAATGTATGTTCTCTCTTTCTGTGGTTAGGTACTTGCTGATGTTACGGTGCTACAGGCTGACATCATGCGGCTGCATCGTGTGCGTCACCTGTGTGTACGAGCACTTCGCGACTCAAAAGCACCATCAGCTCGACACGCGGCATCGCGAGGCGGCGCTCTCAGGCCATTACAATGCGGCCGGCAGGCTCGCGGTCGCACACACCGGTTTCATGGACCGTTATGAGATGGTCCTCTTGATCGCACGCACCTGTTTCAGAGACAGTGGACCGCCTGCACCTGCAGATGGTATTGAGCTCAAATGTCCCAAATGCGAGGCTCGGGTCGATACTCCACCCAAGTCGGTCCCTCTCGGAGGCTGGGTCTGCACGGCCATGATGACGACGAACGCCGCCGATACGGGGCCTTTGATGGTGGTCGAAGATTTGGACGTATTTTTCAAATAGTTATTAATTAAGGACAACAAAATTCGATACAGTATCCAATATGACTACAGTACTCTCATAAACCAGACTTGACCATCCATCTGTATGAAGAAAAGTTGAATACAATGTCCCAGACAAATTCCAAATGTTGTTTTTGGTAGCATCCGATGCAATGGAGGGCCCTGTTATCTGTGCTCCCGCAGAGGTAATTCCTGTCGATCAGGATTGGATCTGATACAGGGGTTTAGCGTTTTGTTTGAAACAAAATCGAGATCGCCTGGAGGATCAACGACGCCGCATGACACACATGCCAGAGAACTGCGATCGAGGGTAGAGATGTCGTCCACGCATTTGATCGCAATATTGTGCTCCCATTCGACTCTCTTTCGGAAACCGGTGGAACTGGAGCAGTTCTCCCACCGCATCATGAACGTCAGTGATGAAATTACACTCTTTTAAAAAGGACTTTGGCTGGGGGTACTTTGGTTTTTTCATGGCCTCTATTGAGCACATCGAGGCGGTGAGTCTTCTTCTTCTGTCTATCGTCGGGCTCCGTTTGTTAACTACCACTTAACCACTTACCCAAGACTGCCACGCGCATAACCGACAGGATTCTGGACATGGATCTGCGAGGCCTGCCGAGAGACTTTGCCGTTCTTATGCGCAAGCTGCGGGAGTTTGTGGAACAGCAAGAGGAGGTCGGTCTCGAGCTTCTCTCCGTCGCGTCGTTGGGTTTCCTGACGTGCGGTTCGGTTGGCAGGTCCTTGCGGCTGCTCGAGCAGAACTAGAATCGGCCACGGCGCGTAACAATATGCTGGCTGACGAGCTTGAGGCGAGCAAGAAATTTACCAAGCATGTATGTTTATTTCCTCCATGTCTGGGGAAGGATCTGATATTCGCTCCTCTCAATCTTCCAGCTGCTCAATCATCGTCGCATTGTTGACATGGCTAGGAGCGAGGCGGTGGCACGTTCAGCACGTATTCAAGCTCAAGTCGAGCGTCTCTGGGCTGCTCTCCAACCGGTATGCAGCGTTAAAATTCTCCAGGCGAGATGTGCTGAACGCGTCAATGTATTTCAGCGATGGCGCACCGTTGAGCAGGAACTGACCTGTCATGTATGCTGCCATAAACTGTGGTCGGCTGTGAGGTTCGTAAGCGTTACTCTATCGAACAAAACGCACCTTGCTGACATCCTAGGCTGGTTCAGTTTGGTTCCTTGTGGCCACATCGTATGCGCAGGCTGTGCTTATGCATGGTTTAAAGTGCGCCACGGTAAGGGAGCGCTCACCTGCATGAGTTGCAACCTCGTCGTCACCCGCCGTCCTCTACGGGCCCACTTGGTAGAGCAAGCCGTGAGGAAGTTGCCGACAGTCAACGAAGAGGAGCGCACGGAGCGTGAGGAGGTGGATTGGGAGCGTGGATATCGAGGAGACGCGAGCTGGAGTGACTTCTTTTGATAAATACGTGTCCTTAGATCGTGACCAAGAATCTCAAAAAGAGCTTCGTACGGGTATCAAAAGCAAAGTTTTTATTAAGATTCGGCAGAGAGAGATATATGTATACATGTACTAGCCCAACTACACCACAAAACGAGGACACGGGCGGACGTCGACTATTTAAGAGTCCTCCCATTGCGAGATGTCCAAATAAAAACTGGGACGAGCTGCCTGTGCTCGTTCTCGTCGTTCCGGGACATAGGTGACATCCGGGGTATGAGTGAGGTTACAAGGAAAGATGGGTTCCCGACCAAAGTTCATGAAGAACGATTCGGCATAGAAGTAGGCCATCTCTTGTTCGATGACCTCGACCTCAGACTCAGAGTAACCACCTTTTTGATTGGAGGACGGAGACAACGACGAAGGACAGTTTTTCCATTCTTGCATGCACCTACGCATCGCGAAGACGTACGGAGCGCGCTCCAACCAGTTGGAATGGGCGAGACCGTAATTGGCGCTGCCCAGGGGTACGCGATGCAGCATGTTCGCCTTGCCATTCGGGAAACATCGACCTATAAGCATCTGATGACGAACACTCTCATTGCCGCACAACTTCCGGTCAAGCGCCTGGAACTCCAAGCGAAAGTTCACCTCGGCCAACTCCCAAAGGATTTCGCGAATGTCTTCAAGGGAGAGACTTGAACTCTCCTTGTCTCCCCACTGTGCCCTCTGGTCCGAAACAGAAGCCTTGACGGACAGCTCGCCCTGACAGCCTTCAAGGAAGGTGGCTACCTGATCTCGCCGAACTTGCTCGCCTCGGGCTCGACTGGAGAAGGAGAATCCCTGACTCTGCTCGTCCAGCCAATCGATCTGGAGAATCGTCCTCCAAGTCTGATGGTTGCGAAGTTGAGGCTGATAACTAGCATCGTTGAAGCGTGCCAGGAGACCCACATGCAGACGCAGCCATGAGGTGATCATCAATCGAAACTTGGCATCGGTTTGGACCGTAACGAACAGGTCGGGGCGAGGAAAGGCGAAGCCCATGGGAGGGCAAGGTGGTCGTTCCTTGGCAGCATTCACTCGTTGAAGTCCAAGCTTCCATGTAGTGATGAAGGGCGGCAAATGTGAATGGGTCATAACTTCGAACATCGCATTTGTAGACTTCGCCTGTTTCAAACGTTTCTCTTTCCCCCGCCGAGATAGGTTGGAGCGCTTGTCTGTATCCTACAAGGTTAATAACGTGCCTGAAGTCGAGTATTAAAGGTACTAACACGGTTCGTAACGTTCTCGTGTGGAACTCGGCGTCGCGGGCACCGGTGCACTGGGTGCCTGCAGAGCCGTTGAAGTCAAGAATGGGTTTGGCATCGTCAGATGGCTACGTGTGTACGTTTCGATGGCTTTGTACTTGTCATCGTCAGTCGCCGACCCAATGTAGACAGGTCGGACCCTCAAGCAAGACTTAGAGAGCACGACGAATGGTGGAGCGGGTTCTTGAATCTCATCTAAAGTGTCGATGCGAACGGTAGGAGCTGAGGCAAGAGGGTAGATCACCCAAACAGGTATACCCGCCCAAAAGCATTCCTGAGCCACGGTGTGATTCATGGTGAAGACACCTACAAGGTTCCTCACAGCCAACTGACCATCCTCAGGGGGTCTAGGGGAGGCTCCTATCATCCTCGGCTGATATACGGACACATAGTCCATGATCGCCTGAAGTTCAAGCACCAGTCGCTGCGTCTCAGTGACGGAGACCTTCAGGCGTTCAAGAACCAGGGGAAGACATTCAATTCGTTCGAGAAACATTTCAATGTAGGTCTGGTATGTACGGATAAGAGACTTGTGAGGTTCGTTCCATGTACCTGTTTCAATGTCACGCAGCACCAAATCACAGGCGCCTCGGAATTGAGCGAATTTCAGGCGGGACCAAAGACCAGGACCGGTGATAGCAGAGCAGGTATCGAGCTCCTCAAAATCGCGACATTGGGGAAGACCGTAGAGAGGTTGGAACCGGATGTCAATGGGAGCCTTGCGAATGCAGCCAAGATGTGGACGTTTGGGATTGTAGGGCTGCGGCCACGACAAGTGATCATCCTGACCATAGCGACAATTCTCTCGCAGTGTAATCTCTCGTGTCGCTCCCATTGGCGGTTGGAACAGGATCGACGCGTTGGGAGTAACTAGTAACACCTGGGAATCCAAGGCTGCACCTACGCGCCCATCCCAACCCTTGAGCACTGAGGAAGAAAGGTGGGTCAGCTGTATCATGGATCGCCCGTACTGATGGAGCACGTACATTGGCCCGGCTTGGCATTCCGAAGGAGCACTTTCGGATCCTTTGATATCTTCTCAAACGAATACCTGGTGTCGACGCTCATCAATGTGCAGTAAATAGAACAATTTGAATGTGGATATGGAACACCGACGAATGTCCAGGTGTGACTAGGCAACCTTGCGGTTCAACCAAAAGACGAAGAATGACAGAATCAGAAGACTTTGAATTGGGGTAGTCGGGGTGGTAGTGGATGACAGTGATGCTGCCGAACAAGATGCTGACTAAGATAAATAGAGCCTAAAGGAGTTTCGGCCTGGATCAGCAAAGCCATCTAACCTCCCCCCAGCCTTGAGGTCAGAGCTTAAAAACGGCGGTGACATTGTATCTCTGAAGCCCCTTCGACTCGCACTCTTTGAAGCTTGAAGAGTGGTCCAGATAGCCATTGGACGATCGGTTTTCTGAGAGTGACTGTCGGCAGAGAGAGACCGCATCCATGGTACGTCTGTTCCAAGTAGCTCTTGCGACCCTTTTCTAAACTCAATATCCAATAGATAACCATGGGCATGAGCTTCGCGGAGGCCAGCACGTCGTGCGGCGTATGTTTTAAGGTCTACGTCCAGGCTGCTGGGTTTAAAAATCCCCTTTGTTACCCTACTCATTGCTCCTTGTCGTCTGCAGAAATACCCCAGCATCTTTCATCAAAATGACAGCTGAAGTTCGCCGTGTGTGGTTTGAACCCGTCGGAAAGCGCAAGTGCTGCAGCCTTGCCATCCCTTGCGCCGCCTGCGCCGTATTGTTGTACGGGTGTGTACCTCTTTGGCAGGGTCTGAGAACTGGAGCTCACGGCAGTGGTCGCAGAGATATTGAATCGCTGTCGCCCTCACCCACCATGGCCGGGTCTCCAACAAGTGCTCCAGTGATCGGGTACGTATTGATGTTCCGAATCTATGAAACTGAAGCTCACGACAGTCGACACAGAGATATTGTACCCTCCTCGCCCCCACCAACAGTTGCGGTGGTGCCACCGATAGATTCCCCAGTACTGCCCGGACCTGTTCCATTGCCGCATGCGTCTGTAGCATTCATTGGTCCCCCACTGGGTCTGCCGTTCCCTTCGCCGTACCATCCATCCCCTCCCTTCCCCTTGGCGCTGCCCGCTCCGTTCGCAACCCGCCAGCGACCCGCACCCCTTGATGTGGCTGCAATCGGTCACCTCCTCGAACATTCCATGACGATGCTGGCCCAGGACTTGAGGCCGTTTATCGGCTCATACCAGCTTGCGCCTCAATTTACAGCTTCCGGTCCGAGAATGCGCGGTGAGATGGAGCGGCTAGACTGCACTCTGCGTTTATTTCGACGACTGGTTGAATTAGTGGATGAAAGTCTCGTGGAACAATGGGACATTGACTTGACGCCAGATGAGGACATGCCATGGTGGAAAAGACATATAGCGAGTTATGAAAGAATGGCCAGACTCATGTAACAATGTCATAAAACATATCTGCATCTTCTTGACCTACTCATTGATTTCGATGCGTGCGAAATGTAAGCTGAAATGTGAGCTTCGACGTTGAAACGTTGAAACGCTAACTCTCTATGAGCTAGGCTACGAATTAATTATAGTTTTAAGAAGCGCGTGTGCGCGGCACGTGCTCGGCATGAGAGCCAAGAAGTTGAAGGTGACTGCAGCCTTCTGCTATGATGCGTACACTATCAGTTGAGGGTTGGGCTCGACAGTAATGTCGCCTAGCCTTTGCCCGTTTCTCCCGACTTGTAGTGGTGCTTGGACATATGTCGGCGTTCCTCACTAGTCATTTCTACCAGGGACGTAGCCAATCTCGGCACAGGGCCATACAAGAGCGGGGGGACGACTGATCAAGCTTTTCTTTTACTGGTTCGTATCTACAACCTGAGTCCTACTCGTAGCTAAACCCTGAACTATTGCGCATTGAAACTTGTAATATCACCCATAAATATGCCATGGAGATAAGAGTCAACCGTGATACCTCGCCACGATCCCTCTGCCAACAGACTTGCCAAGACACCGTCATATCCAATGTCAATAGTTTGGAAGCAGCCATGAACGAAGGACCAAAGAGATTTCGTGCTAGGTACATCCATCCGAACGTTGTCGTTTAGCAATCTGAATTGAAACTTATCACCCCAGGTGTCAGTGTACGTCGCAACAGGAAGAGGGTCAACTACACACCTTCAGCTTTTTGTCGGGATTGGCTGGGAGGTACGGAGAGGCCGTCATAGCAACAAGCAGCTGCTTTCCGCGCTCCTCGATGTCAACTCTCAGATACGCTTCGAGGGCCTTTTGGAAGGCGCGAGCCACGACGTGGGCCAGGGTTTCAGCGCCACTGCCGGAGAAATGAAGATTATTCTGAGGGGTATTCACGATCGGCCCAATGTCATACTCTAGATGCGGGATAAGCTGCTCAACACGCTCTAGCCTGTTGTCGAACCACCAATAGATGAATTCCAACGCAGTTTTGTTTTTGCGTTCGCAGGCATCCTTTATCATGGACGGCTGTTCAAGCGTAAAAAGTGATCAGTCTCCAGGCTGACCTTGCGGGAACAGACGCAGACGTACCAGTGTCGGCCCCTGTGCCGACGAACCAAACTCAAGACCGAACGGTTGGTGGAATCCTCCATGGAGAGCCTGGTAGGCTGCAAGAGCATCAAAGACTGCACTGCCGAGCATGAGATGGGCGCAGATGGTGCGATTCTGGTTCTCGTGGACAGCCTCCTGACGCGGTCCAAATCCCACTGCGTGCGGCTAGTCCTGGGAGGAAGAGGTTAGAAAATGTGGAGAGGGACTCGAGGGGATTTCCACTCACGCTGAGTATGTCGCTGCAATAGTTCATGAGAAATTGTGGTGCGGGCTCCTTCAAACGATCTTTTCCATCAGGGTCTGCAGTCACGGCTTGCGTTTTCCCAAGATCCAACCAGGGCAGCATCAGCTCCCCCATTGCTGGATCGGCAGAGTATATGAAAGAGGGGGTCCACTCGTCTATCTGATATCGACACTGACCAAGAGTGCACGGAAGTAACACGTGAATGAACGCGCCTTGGACCGGGAGGCAGGCTTGTCCTGTGGCAGTCGAGAAGAGAGCGAGGAGGAAGCCGACCGCCCACCAGAAAGCTGCTTGGTCGGACATGAGGTCTGGAATGGGGAACCTCGGGGAGACTAGGAGAGAGTCGTTGGGTAGTCTGCAGAACTGGCAATTAGGGTCGGTCGTGTCGATGATCTTCATCAGGTTGACGGCCAGAACAGCTGCATAGATACTGTTGCCGACTCCTTTACCTTTCTGGATGATAGTTCTGTCCAAGAACGCCTCCGGCCGCGACCAATTCGTGACCAACGTTCGGGGCGGGAGGACCGGCTCACCATGATATCTGGGATCAATGACCCCGCCAGGAGGTAGCTTATGCATAATCGACCCAATGTGAAGAAGGACGCGCCAGAACACATCAGCTGCCTCTTTGACATCCTCGGCGAAGATGCGGAGCTTGTGACTGGCTGACACCCTATGCTTGACAATGCCTAACAAGTCCTGACCCGGGTGGTCCCATCGGGGTGCACTGAAGGGAGGAGGAGGACGGGGAACATGCGTCAGGACAAACGGTGGACGCTGTCGAAGAAACTAGAGGTCAGAACGGCTGAGCAAGAAGTTCGACGTCTGTTGTTCTTACCGACGGCTGGGCTATTACCGGCTGGGCCATTACCGGCTGGTTTTCCTTGTCGTCGTCATTATCAACAGCCATACCTTCGTCATGGTTCTCCGCCTGAAGTGGAGGAATGTTAGAGAAGAAATTGGAGGGAGATGGAAACATCTAACATACCTGTGTCGACCTTGTATCTCCGTGTCCAGAGGAAACGGTTGATGTCAAGGCTGGCAATGGGTTCGACGTGCTCGATGTCGATGTGGCCGCGGAAGAAGACGAAGAAGCTGTCGCCGGTGCAACCGTCAAAAGGTTTGTAGTGGGGTCTGGAGGACATGTGATGCTACGGGTCTGGCTACTCATCGATGGAGCGAGGTTGGGGTCTTCGCCGCGACAGAGTCGAAGACATCGTTCTCCCTCCACCTGGTAGGATTGTTGGAGCGTACGAGAGAGAAAAGCGAGGCCGAACATTGCCCTCGCGGGAAAGCAGGGATGAGGGAGGCATGCTTTGGCCGGGTGGATGGGAGTTTCGAAGTCTCCCGCATAGCATTTCTCAATGCTGTGAAGAATATTACCGTGTGTCGGAGCTATGTAGGGCGGTCAGGTGTAAGCAATTTTTCTACGTGATCACGAGGCGCACTGATGATGAAGACGTGTTTCAATGCAGGATTGCTATGGACGCCATCGTCAACTGGTGCCTTCACCATGGACGCGTAACTGGTGAGCGTATGGAGACTCCAGTAGTTGCCAGTTTTGTGGGCTTTCTCGCAACACCGGAGGGTGGTACGGTGTTTTTGAACCCTCATCTGTTGCAGGCACCACCCAGAATCCTGGTAGCTCGCGTTGGGATCAGTGTTAAAGTCAGGAATCTTGGGACTCTTGGGAAGCACCTGGTGTTGGGCGATCGCGCGATGGAAGTCGCTGAAGCTGAGGACACCATCATGGACGATGATGTTGATGACAAGACCTATGCGCTCGAATTGGCGTTCCATGGGAGCGATGTCCTTCTGCCAGATCTGGAAATCCCAGGGCTGAGGGTCGTCAGGATGGATGGACGGATGTACATGTTGGCTTGGGCTCGTGTTATTGGCACACGCGATAGGAAAGAGCAGGAGCTTGAGCCGACTTATCAATGGACCTGATCTACTGTTGCGTCCGACGGCGAGGTTGTCTGCGAACGCAGCGTGGCGGGATCGGAGATGTTGCGCGCGACGCGCAGATGTGCTGTTCGCGTGAGTGCGAACCTCCGGGGTGGACGGTCCCGAATAGAGAGGGAACGGAGGTGGAGGATTCAGACCAGCTTGAATGAGACTGGTCTCCGTCCGTTCGGCCGTCACGGAGGAGGCAGGGAAGAAGGAGGGGACGGGAGGTTGAGGTCGTGACTGGGTGGTGACCATCTGAGCTACCAAAGCCGCTGGATTGCTCTGTAAGGCGGTCGTCTGCCCCAACCGTGCCGCCACGGCTGACGCTGTCGAAGAAGCGACCAAGGGATAAGGTAGCTGTGAAGTCGAGGGCGGAAGACCAGAGTACGCGAAGAGCGGAGACGCGGGGACCGCGTTGGATGCGGCCGGCTCAGCCGGCGGACTGGTGGTAGCGAGGTGAGCCAACAACGGTGTGATGGCGGAAAGAAGCTCTCGTGGAGTTCGTGGGCGGGCGCTAGCACGGGCGGTCGATGATGGTTGCATGATTGTGAAAGAGAGGTTTCGGGAAACGTGTGTGTGCGATCGACTTTCAAGTTTTAACTTAGGCTGATATCCCTGCCATCTAGGTATTGGACATTAATTCGGGTTCCAAAGTTGAGGCGGGGTCAAATTCCCGACCGCACTCGTTTCGGGGGATGCTGGAGCTTGTGGTCACGTTATTTCTTTCGCCTACGACCCTCAACGCATTTCACCGATAAGGATAAATAAATATTCCACCCCACTTAGGAGGTTCTGTGCAGGCAATTTGATGCAGCAATATCTTGACAAATGAAGTGGAATTGGCACTGAATCAGGTTTTTTTTCTTTTTTTGAGGGAGGGACAGAAAGCTGATGTCACTGTCAGGAATGGATGTGTAATACATGTGACCGCGAGTCAAGATGTGAAATCTACCAAGACGATATTCAAAAATCACGTAATGTCGTAATCAAAGTAGTGGCAAAGGGAAATTGGAAATAAAGAAACGAAACGGGGTAAGTCATCATTTATCAAGGACAGAGCGTTGTTACAGATGCCTTTTCCAGATAGAGGCCGAACAGATCGGAGAAAACGTGCGTGTCTAGGCGAGCGCAGTAGTTCAAGCCATTAGGCAACAAAGAAAGGCGGGCATTCCCGAGGAAATGACGAGCGTCGATCTCCTCCTGCTTGACGTCCATCGCATCCCTCTCGAGAAAAAAATGTCCTCTCCCTCTCCCTCTCCCGAGTCTCCCGAGCTTCCGTTTGATGTTATTACCCGTATCATGCGTATCTCGAGTGTCACCGATCGCGACATTTACTCTTACTTGACGGTATGCTGGATATGGTACCATGCCGGTATCAGGAGGTTATTGCGCTATATCGACTTGAACGATAGATGGGATTGCGTATACTGGTCGCATTATTTGGAAAGGCATAACATTGTCAGTTGTTGCATTCGCACCATGCGCGTGGATGGTGATTACATGACGATGTCATCTTTTCTCCTCAACGACGTGGTCATGGCATGCCCGAGTTTGAACCTTTTTCTGGGTGAGAACATCAACCTCAGCGACCTACAGCGTCCGGTCTGGTTCAGAGATGCTGTGGAAATCAAACTCCGTGACTGTTACTGGTGTAGGCCAGGAGCTGAATGCCTCTTCAAGTACTCGACCGTGACAGGAATCACGATCGTACGCCCCAGGTTCCCGGTGTTGTCTGTGCACGGTCCAGTGTGGTACGGCCCCCCTCGTTTGGTGGGAAGCCTGACGGTGGCGCATATAACAATGGAGGATATGGCTCGGTTACGGGCTTGTCTGCTGGCGCGAATGTTGCTGTTCGAGAGAGTGGTGTTGGACATTATCCCTGGCGGTCCCGCTCGAAGACAACCGCCTAGGATGGTAAATTTGGGGGTTCGCATCATCGGACCAAGTTTGGGCGGGGCTGTGACTCATTTGTTCTTAAACGCCGACGGTGTGTACTGCCTTCTCGCCGAGCTTCATTGGACTAATGTTTTTATAGCAGCCTTTCCGCCCACATATATAGACTTGTCGGGCTTGGTTCGTCTTGAATGTTTTGCATACCGGACCTACCAGGATTATCTGCTTGAACTGGTTTGGATGTTGGAAACTATTCCCACTCACGCTCCTCTTCGTCAAATCAGCGTCGGCAGCGGCTATTTCTTCCACCAAAGTTGGACGTTGGTGCGGGCCGCTCTTCGAAAAATTTCTGAGACGAGGACGATTGACATCCGTCTCCTCTATCGTGCTCTCCCGCCGAATAGAGATATCCTCAACGATCCGGTCGGATTGCCACTGATAACAGTGTCGTTCGGCACATATTCGGAGCTTGTTCATTTTCTGTGGGTGATTTCCATACATACGCGCCAACCTCATGCCTAACAACAGCAATATTTAGTAGGAAGAAGTGTCTGTGGTGACGAGGGTTAGGGGTACGTGTGTATTTTTACTCTACGTTCGACATGATCTAATACTTCTTTGCAGCGAAATCGACGTGGATTTCTAGTGGTCACCGGTTTCTTATGTGTACCCTTATCTGCATGTTTCAACACCTATATTGGACAAAATTTCCCTGTTCCTACTGGTCTGAATTGCCTCAAGGTCTGGTGTGAGATTTGGCTCATAGCCCTGGCTGTGAGTACACATGAAGGAGTATTAATTTATTTCTGTACCGTCTGACCATCAAATCCGTGGCAAATACCGGCGGATTGTCAACACGCCGAAATGCCGTGCCCCCCCCCCCCCCCCCCCGGTTATTAGTATGCCGGAAACACCGAGCAAAGATAGGAACAAGCCGGCGGAAGTCCAACTTGCCGAAGTGCCGGTGCTCTATAATAATGGCCATCTGCGGACCGCGACGTCCAAGGCGGAATGACGGACTGGTGCGTGCCGTGCAAGTGGAAGACGCCTAAATTGACGGCGGGACAAGCGTACTGTTATTGACTGGTAGGTGTGAAGCCACCGATAGCTCTAACGCAACGTCTGGTGTCACAACGACAACGGAGAGGACTTATCGACACTAACGTGTGCCGTCGGATTATGGTATTATGGTATGGATGCTTGCGTTTCACCTGGCTGTATACTGACCGGTTGTCTGCTTTGCTCTCAGATACAACGCGTCGATTTTATGGCAGTAAACGAGTGTTATGCTATGCTATACATTGATGAAGAATATGTACACCGATTGAAGACAACAAATGAACGCGAGAGAACTCATCCCAGTGTACCAGAATCGCAGTTGAGCGAGTTGGCATGATCATTGCCCTTTTTGATGTGGTGTTTGCACTTGCGATGGTCAAAAGGCATGGCTTGGGAAAATTTTTACTCTCTCTTCACCATTGCCTGTCATCCTCTGCCACATCAGCCTACTCAGTACACTCCTACTCAGTAAACCCCACAACAGCCTCATAACTGAATCCACCCATATAGCAATCAGCTATCTTACTGGTGTATGTATCCCTGAGTTCTTTGAGAAGTATCTATTGGCTGATCACCCTCTTCAGTCATCATCACTGCCAGCCTTCTGGAGCCAATCATCCTTGCTTTCAATCATCAGCTGTGAGACTACAGTGAGTCTGATGAGTGGAATCTGCAATTATATGAGCACCAACTCATCTTAATTGCCTAGATGATATTCAATATCTACAGTACAGACGACACCACGGTGTTCTTCAACCTCAATACCATCGATGAGCGCGCCCGTTTCGAGAGAGGACTCGAGGACGTCCTTCCCAGTATTCGGAAGGCCCTCCGTCTTTATAATGCCGGTGATTCTGAGGTCGACCTGGTTGTATAGTTGAGTGACACATCCGGGTCTCGATACTTCGCTAATCCGTTCGTAGCGACATGTACGTCCTCGGAGCTGAAAAGAATGTCGCTGCCATGTTCAGCAACAGTGGCCGTCTCTGGGACGTCATGCACTGGGCGCCGCTGGGTACATTGACGAAGTTCGTCCAGTGTCCAAGCCTGACGGCTAACACCGCCCCGTATCATGTCGTCGGAGCCATCGGTACTCCAGGCTCAATTGTCGTTAAGCATCCCCTTGAGGTCGCTATGCACTTCGTCATCCAGATGTACGCGTTCCGTTGGCGTTTGCATGAACGAATGACGATGACTTTTTTTCTAGGTCTATCTCCTGAAGAAGATTTAAATGAAGGGGGCTCTTCTATACCCTGATACAAAGATACTTTACACAATGTATATACCAGACCAGACGTACCTGCAGTGCTCGTTTTCGCAACAAAGATGCTTTCTTGAAGTCCTGTGTCTGACTGTTGTTGGTGTGCTTCAAATGGTGTGATTAAATATGGATATAGAATATGTATGTTACTATGTACGTTCAAACTCGATTCCTGCTTGCAGGATACGATACGTCGTGCAAGGCCGTCTCCGTCCAAAGTATTCGACGACGGGAGATCTTCCGAGTGTTCCTCTGCTTCACTGCCAGTTGCTGGAACAGCTGGTCATCATCTGCAACGTCAAGGGCCTTCTTCCTCTTGCCCGTCGTCTCTCTCGCCTCCACCTGAGCCTGCAGCTGCTGCCGTTTGAGGAACTTCAGTGCTCTAGGCGACTGCTGGCCTGGCCCTTCTTCACTAGCCACTTCTTCACTGGCTCCTTCGTGGCTCAAAAAGCGGCACGAAGACCGATATCGACATGACATGCCTTCCTATCAAATTCGGTAACCTGGAACGGAGGTGGACGGATGAAGTCAGCGTTTGGCTGGATGAGGAGAAAGGTAAACTGGACGACTGAATCAAAAGAAGGGAAGTGATGGTTGGCGCGTATCGAGGGTCGTCGAGTGAGTGCATGCATCGAGTCGTGCAAGGTCCTAACCATAGTCAGCACGAGACAGCCAGAAATGATGTTGTTCATACCATGACCTGCCATAGACTCTCTCCTCTACACTCCTTCAACACTCCCAAGCCGATTCTCCTACGAATAAGCGAGCAAACATCCAGATTTCGTTCCAGTCTCCCGAACTAGACCGCTTTTCTGCCTTCAACAGGACATTGGCGGCGAATAATGCTTGCTTGAGGACTGAAGGAGAGTACAGTCATCCTACAGAAACGTGAGTGCCATAGATTGTGCGCGAACAAAAGACTTACGACTTCTAGTGCAGCGTGGTGCTTCAGCCTACACTGCCCAAGTCCCTCTCATTTTCCCTCCACCTCGTAGACCACAGCGTCCTCATGCCTGGCCGAGCTTGCTCGTGGGACGACAATACATCGTCTCGGCGTAGAGGAGGGGTCCTTTCCCATGCAACACTGGTGCCTCCACGAGATGATGTGTCGTTGTTGAGGAAGAAGGGATGTCGCGTCATGTGGAGGGAATCGGGCTATGTGAGGGTTAGTACCCCTGAACGCGAGTGAGGAGTGAAAGGACATACTCTCTGCATGCCCCTTGGTCTTCGCCCGTTCCCGCACCCATACAGTCCGCCATCCTCCATCGCCATATAACGTCCATTCTATGCATCCACGACCCTGCTCGGCGGAAGTCAATACGTCATCTTGGCGCAAAATCGGGACTGCAATTGAACGGAGTCATCGTCTTCGTTGGCGGCAGTCAGACGGTCGTCGAGGGAGAATCAGAGAATCAGGGAAGCGTTGAGAGAAGGCAGCGGAGGAGTAGCACTGATGGAGGAAGGTTTGTATAAGACATATATCCTGCATGTATGCAAACTCACTTTGCATCTGCGGGGATGCCCACACCAACATCGAGCTCCTCCCCTTCAACGTGTGATTTGCCCGCCGCAGGCCAAAATTTTCTGAGATTTTGGTCTTGATCTTGAGCTCTTGCACGGTTAGAAAAGTGGGCTAAAAGGAAAGGTAAATTTCATCTAAATCAATGTGAATTCGGACTCACTGAATATTGTAATGTCATCCTTTTACTTGGGAGTGTGCTGGAATCATCTTGAAGGGTGGAGAATGAGGGTTGAGGCCTGTTGAGGGACAAAAGGAGACGTAAAGGACAAAGCGGCATCATGGTGGAAGCAGAACAGAGTCGCCGCCGGCAACCTGAACTCGAAGCCGGACTTGCCTATTTTGGACATGAACGCCCATTTCACCAAGACACTCGATACCCCCACTCTGCACACGATGTGTATTGCATACTTTGGGAGGAGAGAAAGTGGGAAGGAGGTGGTAAAGATAAGAAAGGCTGCCGAATGAACACGCCTTCTTTATACTCATCCGGCAATATCTAGGAGCAGCGGCTTTCCTTGGGCTGCTTCTTTCAAACTATACGAAAATACAGTACCTGTCAAGATATTTCAATTTGAATTACGAGATAGATTTCAACCCGATAACACGCACGACTTGAATGACAGATTGCCGCCTCATTTCACACTATATGGCGTTGTCTTCAGCCTGCGAGTAATTCAAAGAGGATGGCAATAGGTACACGACGTGACCCGAGCCATGTTCTTATTTCGTTCGCTGACGGCTTGTCCTTTGCTCGGTAGGATTTTTCGACAAAGGTCAAGAGCCGGACGACTGCGGTTGCATCGCTCGGCAGGCGGAGTCTGGCGTTTGGGATTTTTGATGAGAGTTTACTGCCATCGGTTGGCCCTAGTGTAGTGAGTTGGTTCATTTTGGCCATCTTCGTTTTAACGTTGTATTGGTAGACTTGCTCCCTCAAAGCATCAAGCCAGACATACAAGCGCAAGCCTTTGTCGCCTTGTCGGATGCACCCATGGCAGCGAGTGGGTTTGTACGCCGGATTCCGGTAGTATCATTGCACTGGCTAACACGTCGTCAGGGTCGTCTTAGTGTACACTAGGGTACGCCGTCTTGATGGCTGTTTGCGGGTGTGTTGGCTGGTAAGGCTACGATTGTCTGTCACAATGAGTTCATTATTGACAGGCCAGGTATTTAGTGCGCCACAGACAGTTCGATTCGTGGTAAATTATTCGTCCACGGCTTTTTCAAAAAACCGTTAAAAGATCCGCAGCCAATCGCTCGCTCTAGCCCACCTATGCGTAGGACTGGTTGAAACTCGATACCAGGCGTTCAAGGCTCAGACTAGGTGTATCGACATGCAGGTAAGGATGCCGTTTCATCTTCTTTTTCACTTAGTAACGAGATGTTTGTTACCATAGTGCGGCGACACTGCCCCACAAGTTAGAAAGATGGAGAAGGCGCAGAGGAGTGGAGGTGTGCACGGGAGGGGAAGAGAAATGTGTGCGGACAAGAGGGTGCGCGGGTGCGGATGGCCGGCCTTTGTTTATGGGGGAAGGCTGGAGGTTTACGTGGGTGGGGCGGAGGGTGTCGCTTTGTGGCTGTGAGGGACGGAGGGAGGGTGTTGTGGCTGTGAGGGGCGGTTGGAGGGTCGTCGACCATAGATGGCTGGTTTGACGGGGGAAGGGAGGTTGGACGAGATCTTGGCGCAAGTTTGTAGAGACGAGCGATCTCGCGGAAGTCGCGTCGGGATGCGGAAGAGGGTTGGACAGGTCAGAGAACAGCGGCGGACAAGGGGAAGGCAAAGGAAGGTCGGCGTCGAAGGGAATTGGGTGCAGAAAGACAGGAAGGGTCCGTCGTATGCACGTTATGTACTTACTCTGTCATGTGGAACTTTGCATGCCTTCAGCGGCGGGCGACCTGCGTGGTCATGAACGAATCTCTGCAGCGCACTCAGTAGCCATTGCAATAACGGCGTAATTTTCTGCCAAGCGACAAGGTGAAAATGCAGAGGTCAGCGTCATCTTATTGTCGTACATGTCCTTCTCCCATTGTGGAACCACTATTGCATCTCCTCCGAAACTCGGAGCTGTATATGCATACAGCTCATCACGATAATCGAACTGTTCCAAGCCTTTGAATACGTGCCAAGCTTTCGCAAGGGTCAACGGATCTTCGGTCTGGAGCTCGGCTCGGAGCTGCTCATATCGGGCCACGATATCAGTGGTCTCTTTAGCCACGTCTAGTTCGTGTGGATGGGCAAATACATGAAGAGCCGCTCGTGCTTGGGCTTCGACGAGAGGGAACGGCGCTACCTTCATTAAAAGTCCCAAAAAAGAGATCGTGGTTGCAGGAAAGCGAGATTGGAAGGGCAATAGATGCTGTGCCAAGGGGAAATGTGATAGGTGGAATTGTACAGCTCCTGGGGAAGCGAAATTGAGTAATAAATTGATAGCCTACCATAGGAAATGCAGACGTGAGCTGGCGAACAAAGGGTAAGAACTCAAGAAAATAACAGTGTGGTAGCAAATCCTTACCTCTCTAACAATGTCCGTCTCTCCTGCCATTGAAGCGGGAACTATTGAGGTGTTGAGGATGTCCTGCAGAATGAATTAGGCCGAAGGAAAACACAGAGAGATAATGAAGAACTCACCGTGCGTTGGTCGCCGTTGTCGTCTAAAATTTTCATCAATCGATGAATCCAAAAAGGAAACGGAAGCCGGTCGCAATATGAACGACAAGGCGTAGGAGGTCGGGAGATGCGCCATTGAGATATGGGACGACGAGAGGATATGGGGTGGAGGCATGACAGACGATGAGGGAGGGATAGGAGAGCTGAGAGACAAGAAAAGTAGGGATGAATGGGATAAAGACCTTGTATCGCAAGTTTCAAATGATCCTGTGGTCGAGGTCCTCGACGATTCTGTGCCCAGTGGAGAACGGCAAGCCTGGAGAGTCACTAGTCAAGTCTATAGGAAACGAAACATTAGTCAGAGAAAAGCAACGGCGGAGATTCAGCAAACTTACAGGCTTTGATGTGATTCAACCATCGAAGGAAGACCTAGCCACGAGAAAGCAGAGGTGTGTGGGCGAGCGAGCGAGCGCGGCAGCACGAGGGTCGTAAGGTCAAACACAGATTTCTGGGTTCACCTTGACGTACTGCTTGAACTGGCGCTCTCGTAGAACATCGTAGTCTTCGGTGCATCAGAAATGGCATAGTGCAGGACTAGCCACAGGACTTAGAGGCAAAACTCCGGCGTTGGTTGGGAGTTCTGTAGAAAGAAAAGCAGCGGCCCGCAACCCCTAACACCGCGGCACGCTCCGAAATGCCGAATGCGGACCAGGCGTGACAATTCGACATGGATGTACATGCGTTTACACGGGTGTACACCCCACTCATCTGCACTCGATACCATGGGAAGACAGATGTAATCCAGTGCAGACCAGTGTCGTAGACACTGGCTTGACATTGGTTTTACATGGGTCTCCAAGATGTTTGCTGACTGAGAGACACGATGTACACGGGTGTACATCCGTGTAAATGCGTGTACACGGTAATACACTGGTGTACACGCATTTGCCGGCGTCTACACAGGTCTACACGGAATACTGGGGGTTTTGTCCAGTATTTCTGGGTGTAGATTTCATAGCAAACATATGGTTTCTTGACTTCGAAAGTAACAGCAACTCGTTGACGTTGCCGCGTATGGACAAAAACCGTATGGTTTTTATAGAGCGATGAACGGATGGTTGCGTGCTGTTTAGCTGCGGACTGGTGCGGTATGGCTTTTGTACTGAGGTGCATGCTTGGGTCTATGTTGATTCGAAGTCTTGGCGAAGTAACAGCCTTAGTAAAACGCGGCCTATAGTTGCCGTGTGCTCGAAATATCATGGATGGATGAGTGGCCGCGGCAATCACGTCATTTCATTAAGTGATTGATTGGCGCGTCACTGTGCCGATGGGAAGCGATGCGGCAATTCCGTTTTGAGATGATTTACGATCGAAGGTGCCTTGCCGTGATGGAATGCGGCAATTGTGATGCATAACAAGATGGGATGGATAACAAAGCGCGTGAGGAGTGGTTGCCGTAGCATGAAAGTGGTATGAGCTTGTGTGCAATCTTTGGTTTACTGAAAGTCCGTTGGGTGGACAGGGGCAGCAATTAGTGCATAAATCCGCGAATTCTGAGCGTACAGAGCCTGGAGGCTCATCATCGCCATGCAAAGTGATCTACACTGCACATACACTGTGATATGCCTGCGAGAAATCTAGCGAGAATTTGGGTTCCAACTCCAACTTCCTGCAGGATACCTCCAACATGCTCAGTTTGTCTAGGCCCAGCTCCTCTGTCCGAGCTACATCGAATGGTGGCCCGGAAGTGGACTTGACAGACACCATATTTCTCTGGAAGATGATTCTGAGTAACTACACACGACGCATACTCACAAAGTCGAGAGACCGGCTCAACGCCCTGGCAGGTGTCACCAAGGAATTTCAGATCCTCTGGCCAGATAGCAGATACATTGCAGGCCTGTGGGCGCACCAGCTTCCCAGATGTTTACTGTGGCACAATGTTGGTGGTTCCCAGTGCTGCAACAGACCCAATCACAACTCCGCTCCCTCGTGGAGCTGGGCTTCAACGGATGGAGAAGTCAACGTGAACATTTACAATTTTTCCACCAATGAAATTTTGTGCACCATCATCCAATGTGATGTGGTTGTAGCCCACCAGGAGAACCCCTATGGCGACATCAAAGGTGGCACTCTCGTTCTTGACGCAATCCTAATCTCAGCCATGTGGGATACAGAGTCAAATAGGTTGTTCAATGTGGCACTGTGTATGCCAACGGACTCTTCTCAGTTGCCGGAGTGGAGCCCCTTTGAGAAATGTTTTGGAGGAGGTGTGATACCTGACACCCTAGAAACAGTGTCACGGGAGACCTGTAGAGTTCAGCTCGTCATGATCAAATTGGCTTATGACATCTTGCAAGGCCTTGTTCTCATTCCGACTGACCCAAATCCAAGTATGGAACAGAATGCCTTTCCTACTTTCCGCCGTGTTGGTTTCTTCGATTATGGATTCCATACCAAGGGCCCAGATATAGCAGGGCTGAGTTACGCACGCCAGCGTATCAAGATCATTTAGCTGAAAGCCAGCATCTGTTTAAGGGAAGCACTGGTCAACAGGGTGGGGACAGTTATTGCGATGGGTACTCCCTATTAATGACGACTGGTATAGGTCAAATCTACCGTTCGTTACTCATCTTGTGTTCGTCGAGTGTGATACCTACACAGATGCAAGCTTCAATGTTATTGCTGCTGGGCATCAAAGATTGTCGTTCTCTATTTCCTTTCCTTGTTAGCCGAAAGGAGAGGTACTACAATCCACAAGTACCTGTGCATGTTCCCAGATCATTAAAACCACGGAGGGTAGGCTAGTGAATTCAAAACCCAAGCTTTGGCACGTTCAAGGCAAACAGTCAGTGGAGCCGCCGGCAATCAAAGGATCGATCAACCTTGTTTCCATTTCAAAATGGAAATCCTTCCTTCCAGCCATCACAAGACTTCCTTGCAAGTGCGATTTCAGAATCCGTGTATGTGGGGGGTTAAATGTACCTAGCATCACTTCCTTCCTCTCTGGCAACTTTTATGGTATGCAAGGTTCAAGTTCGCTAGGAAGTACTTACCTTGATCTGTCTGTCGAGTAGAAATACCAGTGGTCTCTCAGAGGTTACCCTCAGGTCTGCGTTAGTCTTCTCAGTTTTCCGATGCTTCAACAAATAACTCTCGATGGTGCCAATCTCTATATCTTCTTCGACAATCAGAGTCCGGTATAGATACACCTGCATAGAATCAGAATTTAATCTCTGACGTGATCCTGGCTTCTTCAGTGAGGTATTCATCTTTGAGCTCAAGTATCGAGATTCCCTCTCCTTGGTTCAGCGTTCCGTTTGTCAAGGGCGGCTAGGCCCGCTTCTCTGTGTAATTATCCTAAGTCGTCAGGTTGACTGTTGCAAAATGGTTCGATGGGCTCTGTATCAAGTGCTGGGGCCAAAATTCAATAGACAGGCCCTGAGGGTTATGCCGCGAAGCCCGTTGAATGTGAGCGCTGTTACCTGTCAGCCAAGCTGTGTACCGCCAAAGTGAAGACAGGGTAACGGGCCACCCGGGCCGATATTGCGGGATCGCCTCTCATTGGCCTGCTTACATAATATCAGTGGCTGGAAGAATCATAATCGAAAACTGTTTTTCTTTCACCTACCACCACCTTCCAGTGCCGTATCAGCCGCGTTTTTACGTTTTTGCACCCTCAAAGAAAAGAAATGTCTGACGAAGAACTGCAAGGCGGCCCCAGCCAGGATGAAATTAAGGGAGAGAACAACGATCCAAACGCGCCGATTAACGTCAAGGTGAGGTCGCCACTGAGGGGCACGATGAGGCAGTCGCTGAGGATTTCTTCTCTCTAGGTCGTAACGTCGTCCGGCGAGGAAGTGTTCTTCAAGATTAAGCGCAGCACCAAGCTCAGCAAGCTCCAGGGCGCATATGCGAGCAAAGTAGGAAAGGACGTGGCCACAATCAGGTGAGCAGCGCGGTGCTTTTCCCGTATTTTTTCATTTCGATGACGAACTCTGACTTTTTACGTTCAGGTTCTTGTACGATGGCAATCGGATACAAGAAGACGACACACCACAGTCCCTAGAGATGGAGGATAACGGTGCGTATCCAACCTTTGGGCCACAAGAATATCAGCTAATTACTCTTCAGATACTATCGATGTCATGGTTGAGCGTACGTTTCTTGTTTCTCTTGCTGTTTCTCTTGCTTACATTCGGTTTTGGCAGAGGTCGGAGGCTCCGTGTTGCCGTGACCACCTTTCTCGTTGTCGCTATGTTCTGCTTCGCCAATCAATATGATATTCAAAGTTGTATTATCTATCGACAATTGCACCCTCTCTTTCTTGTAAGCCCCCCTATATGTGATTTTAATAAGAGATTCGGTCGAGCGACTGGATACCATTCACCTTCCGGGCGCTACGAGTGCGCTGCCTCGCGACGAGAGAGAAGTCCTGTGTACGGCATTGCTGTTTTCCTTTGACTCGATAACAGCCCGCTTGCAATCTTAGGTCTGTCAGCTTCGCCTCAGCGCAACAGCAGACTTTAACACCCCTTTTAGAGTGTTCTGCTTCCGTCTCAGCTGTCAGTCATATTTGCAGGCTCATATTCGTGAACTATGGTTGCGATGTCATTCTAGCCTATGCTATCCAGCTTGTAAGCCTAGGGAGATCGTTATGCGTGAACCAATCGTACTCATTTCGTGAGTCGTCTTTCAAGTCAGTGAAGGTCGCTTCTCTGTACCACTGTTTATCACGGTGGGCATATTAGAAATCTTTTGGACGTGGAGTGCCGCAGCTGTGACGTGTCGTACACCATTCGCCGGTGATATTGATACTGCCTTTAGCAGATCTGTCATATGGTGTATGGACAGCGCACAAGGATGCGGAATTGCGTTTTAGGTGCGTGCAGCTCCCAATAATAGGACAATACCACTTCTCACCTCTCGGCAGGCGCCTTCGCCCTTACAAATCCTATTTCAAGAAGATGCATGAAATATTCACCAATCAGAGTGAGGATAAATATGGAGAGTATGAGAAAAATGTTTCTAATAGCGCCTCTAACAGGTACCGACTTCCGCTATCCTAATCAGCAGATCTATACACCGCATGGATCTCGAAGATCTGGATAATTATCTTCCTTACAGATATCTATAAAGCTGCTAGGTTCACCTGTAAAGAACCATCCAAACCAGCACGATGCGTGTCTTTGCTTATCTTCTCCCTCTGTGTTTCCTTGCGGGTGAGTGCGTAACCTCCCTTGTGATGATTGCTGAACCTATGCCAGTTTACGCCCAGGATTCTCCAAGCCAGCTGTCATTCTTCAGCACCGTCTGGCCAGCCGGTCCAGGGCAAATCATATCGTCTCAGCTTCCGGACCAAGAGCTTACAACGATGCTCAACGAGATAGACCCAGCGCGGATCCAAGCGATCATCGAGAAGCTTGTCTCCTTCGGCACCCGAAATACCCTCTCGAACCAGACAGACCCTAACCGTGGTATCGGTGCCGCCAGAGATTGGGTCGCCAGCGAGATGCGTGAAATCGCAGCAGCTTCAGGAGGGCGCATGACCGTCACCGTCCCGAGTTACATCCAGGAACCCGCGTCTAGCATACCCACGAGCACGGTGATAAGCAACATAATCGCCACCCTCCGCGGATCCTCTGATCCGGGGCGAGTATACGTCGTTTCGGGGCACTACGACTCTCGTAACACGAACGTCGACAACTTTGTCGATGATGCACCGGGGGCGGACGACGATGGGAGCGGCGTTGCTGTTTCGATGGAGCTTGCGAGGGTGATGGCGAGTCATCATCCAGCGGCGACAATTATGTTTGCGGTAGTGGCTGGCGAGGAGCAAGGGCTGTACGGGAGCAACTTTATGGCTGAACAGTTGAAGAACGCTTCCGTGGACGTGCAAGGAATGCTGGATAATGATATTGTGGGGAGTTCGACGGCGGATGACGGGACTAAGGATCCGTTCAATATACGGATGTTCGTGCAAGGTATCCCGCCCACGGAGACGTCTAGTCAAGTAACGGCTCGTGTTAGCGTCGGGGGTGAAAGCGACACTCCCGCGAGAGAGCTGGGCAGGTTCGTTGCCGAAGTAGCCTCCAACGACGTCACGAACATGGAAGGCAAGTCGTTCTTACTCCCTCTTGTCTTGACATACCTGACATCCAAACCAGTCCAAATGGTATATCGCCCTGACCGGTACCTACGAGGTGGGGACCACCTCTCCTTCCTCCGAAACGGCTTCCCCGCTGTCCGGTTCACCGAGCCCCACGAGAACTTTGCCCACCAACACCAGGATGTCCGCGTCGAGAACGGGGTTCAATTCGGGGACCTTGTGGAGTTTTGCGATTTTGAGTTTAATGCGAGGGTGGCGAGGGTTAATGGGGCAGCGCTGTGGGCCCTTGCGCAGGCCCCGGGGACGCCCAAGGACGTGGCGATTGATACTAGTCAGCTGACGAATAACTCGACGTTGAGTTGGACGTTGGATAGTGCGGCGGCTGGGTATGAGATTGTGTGGCGGCCTACGGATCTGCCTTCGTGGACGCATGTTATACCGGTGGGAAAGGTGTCGCGGGCCACGGTGTTGTTGTCGAAGGATAATGTTGATTTTGGGGTGCGGGCGGTTGGGAGTAATGGGTATCGGAGCCCTGCTGCTTTCCCGTTCAGTGGATGAACAGGCGAGGAACCTCTAGGGATTTTATAAACAAACTTTTCTTACCCACGAAGTAAAAAAGATAACAGGAACTGCAGTCTATTCGCAAGTATACAAAGGCGATAAATAATATACAATAAAAAATCAACGAATTACCAAATTGCTAAATAAAGATCCTTCCAAGGTAATTAACCATGAAAAAAATGAATCACTCTCCCCGACTTTTCTTCTCCCGCCTCGCCGCTCTATTAAGTAGCGTTTTAGCCCTCTGATACTCAACGTCCTCATCGCTCGAATCCGCCCACATGTCCCTCTCCTCATCCATATTCGACTTCCACCCTTCCCCATTCGCCCTTGCCCAAAGTGCCTCGTCGTCATAATCGATAGCCGGGGGCGTCGTGGAGAACGTAGGCTGCAGCGCCACTCTCACGCTCTTCCGTCGCCGAGGCCCAGGCGTCTCCGTCGACGCAGTGGAAGAAGCAGATAGATCTGAACCGACGTGCATGTGGTTGACATAAGCGGGATCTTTTGGGGGAGGAGGAGGGGAAGGGTCATCTACTTCGAATACCTCATGGCCCGTCTCATACGACGAGATGGATGCAGCGTCGTCGTCGTATCCGTTCATCTTTCCGTTGACTGTTGTTGGTGGAGGAGAAGCCACAGTAGGTGGTGGTGACGGAGGACGGCCCGCAGGTGTCGACAGTCCAGGCATCGGAGAAGGCGTCCTACTCGGACTCTTCAATGCACTACGCAATGGCGACAACGCCGGTCTCGGTTTAGGCGCCACGACCACCGGCGCAGAGGCCTGCACCATCTTGTTAGGATCAAACCCAGACCCAGAGTCGTCGAATACCGACTTGGGAGCTGTCGGAATTGAAATCGCAGCCTCCTTCCTTCCTCTTGAAGTTGGAAGAGTCGTATTTTCCGCGTCCATCCGGCGTAGCTCCTTCACAGTAGGGCTGGTCGGAGCCTTGACATCCATCAGAGCAGCGGGCTTGACGGTGCCTCCTACGCTCAAGCGTTTATCAGACGCCGCCCATCCTTCCCGATTCGCCCTAGCCACGTCTTCCACGATGCTCATGAGACTGACGCTCCCTTCCCCCATACCAGCGGCAGTAAGATGAACCGGAGAACTCGCTCGTCTTTCAGATTTCGTAGTCGAAGGCTTCCTGACGGGACCTGTCCCAGATCCGTCGTCCAGGCTGACCCTCTTCTTGTGTACAATAACCGAAGAAGCGCGCTCTGGTGCATTCGGGACAGGAGGTATATTCGAAGGTGATGTAGCGCGTAATCGCGCCGGAGCACTGGAAGCACTCATCAACGACGAGTTCCTGGACAGACTCGGTGACATCACAGCAGACCCTGTCCCAGTATGCATGGTATCCGTACTGATTTCCGCTGGTCTCTTCACGGCCCCGTTGGGCATAGACTTGCGATTCGACTTTTTCCTCTTCACAGTAGGGTGAGTTGTCCGTGGTGCAGTCGCAGTATCACTTGCCCATCCTTTATCCTCCGTCTCTGTCTCTCGCTGACCGTCGACCCACTCCTCCGCCCTGCCGATAGAAAGATCGACGATCCCTCTATCCAGGGACGTGCTCCGTCTCCGCTTCTTCAGTTCTGCCTCACTGATATCACCTCGGTTCCTCGCGGAGCCACGGCCTTTCTTCAACCTCCTTGAGCCCACTGTATCACTGGCGGCACGTGGTCTGGGTGTCGGCGTAGAAGGAGTAGAAGGCATAGCAGGGAGTGGTGGTATTGGCGACCTTGAATATGACTCGTGGACATCGAGTTTTTTGATGTTCTTCGCGGTCCGTGTATCCCATGCTTTTATCCCTCGTTTTCCTCTCGTGGGTGTCTCATCGCCCTCGTCCTCCGCACCACGCTCGCTCCCCGCTTTCCTATGGCCGTGGCGGCTGAACAGCCCTTTAATGCTACCAAAAAAGCCGCTACCACCACCACCGCTGCTTCCCGTAGGTGACGTTGGAGTACTCTGCGCCTTTCGCTTCTTGCCAGAGCCAATGGACATCTTGCTCGACGATGCAGCGAATCTTGTGTTTTCGACAACCTGAACATCGCCTTCATCCTCGTCGCTGCTATTCGTTTCTTCTGGGTTTCCTAGAGACCCAGTTCGGAAGCCCAAGTCCTCCTCGGTAATCCGGCGCGGAAGAATGTGTTTCTGAATGGGCGGAGGGCTACTTGCACGCGGCAAGCCGGTCTCAGCGATCGCATGCGCCGGCGGTATTTGAATTTGTAGCGGTATTTCAGGATCGGTAGGGGTAGACGGGACCGAGGGCATATCGAGGTTGGAGTAAATATGCTGGACGGGATCCGGAGTAACTATGACGTTGATTTGGGAAGCGGATTGTGAGGGAGCGATGGAAGATATATCGGAGGAAGGATGCTCGTCTGGTGAAGACGGAGGAAGCGGCTTCTCACTGGGAGAACGAGCTTATTTGCACAGTCAGTCAAAATAGAATATCTGTGCACAGGTAACATACCGGCGCCTTCGTTCAGAACACTGTCGACCTGTTTTCCTATCTCTACCCAGCGCCAGCCGCAGTCCGTCAAGGCTTTGGACCGGACAGCAAGCCCGTCTCGTACAGCCCCGAAGCGTTTCACGTCCAGCTCCTTCTCCTTCATTGCAAGGTGAGCCTCGCATGCCTGAAGTTCTGCCTGCGCGTTCTGTAATTTCTTGTTTGCGCCAAGGCTGAGAAATGTCGGAGACGATGTGTAGGACATTGACGGACTCTCATCGGATTTGAGGGAAAGGGTAGACGACGTGGGGCTCAGTAGGAGGGACTCGCGGTTACTGCTGGACTTGGTGACAGACTTGGAAGCCTTTATAAGACGGGTTACGCTAAAGTAAGACAAGTCAGCAAAGGCAGATTGAAATCAGGATAGAAGATGGCATCTTGGGTATAAAATCAAGAAAAAGATGCATATATGCGTGCAACAGCCCAGGGTACCTGGGGTAATGAGCGCCGCCGCATACGTTGCGGTGAACGTCGAGCTTTGTAGAGCGACACCGCTGCCGCATATAATAATAAATGCCAGTAATCATTGATATACGCACAGAATTTCCCTGTCTCGCACTATGTGGGCCACCTCGTCTTCCAAGTCCTTCAGCCCCGTCAAATAGTCGCGCCATTGCTCTATCGACACCGCATACACACGAAATGCTTCCGCCGCACCAGCCAGGGATCCAGCCACCGACAATATCACTTGAGACGCGGGTGGTGGGCAAGCCGACGCATATGCTGCCAGTGATGTCAATGCGACATTTGAGCTGTCCAGAAGGGATTGCAGCTGCTTCGAGTGGTCCTTTTCCTGGGATAGAAGATTGGTGAGAAGGCGTGAATCTGCTGGACGGTGAACCATCCAGGGAGCACGGGAAGGAAGGAGATGGGAAGGGAAGGAGAATGAGGTCAGTGTCGGAAATGGAATTCACGAGGTGTGTTGTCGGCTGTTTGCTCTGATATTTGGCACGTGATCGGTTACATCATTCCCACGCTTGCCGCCCTTGCCGCACGTCTAAAGTTGTCCACGCTATTCAGATCAATTCGACTCGTGCAAGGCTCGTGGCAGTTCAACGGAGGCGACTTATGCTTCCAGGCTGATTAAAACTTAGCTGATATTTCTCTTCAAGTAAAGTGTAACGTTATATTCTGGGTATTCACCAGGGTCCAGTAGTAGACTTATAAAACGTTATCGACACTCTCGAATGCCCAGTTCTGTCCTTCACCAGCACCAGTTTGTGCGAGAATAATCTAAAATTAAGTCAGATATAGCCAGATTCTCAAGTAGAAGCCCTCACATTGTCATCACTATCCACACTCCAAACTAAGTCCGTGTCAATAAGACGGATCCTGCAAATATGAGCATGAATCAATACAGTAACACGCAATTGAACTTACTGAAAAGTCTGCATATCATCAGAGATAAGGCTCCATGAATTGGTCACCTCCAACGCTGCTAACGACCTTGTCCCGATTAGCCTTTGCCCACTCACGATCGGCCAGTCGGAGCTCGCATACGACACATTCTTCAATGTATAAAAAGAATCTGATCCCGTAATATTCTCCAGCTCCCACTACCAAAAGATCGGTTAGCGCATGGCAGAGTAATTGGTAATAAGATTCCTCACAGTCTGATCATTCGGACCTGACGGAAGCACCACGAGCGGCGTACCATCAGTTGAATCTCCACCTTTGATAGTAGCAGATGCGCCAGCCTTGGTATTGATCAAGCGATACATTCCTGGGTCCGGAGTTCCAGCCGTTGTTTGGGTGACTCGTGCAACAAAGGGTGGGAATTCAAATGCTACCCATACATCAAATTTCTGCTCCTCTGGATCGCCGCTTCCTGCGAGCCATGCTAAAGCAAACAGGATCGTCAGCATGGCAGAACTATATAAATACCAATACTTGCCATGCCATGGGTAGTCTACCGTCCTATTCTGTCTGAATAGCGGCATTCCATCCGCGCTTGTCCTCCACAATGGTCCATGTTCTGCCATACTAGGCACTACCACGCTCGAGTACTTGTCCTTATCCGGATTTGCAGGATCAAAGTCTGCATCCGGTACTGTGGCCCAGCTCATCCCTCCCTGGCCTGTGCCGTTCACAAGACACGCATGGATCTCTGCAAACGTGTCCCCAATATGGTTGTGGAATCCAGCGGAGACATTCACTCCTGCCGTCCAGAGCTGGATATGACAGATAGACTCGGCAGAGTCATCGGCGTAGCGGACGTGGAAACCGATTAGGTTGTAAAATTCATCGCCCTGATAAGAGAGAGCCTCGTGAATTGATGGTTGTGGTTATAGTCGCATGCACTGACCTTGAACCTTCCGTTAGCCCAAGGTCTATCTTCTACCTTGACCCACGGAAATGACATGTGCCGAACTGTCCCTGGGAAGCGAAGTGGGAATAGATTATAGGCAACAAGCTGACGCATATCTGTGAATGGTGGTTCGCCAGAAGCAGTGGATTCTTTGATGAGAATAAATACTGCCCCTTCGTTGTGGGTGAAGATGTTGGCATCTGTCGAGGCAATGGTAATAATCCTCGACTCAAAAGGAGGAGGTGCCTGGGTGCGCTCGTGTACTTTGCCGTCTCCATCTGTCCATAGAACTGAAGAAAAAGATTTAGATGAGTAAGATCAGAGAAAAACGATTGACGGACCTCGCCCAGCGATAACTTTGACACCTTCACCCGGTTGAACCGGGTATTGGGAGAGAGGAGGAACGACAACAAGAGCCAGTTTACGACCTGCTACATCTAGAAATTCCACTTCATCTGCCACGTGTATTGTATTTGGACGAGGAACGCGAAACATGACTTCATCGTCAATCTTTTCCGCAGAGATAGGTGCAGCTTCATACAAGAGAATCAACGGAACAGGTGACTCAAAATATCCGGGAACCGAATATGAAATCGTCGCAAAATCCTAATTATTGTCAGTAGCAGCCCCATAGCATAGTCAAATCAACGAACAAGCATTTGGGGCGACCGGAAATTGGCCACAGCAACTCTTCCAGCCGAAACGTCGCCGAGTTTGAACTTGGTGAACACTCCGTTCTTGAGATCAACAGCTGGATATGCGCTCAGTGAATATTGTACCGTCAAAAGAGAAATTAAGCAGCATACGTTTGTAGCACCATACACCTGTCTCATCCCAAGAAGGGGGATTGGACCCCATCATCGCTACCAGAAACTCGTCGACACCGTCTCCGTCGATATCGACACACACAACTTGGTGGATCGACCCTGCAAATCCATTGCTGGGTATAGTATAATCGTCTAAGACGTGACGAGTCCACTGGACATCAGCGGGCTGGTTAGGGGGTGCATTCTCATCCTTTACGTATACAGAAACGAAATGACCGTGCATTGCCTATGTGCTACTCTCAGCACAAGGAGGGAATAAGTCGTCATATATATGTACTTACCTCAGATGATGCAATATATCCCGCGCAATCGTCGTGAACCTTTCCAACAGAAACTATCAAAGATTAATAATGTTCCCAAGGATACCAGAGAAACAGGGCTTACCACTGCCAGATCCCCAATAAGGATCCCCCGGAATCTCAGGAAGACCTGTTCCAAGTATCTTGTAGTCCCACTTCTTCGTACCGACATCGAACCACAGAAAGCTTACTCCTTCCCGACTGGCAAGCATTATTCGATCAAGAGCGCCATCAGGAGAAGGGACGACTAAAAAGACAGGCGGCGATTAATATCTGGAAAGAGATCCGAGAAAGCGGACAACGTACCAACCACTTCATGAACTACGCGAAATAGATTATCAAATGGGACGTCTTTCTCCCACTCTGATGCAGACATGGGATCGTCGGGTTTCGTGTAAATAGTAACTGGAACCGGAGTGTCGAGGTCATCCGAACTGGTGATGACTGGGAGGGCGGCAATTTGGATGACGTCCCGTCGAGTGAAGTGTCCAACTGTGTCGAGGATGAGTTAGCTTAGCTATGGTATAACAAACTGGTATGCACTCACCTCTGATACGGTGCATACCAGGGCTCTGACCAATGAACCTAGGTTCCCATTGCTCTTTGTTGGGATCTCCGGTGTTCTCGAACCACTGAATGCGGCCACCGTCAGGCCAAATGTCGCTCATAGAAGGTCCATATCTATCTGAAACGATGACTACGAAGAGAGGATCAGTCGGCGATGATATGGGCAGAGCATACTAAAAAGACGAACCATCATTGTAGCCATTCCCACTGATGTCCGCATACCTTGAATCACAAGTCAGTATCCGAACATATAGAAAATATGGAATGGACATACGCCATAGGCACGGGAAACCAGAGGGATGCAAGGATAACCTCCTTCCAGCCCTGACTCTCTGGTTGTGATCTGTGTATTGCGTTAGGCCTGGCAGCATACAATAGGAAGAAACGAACTCGTTTTCAGAATTGTACGGGTTCTGTAACATAACAATGTCGCTTTTCTGGTCAGTTGTTCCAAGGCCATAGGCAATGACGTTGGGGTTCAGCTCGTCACTGGTGGCGCGAAAAGGAAACTTTTCAATCCAGTATCCATCGTCAACAGTGTAATCGATGATGCGGGGAAAGAAACGATGCATAGTGAAGGAATGGCGACTTGTATTGCTGAGTGCCTCCTTTTATAGTACACAGTAAGGAATAATGGTTGGAAAACGGATCCAGTGTAAAAGGCCATCGTCCGAAAATGTTTGTAAGGGCTTTGCTGCGAAATTGACAATTACTCGTATGACAGCTGGCTCTAAGCACTGAAGCAAGATCTTAGGTAAGAGCCGTAAGACAAAGGGTGCTCGTGGATGAAACAACTGCGGGGCACCTGGTAGTAATTGATTTGGATGACAGGAAAGCTCAAGGAAAGCTGGCTTAGCTGTAGCACGAGTTCAGCGCTCTCAAGTTCCGCATACAATGAAACACGGGCTCACCCCACTCCGGAATAGATTCACTGCAGCAAATTATGGTAGAAGCTCAAACGCTCAGGTGTAAGAACATCAAAGATGGAGAGAAGGAGAGACCGTGGAGGCGGAATTGAATGTGGTGTTGAACACGTGACCATGATTGGTACCGGAAGGTCCGGCTTCCGGTTCAACCGAACTTGGAACTTGACAATTCATTGTCTACCCGTAATAACGACTCAATGATACCCATCGCAATACCGATCATGCACTGGACCTCACTGGGCTTGAGGCCACACATCTGACCTCATATTTTGGTCTCGTTTGTATCTTCAAGTTCGGGTCTTTCGTTCTCCGGGTTGATCTAAACCTCGATACTACTCTTCTTTCCGAGAATCAAGGCGACGGCTGACGATAATTGTGTCTTCTAGGCTACACATAAAATGGATCTCTAACATAATACATTCAGTTGCCGTTCCTTAGCCGTTCCACTGTCGACATACAAGAGTTGGAGTTACATTCTTTGGTCGAACTCACCTGCTATGCAAAACATTTGCAGTCGGTGTTTTGTATATCCGGAATTATACAGTGCTGGAACACTGTGGAACCGAACATCTTGGGATGTAGTACGTTAGATAACTACCTCAGGTGACCGTGACCATAAGAGTGAACATCGAGTCTATGTATTTAAGCAGGGTGCGTTTCTATCCTCTCAACATCCTACCCTCAGTATCATCTCCTCCATTGCCTTTAGTAGCTCACTTTCACCATGGCTCCAACTCGTTTGTCCGATGCAGACATCCAGAACTTGCTAGCCCAGCTTCCCAAAGATAGGAATGCGAGAGTACCCTCTCTCAAGTCATTTAATAACGACCCTGCGTACGAGATCCCTATCCACTACCCCGATGTCTTTATTGCTGGAAGTGGTCCCATCGCTTCGGCCTACGCTCATACCATTATCAATCAACACCCCACTGCCCAAGTACTGATGGCAGAGATTGGCGCTCAGGATAGTCCAATCATTGGTGCTCACCAAAAGAACGCGGTCAAGTACGTTGCTTCTCTTGGCTTGCGTGTCTTACTCACTAGTCACACAGATTTCAAAAAGATGTTGACGCGTTTGGTAGGTCGAGGTTTTTATACGCTGACTTGTACTTACTACCAGCAGTTTATACTATTCAGGGTGCCCTTCAGACCACTTCGATTCCCGTTCCAGATTCCTACCAACCCACTCTGGCGGCCGTTTCTTGGGCGCCAGATCCAGATTCTGACTTGCAACTTGTAATCAATGGCTTCAATCCTTGCCAAAAGCCCTCTGTAAATCTTCCCGCCAACGCCATCACTAGGACCGTCGGTGGGATGGCCACTCACTGGACTTGTGCATGTCGTACGTATTCGCCGTCTTTCTACCGGCTTTCACTCCATTTGTTTTCAGCCGAGCCACACGCGGAAGAGAGATCCATGAATCCAATCCCAAACGAGGAACTCGACGATCTTCTCCAGCGCAGTAAAATCCTCCTTAACGTCCGTACCGACCAATTCGATGAGTCTATTCGCCATGACGTTGTCAAGAAAACTCTCACCGATGCATTTTCGTCCGATGCTACTCGCAATGTTGCTAATCTTCCCTTGGCTGCAGAACGTCGCTCAGACAACACGGCATATGTCCACTGGTCTGGCGCGGACACTGTCCTTGGCGAGGAACTTTCTAGTGGCACACATCCGCGCTTCGAGCTTCTCACAGAGACTAAGGTTACCCAACTTTTATATGTGGGGACCGAAATTCGTGCTGCTGCAATCTACGATTTGAAGGCTGATCATCATTCAAGTCTTCAACTCGTCATTGCCGATGTACGCCATTCCGGTACATGCATTTACATATTACAATACTCATGGCATGCACAGGCCTATGTTATTGCTTGCGGAGCTGTCTGCACACCCCAAATATTGTGGAACAGCAACATCCGTCCCGAGGCATTGGGTAAGAACCTTAGCGAACAGTCTATTGCCTTCTGCCAGGTAAACACTATGGCCTTGACATTTTTTTTTACCGCTCACTGGCTCTAGATCGTTCTCAAACGTAGCATTGTTGACGATATCTGGACCAATCCCAAGTATGCGGAGGCAGTCGAGCGTCATCACGAGAGATATCCCTGTGATCCCCTACCGATTCCATTCCACGATCCTGAACCTCAAGTCACAATTCCCTATACTCCCGACCACCCATGGCACACCCAGATTCATCGTGACGCGTTTTCTTACGGTGACGTTGGTCCCCGCTCTGACCCCCGTGTCGTGGTCGACCTTCGCTTCTTCGGCAAATCTGACATTTCTGAGGACAACAGAGTTTGTTTCAGCGATGAACACACCGATATCTATGGCATGCCACAGGCTACTTTCCATGTCGAACGCTCTGAGGAGGATGCTCAACGTGATCACAGGTGAGTAGGAGTACCATGAATCTTCCTATGGCTCACCGCACACCACTACTAGGATGATGAATGACATGACCAACACTGCTAACTTCCTCGGCGGCTACCTTCCCGGGTCTGAACCCCAATTCATGGAACCCGGTCTTGCCCTGCACATCACGGTAAGATGAGTCACCTGTTATCGCTGTTCCGTTCCTCATTCTCCTTTGAAGGGCACCACACGCATTGGTATCGACCTTGAAACATCTGTCGCTGATCCGTTCTCCAAGGTGCATGGTCTCGATAACCTCTGGGTCGGCGGCAACGGATGTATCCCGGATTCGACTGCGTGCAACCCTACCCTCACTAGTGTAAGTGTCCCGACTAATTCTGATATAAGGTACCTTAATTCTTCCTAGGTCGCCATTGCTATCAAGGGTGCGGAGTCTATCGTGAAATATATCATAGAGCAAGCGGAGTAAAACGACGAATGAATCCTGAAAGCTGAGAGTCGCCTGCCGTCATGTAAACAGTAACATACGATGCTAAATTCCAATCATATATGAATCAAATTCAGCTTATCGGTCTTTTCCTATACCAGATACTTTTCTGTTCTTCGTTTCGCACTAAGTCACTGTTATGTGGACTTCCGAGTACCACACAGCCAATCTGGCGGGCTTGAAGGCTCTTGCTTACTATTCGAAATAGCGGCTGTTACATTTACAGTCTATTACTCAAATAAAGGTGGGATGAAGGTTATATGAAGGCGGCGAATTGATTACAATACGTAGGCAGAACATCATCTCGGCGGAGATTTTACATCTTCGGGGTCGCTTCCGTCGACTGCTGAAGTCGTGATCGAGAGAATTTCGCGGAAATCAGTCTTCGCTAGAGAGCTATGAACAGCGGTGATGCCTGCTTCGAGCAGCTTCAGGGTAAGGTCAACGGTGACTTTGTCCGTTATCCTTGGCAAGAACGTCATGAGGCATTAAATCCCGCGGCTTCCCCGGAAGGCATAGTTTGGCCGTCCGCCGTTGGTGTTGGTGTTGGTGTTATTGGTTGGGCTTTAAGAAACCTGTATTTCGAGTTCCAAGGACGACATTAGATATGCGAGCAAAAATAAATTATTTCAACGAACAGCAGTAGATTTGCAGTAGATGTATAGAAATGCAATGAGATTGGCAGCCGTAGTCACGCCTCCATAAGTCTATCCCACCTCCTCATACATGAGTATCCATCATAATCTAAGACGCAGTCAGCCATATCACATCGAGGAATAAATCCCAGCATAGCTCACCGAAACTCTTCTTCTGATCACAAGAACACTTGCCCCGTTTCCAGCTCTCCTCTTTCCTCGGGCAATGCGTATATGGATTATGCTCGTACCCAATCTCATCAAAGAACTGCAGCTGTTCCTTCTTCGCAAACAGCGACGCCGCAATACTATGCACAGGCGCATCGCCCCACCGTTCATAATAAAACCCACCTCTAGAGTCCAGATAATCGAAGAACGCCTGGTACGCCGGCCCGCGCCAGAAACTCATATCGGCGATCTCAAAGTTACTCCAGACTGCCCGGTCGTTAGGAAGCGAGAAAGAAGAGACAAGTGATATGACGCACAATGACATAAATTGTAATTCAAGCCTCCGTTATCAGACTGGAATCCCATCGCGTTATCCTCGACAACGTATTCGGGGTGCTTATCCACAAAATCCCTGACGTGGCCCCATAATGTGGGGATCGTCCGCTCGAACTCGTACATGGTAATGGTGAACGCGTAAACCTTGTCGTTGTCTTCCATGAACACAAACGGATCAAAGTTGACGTCGCAATGGAAATGGACGTCCGGCCTGTCAACACGTCAGAGGTCACCTAGAGCGGCTGCGTTTGAGGACGTACTCTACCCTCCAGTACCATCGATACTGTTCCATCAGAGGATGCTTGAAGAAGAAACCGGAATTGAACCGGCACATATTGCGATAGGAGACGCTGCCTGCGATCGTCCCCCCTTCGTGAGCACGTAGAAAATGAAATAAATCAGCAAGCCGCGTACCTCCATAGATGACATTCTCAGCAACCATCTGATCCCTAGACGCCTTCGCCCTTTCCTCATCTATCCAATCCGGCTGAAACCAGTGTTCACGCGGGATCAAGCCAAACTCCATTTTCGACGACGTTATCACAGACACTCTCCTACAAAAGAAAAATTAGAAGGTTCCCCCCCAATCCCCCTCATATCAGCGCACCTCTTAAAGTCCTCCGTGAACTCCTCTTCATTCAACAGGACGTAGGGGTAGTTGTACTGTCTATTAAACCGATCCTCGATCTCGCGAATGCTTCCAATTACTCCTTGGAGATCGGTGTTGCGCGCGAGGATGACGAACGTGGCATTCGCCCGCCGGCCCTGGACTGTCGTGTTCGAGCTAGGAGCGAAATACTTGTCCGGCACGGGGAACAGCTCCGCAGCGGTCTCACTGCTTCCATGAAAGTGGGATACGATATTGTCCAAGGACGTTATACGTCCATACTCTTGGTGAGTAAAGGATAGGATATAATGGACACTGATCTATACCAGTCCAGGTTTATTTAGCCGTCTACGCATGCCGAAGCGGGATAGCATACGCACCACGACACCCAGAATAAGCAAAAGATACCGCGCCGTCGTATTCATCGCAGGTCCTCGAGAGAAAAAGGTGCGTACTGCAGATATCCGGATCGCAGCGAAAGGAGCGCTCAGCGTCGTGGATTGAAAGAAAAGCGGCGAGTACTAGCCCTGTTGTTGGCGGAGAACGAGAAACAAATCGGCAGCATGTCGGAAGTAAACCGGGTCTCATTTGTCATGATTGGAGCCGGCGCGCTGCGCCGAGGCAACCAACATTTTTGCCTCCGTTCCACTGATAACGATGAAATGACTTCGTACACTGCCTCAGAGAGATATGGGTGGTACTGAGGCCCAGTGCCAACGGGTGAGGAACCGCTTCTGCCCTGATCTATATCCAGTTTCGATGTTCAAACTCAGCAACTTTCCGACCTGAGCTTTTCACGCACTTGGAGCAGTGACTACGTTAGTGACTAGTGACGGGCCATCTACGAATGCTGCAGTGTCAGGTTCTTCCATCGAATAGGAAATTCGCTGCAAGGATACCTTTCGTGAGGTGTTTCCTTAGTAACTGCTGCGCCAAGATTACTGACGTCTGACTCTTCCTAGACATGTAAGGTCAAGCCCGACGGCACTCATGGGAGGAAAGGAAAAGGGTGTATTCGACCCCTGCTTGATCGATGATCAGCGTCTCAGAATACTGATAGACGTCAACGAAGTTACACAGGCGTCCCCGACCTGCAACGTAATAGCTGTGCCCCCCCCACCGTATTTTGCTCTACCAAGGTGTACTGATACTTTTTGATTTCAGTGACTTCCACAGCTTCTGAATCAGTATTAAGGGCCACGGTGGTCCCAAAACGTTGTACACACGAGGTTTCGGTGGCTGTGAGAATGTTGACCAAATCTTCAGTACACTTCTTTCACGCCCCGGCGTTCCTTTTTGGAACCTTTCCCAGTCAGCTAACTATCTTTCAGTCGCCCCCCTCGACTTCGATGCGCGCCACGCAACTGGTGGAAGGCGAGGCTCTCACCACCATCTCTTACGGGATCCGTAATGTCGAACAAAATGCATTGCCTTCTATTAGGCTGCGGCTCGAAGCTGCCTATGTCCAAGTTCAGGCGATGTACTGGCGACCTTCTATCATTTATGCGGCTGAACTCCTCCGATGAGTACAGCTGGCTTCCTTGTCACCGCGGACGAAGTTGTGTACAATGACTTCGTTGAATAGGCTGGTGGGCTCATGCAAGGTGCACGCATGCTTCATGGATTTTTCTCAGGGGAGCCCTACATTTCATCTTACCTTTATATTTAGCCCTCATTTGTGTCCCGGAATGTTCCTTTTCTATTTTGATACATCTATCAAAGTTTACACACGCGCAGTACCAAGAGCAACCACGGCGGCCTTGAATTAGCTCAACAATGCTTTGTGAGTCAACTGCTATCGTCGCAGACGTTGGATCAATTCGACAGATTCCAATATTCGATGACAAGTGCGACAGGAACAGGTAAGTAGAGGGGGACGGGCAAGTAGCATGTAGTTATTTTTGGCCATATGTTATTTCTGGAACATCGCGACGCGGAATTCTGCCGGATCCAGAATCATTCTTCCTCCGCAGCCAGCGCAGCGAATCACAAATAGCCATCAGTGGCTCCCATCTTTATTTGTTTTGTCGCCTCTCTTTCTCCTCCCTCCATCATCTCTCCCATTCACCACCTTGTAACGGTTCCGACCTAGTTGACGCTCTTTTTATATTGCATACCCTTGCAAAAAACACCTAGTCCACCATACACGAGTAATCATGCAGCGTTTCGCCTCTTCTGCTGCTCTGGCACTTGCCATTGCTGCCAGCTCGGTCTCTGCGCAGAGCTCGACGACCTTTCCCGAAGGCGTCATCGCCTCTGGAACTATGGGCACGACTAACCCAGCCCAGCCAACCTTGGGAACGACCGTCAACCAGACATCAGTCTCACGACTACTCTCCCTGAACTCCGTCGATGTAAGTTATTTTCATTTTCAGGGCGCCGCCTCCTGTGTGCAGAACTAAATTTATTCTCACAGGATTGGTGTATCTTTGCTCCTCCCGAAAACAACACCATTGGTGAATCCGAGGTATGTGTGCGTGGTGTCGGGGAGGAGCTGCTGACTAAGTGTGGAGTGTAGGCCATCGAAGTTGCATGGTGCACGAAGGCACGGAACAATGCCCGTGTCATCCCTGACGGCGTCATCACTGGTGTTTCCTTCCTTAAAACTGGTGCGCTACTTTTTACTTTCATGTCCGAGTGTCGGGTAGGCTAACCTATTATGGGAAGACTTCTACGTTCAAATCTATGGCTACGGTGATCTGACGCAGCTGAACATCGCGCCTGGCGACTACGGAGGTATGCTGCGCATCTGCCATTCCACCTTGCATGACATGATCTGACTGTTGCCCAGGTGAGCTCGATCCTCATGGAGCAACTGGTGCAGGTAATCCCGTTGGTGGTAACGTCACCACCAATGTCACTGGCTCGGATATCAACATTGCTGAATGGATGGTGCGTTGTCAGCATGTTCTGCCTGAGCAACAAAAATTAACTAGTTCTTGATTTAGCAATTCGTTGTAAGTCCTTAACAGGATATCCCTTCGGTGTCTCACGAGCATGCGATGACAGTCTTATACCCAATTCTGCATTCGTGCCTGCACAAATGCCAACTCTTCTTACAGCGCTGCCTCGATGTGTGAGCACAAGCTTGATGAGATGGGCTGCACGTTTGTCATGCCAGGTATGTATCTTTATCAGACCTATAACCCTTTATGAACGCACCAATTTCCCAGGAAACTACGGCTTTAACGGGACTTTGTAAGCCTTCTCGCCCTTTCACGGTTGGTGCTGTAATTCACAAATACCGCTCCAGTGAAACTTGTGATGCTGATGTTGCCTGTATGATCCTCTCCTTCATCTGATATCCTACATCTCAACTGACGGTTACGCCAGATCCCCCTGGATGGTACCCCGTTGTGGCCGGCGGTACGACCTCGTACTCCACCTTCGCGCAGTACTTCACTGGAACCTACACTGACAACGGCGCCACCGTGTCGTACACCGTCGGTGATACCGTCACGCCCTCCACTGTCGCCTTCACCCCGGCGTCCAGCAACTGCCAGACCACTGCTACCATCAGCAACGGTTTGGCCGTCGCAACTCACGGCAGCAGCAGCGGCAGCTCTGGCTCATCAAACGGATCGTCTGGAGGGTCGGGATCAGGCTCTAGCAGCCGCACTGGTAAGTCCTGTCTTCGCCTTTCAGGGTATGTGTTCTCAAAGGTGATACAGCGAGCGGGTCGTCAGCGTCGTCCACCGGCAACGCCGCTGTTTCCTTGAAGTCTTCGACAACCTACCACGATGGTGTCACCCTCGTCGCCCTCATTTCTGGTATCGCCGCAATCGTCCTGTTGCATTAAGGAGGTTGTGTTTACGTTTCTATCTCATGATATATACATACATACCCCCCTACACACATTCTTTTTTGCAGCATGGACATGGACCTGTTTTACATCACTGAGTATATAATATCTGACTACGACGAGTGCCCTTCGCAGGGTTCCGTATGACGAGTTTTTTTTCTTGCTTCGAAGTGGGTTCACGCTTGGATATTACATACAGACGTTTCTTTGGATATTTGCTATGCAATTCAAGTCTGTTTTGTTCAATTGTGGTTCATGGGTTTGCAGCTGTTTGATGTGATGCGGCACAAGGCAGGTCAAGGCGGGAGTATGTGAGAGTGAAGCACTTGTACAAAAGCTGACGAGTCTTATTTTCGAACGCATCATGTATTGAGTGTGTTTGCAAGGTCCTTGCTACAAAATGAAGTGACGAGGTTGAAGGACGCGTATACGTAAATGAGAAAGGGGTATAGAGAGGACAAGAACGCAGATTTAAATCCGGGATGAGTACGCTCATCGAGTTCCAAGAAGTAATTAGGTGAAATGGGGAACGAGGTGTATGAGATGGCCGCTCTCGAATTCCAAACGGAAGCGAAGGGTGTGCCAAGAAAAATCCCGTATAGACTCGCGGATAACGAGTTGCGTAACGGTATTAATTAATTGGCCATATCATATCTCTATGCCCTTTTCGACAAGATGAACCCGCCGGAATCAGACTTGTGACCGAGTGTACAAAAATCGTTCTGGTTCCCCGCCATCTCTGACGCCTTGTCCCGGAGAGAAGTCAGGCGCGGACCACCTTCAAGGACGACGGTGTCGAGATGCACGGTGCCTTCGAGGCTGGAAGTCACCCATGGACGAGACTTGAGCATGTTGAGCTGGACCCGCGAAATTTTGAACTGTAGGGTTTTCAGGCGAGGGGTAAGATGTTGTCGGTAAAGGTAAGACACGATGCTCTGGGATGACCGGCTCTTCATCATAGTAATAGGTGTGTTTTTCGAAGGAGTGCAATAAAGGCGTCAGAGCCAATATCTGGAGCACAAGGTCATCTGTTATATGGGTATCATCGAATATCAGGTATTGGATCTGAGGTGCGCGGGGTAGAGATAGGAAGGATGGTTATTCTTTTTTGCCTCATGAGGGTGAACTTTCACGGAGCGCAACGCTGGGGCATTCATACAAAGTTCCGGCGCTGGCGTCGGGTCTTCTTCCGATGACATAAGATGAGTCATGAAAAAATGGACCAACTGCTCCTAGAGACGCTGGGAAGAATGGTGCTTTGGTGGAAAGGGTAGCTCGTTTCTATCGATGAGCTTCAGTACGAAGAATTTTCATGAATTCGCTTTGTCTTTAATCGGGAACGATGAAGTCTGGGTCTTGGTATTTATGGTCGTGGATAATGAACGAAAGGGCATGATTGCCAGACTTGGTGAAGTAAAGATGGAGACAGTCGATACTCGCTTGCATCGTGGATGTATTCGAAGGTCGACCATAGAGCAGTATTTGAAATCGAACACGGTAAGACGCGGCCCGGGAGTGCGGAATCTCGGAACGGATTCGAATTTGATATTCACCTCGCGCTTCTTGATGATGAACCACCAACAACAACGATGCGAGGACAATTGTGTTCAAAAGGATACTACAGCCGCAGCGAAACGGTGAAGTCCCACAGTCCATTCTTCTGCACCGCGCTGTGCGGCGTGAATGGATAGTGTGCTTCCATTTTCCCTTTCTTCACGACCTTCTCTTACCGATGAAGCCGCGGAAAGTGTGACTACAGCTACTGCTTCCATGACGCTAGTATGCGCCCCAATAATTGGATCTTCAATTCCTGGCTCTCTTCCATGATTTCCTAGGTATCGCGTAATATCTGTATGCTCGTTTTCCAGCGTTCACTTTGACATTTTGAACGACACCTAGCTAGCTTCTGTCGTGTCTTCTGCCCCTCACCTTTGGTCTCTGTTGTATGGATTTGCGTAATACGGAAGAGTAGGCTAGGTGTGTGCGTATATCCCTCTTTCCTGTTCACTTTGCTTATTTGTGTATATTCCAAACCGTTTCTCCCCTTCTCTTGTAAAAAACGTAATCCGTGCGATTAATATTAGGGTTTCTAGCACGCTCCAAATTCTCAGGGTATACCGTTTGACCCTGGTGCGTACTTTTCCTTTATATTGGGGGTGTTTTGCCAAGTCCCTATGCAGCATCGCCCACCTTTTTAGACACATTATCTCTCGTATGAAGCATTTTTCTGAAGGAGACGCCTTTCCATGACGATCGACTCACTTAGTGGCCGATAGTAATTGCAACGTCTAATCTGACGTGCTGCAAAATCATCCGAGGACAATCGTCGCGCTAGCAGAAGCCTTGACTACCGCTATTTTCACTGTGTAGAAGTTCCAGGAGCCTCCTGAGACTATGGGTACGTTCTTGATCACAAGCTTCCCCGGCCCCTTTGACCTAGGGGCAGATTTTACGTTCAAATACAGTCCACCCTCCATACGATCACCCAGCGGTCGTTCTATCAGTCATTTACAAGCTGATGCATCTCACTCTTTCTCATTAATTCAATGATTGTTGCTGTGCAAGAGCTCGTCAAGGCATCGTTGCCGTACCCAATGCTGATCGTGAGTTACATACTACCTTCGTTTGTTCTGTATCCTGATTTTCTTGGTAGAACTTAAGCCAGCGCTCTGCCAACTCTAAACAAAGTAGATTTCAGCTTTTCCTTGCGGCGTCTTACTCGAACACGTCACCGGTGCCAGCATTGTCTGCGGGTGGTATACTCAGCGGCAATGATTTCCGGTGCTCGCCTTTATAGGTGGAAGAAAAACATCGCCGTCATTTCACCGACCCCTCCAGGCCGATTCGGGCCCTCTATTTATGATCAACTTCAAGGCTGGGGTTCACTAGTACGTTCTGCGCCATTTTCTGCTCTGTTCAAGAGCCTGATAGAAATGCCACTTTTCAGATCCAAAGAGTGGCGGCCAGTGACGTGCACTACCCACAGCCTCGTATCCGTCAGACATCGACTGATATTGCTTACGCGGCTGACGGGGCCGCCTGCATCTGAACGTTGTTGCTCAATGCCCCACCTCAAATGACACTGGTTCGCCCTCCAACGATTTTGTGTTAGCGAGCGTGCCGTGGCGGACGACCTGGGTTCGTTCCCTTCCAACTTTCAGACAAGCGTGTTTTCTTCCTATGGCCTCCTTTGGAACGTCCATGCCGCCCCGCTTGCTTCTCACATCTTCATCTCGTTTACGGCATGTGATGTTCTTTACATCACTAGTCGAGTGGAAAATGATATTGGACCAGGCGCGCAGAAGATCATGTTCCTTCAAGAACGATTGACGACCATTTACCTTACGAGATACATATTCGTACCAGATGGTCTCTCCGTTCGACAGCACTGAGGTACATCTGTCCAGCATTGTCCGTACAGCCCGACGAGTTAATACCCATCCTTCGGTTCAATGAAGATCACAAAAAACTGCCATCATCAAATGTATTTTGTCCTCCACAGCTCGACCATCGCTACCTTTACCCAGGAATCCTCTCGCAGACCAGAGTCATCACCTGCCAAGCTATCATCCCCGCTTTTTCCGGGTTCATAGGTTGTTTCGGGTTCTTCGGGTTACTGGCATATGTCACGTCCTTCAACAACGACCGTATTTGGACACGGACGGCATCCTCCACCTATCTAGCCACCACTCGCACGCTAGTAAGCGCGATAAACCTGGTAGTGCAGCTATGGAGGTGCTAGTCACATTCGTGCGGAAGGTAGCAGAGATTCGGCCTGCGCTGTTAGGAGATATGTCCCTGTCGTCACTGACCATCGCTATTGTCGGTATAACGAGGGATTTTACTCTCAATCGGAGTATGGTTGGCACTGTTCGCTGGTGGGATTAGTATGAGGCCCTCTTTGGCTATGCTGGGTGGTGTTACTGGGGACGGGCAGGGTGGTGCAAGTGTTGACTTCGAGGGAGCTGTGCATGCTACTTCCGTCGTCGTCCTCGTCATGGTCGACAGTTGTGGCTGCGGAAGAGGAGGCGCGTTCCTCTGCGTCGTTGTGACGTGGACGCTTTGGCGTGGTGGCACGGTCAGACGGAGCATCTGCTTCGATCTCTTGTCGCCGCGGTTTCGTTCCAAATTCGACAGGGTCGAGATAAGGTATGCCAGGACTCGTACTTTGGAAATGGTTCACTGCAATGGGAGGCGAGAGGATGATGGTGCATGTCTTCCTCAATGAACCTGTACCGGGAGCATGCGTTCCGGTACATCGTGGGCGTATAAGTCCCGCATATCTTGTACAGCATCAGAGGACTGGGTAGGGAGGGGGTTATTTGTCTTTGTGCCGGTGTCGTACCGTGAAAGTGTCCTTGACGGACTGGTGCTGGCCGGTGTTGAAAGAAAGCGGTCACATATCGAAGTTCCGCTTTGCTTGGAGAAATTGCGACCGGGGAATCTAAAACACCAATCAGATATATAGCGATACTTGGTATCCATTATTCGTGGCACGAGAGCACAGACAGGCAACAATAGGAACCCTTCTCTCACCGTCTACCTAGCAAACCACGATCGATTTACCTTCTGCCTATCAATGCTTGCCATAACGTAAGTTTTTCCCTGCATGTATCCTGCGGTGTACTAAGTTTGTGGTGTATGCGTAGGAACCGACGGCTCTGCGATCATTCATCGTCCCCACGGAGAATACGTCGCCATGAGTGTAATGATTGGTCTGTCACTCTTAGGCTTCGACCAAGACATTCACCACGCTGTGTAAACCGTCGACGGTTTGGTACAGACCCAGACAGGCTATTAGGTTGCTGTAGAAGTGAATTAGATATTTGGGCTGCGTCGGCTTTTTTTGGTCGGTACATCACTTGGTGAAACGACCTATCTTTTGTTTGGCTCTTCGTGTACTATTTTCATTCAATGTTTCACAGGGAAGGCAACAACTCAATGGTTATCCGTATAACTTATGACGCTGGCAGCCGCGGAATTTATGCGGGCGGGACGAATGCTGTTTTTCATTCTTTGAATCCCTGAACCAACGACTGCAGCTGCTTTGGGCACAAGTTTTGAGCAGACGGGATACTATCCCTGTCGCGTTTACCTCGTTGGACACGTCGGGCTTTTCTACCTTTCGGATGTGGAGCAGTGATCCACGAGGAGCTTTCTACTGGTAATACTGCGCAGCAGGTTTTCCACCTCTATGTATGGATGGCGGCACTGCGCTGTATCTCATGGGCATGTCGGCCTCTCTATCTGGAGCCAAGTCTGAACCTAGCGCATGACTTGATAGTACAGCATTACAATGAGTGGGACTGCATCAATGCCAAGTCGACCCTTTTTGCATTCCAGCTGACTCGGTCATACAATTGCTCAATCTTGTAGATTCGAGCTTTTCATCCCGCGAACAGTTACCCTCGTCACTGACGCTTTTCATAGCAACCAATCGTAGTCCTGCCGTCTCTTGGGTCGTCACTTTTACAGCCATTCATCAATCGAACTAGAAAAGGTTGATGTTAAGTATTATGATTTATCATTAATAGACTGCGCCGAGAGATTTTTTCTCCTGCGTGCCTCTTCCGCCACTGCTGTATCGTCAGATGATTAGACGACTGGAGATGGCATGTCTAGGTTTACAGAAAGCGGAAAGATGCTTGACGTGCCAAGGCACCTGCACTTTATGTGCTGTAAAGTCTCCCTGCAAAACATTGTGAGTGCTCTCGTTCAGCAATCTATACTGAGGTCCTTTGCGATATATTTTCAGTGTTTCGTCCATACTGAAATATCGCAGAAACCATTCAGCAGCGCACATGCGATGGACTTACGACTTAGAGCCGGTGTTTTACAGCACTCATGGTCACCGGAGGTCATGTGCATATGGCTACAGCAACTTCGTAATATGTTTGAAGTTCTGGATATAGAAAACCGATGATGCTCCACAACATTTTACATGGTACAGCCTCGTATTCATACTTTGATGTTGGATTAACGAGACTGCTATAAAGTCATGGATAATAAGCATCCTTAGGGATTCTTAAAGTCCAAGCTACTTTCGCTTTCCCTACCTCGGTGCAACATCCCCTGCAGTCGAGAACGATGTCTGACCCAGAGAAAGGATATGAAGATCGAAACGATCGCATCAATCTAGTCAACAATGTCAATGCACGGTAAATCTCCATTTGCAAATTTCCCCACACCTTGATCGCTTACAATCTCCCCGCGGGGTGATTCAGGATTCAAAATCCCCTCTATGGTATTCCTCAGGATAAGCTACTCGCGCAGGTAGAGGAGTTTACCAGGGAGAAAGATTTCGATGAGTACATAGAGACATTCAAGAAGGGTGCGTTGCTTGCTCAACGCCCCAGTGAATTCGAGACACTGCCGTTATTAGATGAGTCGGATCGAGAGGCAATCAGAAGAGAAAAGACGCGTACGCCGCATCTCCCCCTTTCATTCCGGTATGTATTGACTGACCATCTCGATAGACAAGTGGTCTCAACCGAAAGATCTGTACATAACCATCATTATGTGCTCTCTCGCTGCTGTTGTGCAAGGATGGGACCAGACCGGTTCGAATGCTGCCAACCTGTCCTTCCCAGAAAAGTTTGGTCTCTCCATCGCGGATGACAACCCGGATAAAGGACGTCATGACTGGATTGTCGGGGCTATCAACGCTGCGTAAGTAGTATTTTTGGTAACATTATCTGTTAATTCATTTGGTTAATACATTCACTTAACAGCCCTTATATCGTATGCGCACTCCTCGGATGTTGGCTCACGGACCCGCTGAACAACTACCTTGGTCGTCGAGGGACAATTTTCGTTTGTGGAATCTTCTGTACGATTACTGTCATAGGTTCTGCTTTCAGTCACAAATGGCCTCAGCTATTCGTGGGTTCCTTTTACCACCCGAATCTGGGACGTATCTGGATTGATAATGAGCAGGTGTGCCGGTTGTTCCTTGGTCTCGGGATGGGTCCCAAGGCTAGTACGACCCCTGTCTTCGCCGCAGAAAGTACACCAGCATCAATTCGGGGAGGGCTGGTTATGAGCTGGCAAATGTGGACCGCTTTTGGTATATTCCTTGGTTTCTGTGCAAATCTGATCTTCTACTGCATTGTTGGTGATATTGTGTGGCGATTGCAGCTCCTTAGTGCAGTCATGCCGGCAGTACCATTGGTTCTAGGGATATATCTCTGCCCTGGTACGTTTGAATCTCCCTGGTGCGGAGGAAAAAATCTAATGCGTATGGATATAGAATCCCCGAGGTGGTATATGAAGAAGGGACGATACGTTGAGGCCTTCAAATCGTTCAAGCGACTGAGAAACACGGAACTGCAAGCTGCAAGGGACTTATACTATGTCCACCGACAACTTATGGAGGAGTACAAGGTCACCAAAGGAATCACGTATCTGTCCCGTTTTATCGAGTTATTCACCATCCCTCGGTAGGTTCCATTGGTAAAATATATTCCATCTCACGATCTTTGTCCAGTCTCCGCCGAGCGACGCTCGCCAGTGGGATAGTCATGATCGCCCAGCAAATGTGCGGTATCAATGCCATAGCGTTCTATTCCTCGACGCTGTTCGCCCGAGCGGGATATTCCCCCATACAGGCAATGTGGGGTAGCTTCGGCTTCGGCTTGGTCAATTGGTTATTCGCATTCCCTGCTGTTTCGGCAAGTAGCCTTGTTATTTAACTCAATATATACCATGCTGATGATATCAGACCATCGATACCTTCGGTCGGCGAAATCTTCTCTTGTTTACATTCCCAAACATGGCCTGGACTCTGCTCGCTGCAGGGCTTTGCTTCAAGTTCATCCCAGTGGAAAGCTCGGCAAGGGTGCCGTTGATTGCGCTATTCATCGCCATCTTTACTGGTAAGTCGGCACCAATGGTCCATTGCTGATTTACTATTCTCATCACCGTTTTTACGGAAGTGTTCTATTCTCCTGGCGAAGGACCTGTGCCATACACGTACTCAGCTGAGGTGTTTCCCCTTACGCACCGCGAGATGGGCATGTCATGGGCAGTGGCTACCTGTCTGGGCTGGGCAGCTATCCTAGCTATCACACTCCCGCGCATGCTTACGGTGCTGACGGAAGTGGGAGGTAAGTTGCCTCTCGTTTCCTTGCGGAAAGCTGTGAAATGACATGGCGATAACTGCTACTAACCTATAGTATTCGGGTTCTATGCAGGCCTTAATGTGCTCGCATTGACAATGATCTTCTTCCTGGTGCCGGAGACGAAACAAAGGACACTCGAGGAACTCGATTATGTGTTCGCTGTGCCGATTCGGAAGCATGCCGCATATCAGGGAGGCACTTTCCTACCTTACTGGATCAAGAAGTGGGTGTTCGGACAGCGAGACGCTGTCCTGGAGCCACTGTACCACTTGGAGGAAGTGGAGAGTATAGCAGTGTCTGAGAAAGGTGTGGGCTACTGAGATTCGTTCGTGGAATATGATTCAGATCACGATTTCTTGACCTCGACCGGCTATCAATGTATCTGTCTTGATTTACCTTGTAACAATTACTGAATGTACATGTACTAATAATGAAAATGTTCAACGACTCTTCAGGAATGAACCGATATGCGCTGCCGAATTCATGGCCTCTCCTAAAGTTAAATTCCAGTTGAAATGTGTCCTCAAAATTGAAAGTATTGCACGATTCCCTACCCAGATGCACCCGCACCCGTTTAACGTTACGGCGGGTAGCGTGTTGTTAAACTATTTGAGGTCGACGGTCCATAAAAGAAAATTCCTGTACAGCGATTCAAAAGTGTGGGCTTCCCTGTCCTCCCCGAGGTTACACCCGGGTACACTGCTCCGCTCATCTGGTTCCAGGTATCATGGCCATAGCAGGACGAAGGAGCCAACCGAGTCCTTCCCGAAGGATCTCGTTCCCGATTGAAATGTTGCACGACACCGAAGCTGGTGCAGACACCCCCATATCCTACAAGGGAGGATACAGAGACTCCACAAGGTGGCCCCAAAGAGGACTCTGCCCACGGTATAGACCAGTCCGTTTTATGACGAGATGCTGATAGTTTTGTTTTTTGGTTGACTGGCTGGAATGATCGAAGACATCGTTATCCCCGAGGGCTGCAACGTAAGCTGGACGCTCTTTCAGTGTGGTGCTCGAGTCACTTCATAGTTGTCAACAGGCTTAAAACTGTCATCATGGTGTATGGACTCTCACCGTCTTCTGTGGTGCCTGAATTCACGGTCGGTGAGGCTCCAATTCATTTGTCAACCTCAGAGAAATATGTTGGGGTGACATTCCAGTCGCAAAACAGTGCCCCGTTTGATGAGCACTATAAGACAAGGGCTCAGGCCGCTCGGTACAGTGGTCATTGTATCATGGGCCTCCAAGATAAGACCGGGAGGCTGACTCCAACGCAGGTTAAATTGCTCTATAATGCACGTGTGGACTGTTACCTGACTCATGCATGCGAGATAATGCCTGATGCCGTGGATACCTATGTTGAACCTTTGATCGATGTCCAGAAAAGGTTTTGGCGTCGTGTCCTTCGCCTAGGAAAAAGGTCAATGATTACTCCCCTCCACTCTGAAACAGGTGTTATACCACTTCGCCCACGCCGGTTTCTGATTCTCCTTGGCTACCTCAAGTACCTCCTGAGTAAGGACGGGGACAAATATGCTAGAGCCGCTCTTGAAAGCAGTCGCTCCCTGGCAGTAATGGGAAAGTCGTCATGGTTTAAAGATGTCAATATTGCTGGGTCACGGCTGAAATTTGGCTTGGAACCAATTCCTTTAGACGTTTCAGATCCTGAGACGATAGACGATTACAGGAAAAGTGTGGTGCAATCTATGGAGAAATCAGTCTTAGCTGAGATTGGTGACTCACGGAAACTATACCTCCTCCATGATCGCAAGGAGCCAAGGAAGGGAAAGGCCCCGGGGCCAGTAGCTCTAAAAATGCGGATCTACCTTGAGGTTACGACGCCGAAACACCGAGACGCCCTTGTTTCTATTGTACTGTCAACACACAAGTTAGCAGTGGAGCGACTAAGATGGACTACACCCACAATCGTGCGTGAAAATAGACTGTGTCGTATGTGTATGGCAGACGTCGAGACACCTGAACACATATTATTTCGCTGCATCGGAACGAGAACAGCGATGATGAACTGGGGGCAGACGAAAACGCGAGGGTGATGACAAAGATGCATAAGTTACGCAAGAGCTTCTGGAGTGATCTCGCACGCATGGCTCCTCACATGGCCCCACCCTCCGCACCCCATGAGGATACTGCATTATTGAAATCGTTGCTGGCTCATCGTCCATCTATCGAGGTAACCGCGAAATACTGCTACCGAGCACTGAAAAATGTGTACAAGGTACCAATGTACCGACCTTAAGGAGGGACTGCACTATGGCAGTCCTGGAGGCCTTCAGCTGGACCTTAGGTTCTACCCAGCAACTTAACGTTGACCGTAAGCTCGGCCTAGGGTTCGGTTGGAGGTATCAGTGGATAATTAAGTATGTGATTGTTATGCTAGAGTGTTAGTGTACCAATCATGTATTATCTACGCCCGGCGTTCACAGTAGTGGGACCGTGCCGTGTAATACTACCTACCTACCTACCTACCTACATGTGATTCTGTTCAAAGCCAGATATCGGACGCGTAAAAGGGGGAATCAGTAGAAAACGTCGTCCGCTTCAGCGTACGCCGCCGTAGAATGGTACTTCCTAAAAGACTTTGGTGATCATCTTAGCGTGCTCGGCGAAAATAAGTAGTATTGTATATATACCCCCTCGTAGCCGTGTGTGGTAGCGAGACTAAGTATTGTATGGCACATTAGTTTGTACAATGTACAGATTATGTAGTATCAGACGGTTCCGGATATTGGCTACGCAATTGGAGCCTGTTTTGTTCAACTTGATTCGAGGGTTCGCAGCTTTTCGCGGGTCCAGGCGAGAGTATGTGAGGGTCAAGCACCTTTTTTTTCAATCATAGGAAAAAGCCGACGAGGTTTAACTTCGGACGCATCGAGTATCGAGCGTGCTTACAAAGATCATACTACAGAACGAGGCGACGAAGCAGTTGAAGGACGCGTATACGTAAATGAGAAAAGAGGACAAGAATGCAGATTTAAATCCGGGAGAGTAAACTCGAGTTCCAAGAAGAATTCAGGTGAAATGAGGAACGAGGTGTATGCTCGCTCTCGAATTCCGAACGGAAGCGAGAGGTGCGCCAAGAAATGTATCATATAGAGCGGCTAAGGACGTGCGTAACGGTGTTAATTGATTGGTCATATCTTGCCTCTATGCCCTTTTCGACAAGGAGAACCGGACGGAGGATCTCTGACCAGGGTTGTCTAGCATACAAAAGTCGTACTGGTTCCCCGCCATTTGTGACACCTGGTTCCTGACCCCGAGGGAAACCAGACGCGGACCACCTTCAATGACGACGGTGTCGAGATGAACGGCACCTGCGAGGTTGGAAATCCCCCGTAGACGAGACTTGAGCATGTTGATCAAATCCTCAGGTAGACCCGATGTAACCCGGATTTTTAGGGTTTTCAGGCGAGGAGTGAGGTTAGTACGAAAGTTGTTGGTAAGGGTAAGGCGGCGAAAGAACTTGTTAGGCTCCGGGATGGCCGTCTCTTCATCGTATTGGGTGTATTTTTCCAAGGTGTGCAATAAAGGCGTAAGAGCCAATATCTTGAGCACATGGTCATCCGCTATATGGGTATTATCGAATATCAGGTATTGGAGCTGAGGTGCGCGGGGTAGAGATAAGAAGGATAGAAGGTCCTTTCCTGGGTATACCCTACGACATGCGCCTTTGAGGAGGGTCAAGGAGACGACATCTGGAAAACAGAATAAGGGAAAGATATCTGAAAAAGCCGTGGCGGCTATGGCCAATGATTGGACTCCGTTCAGGACTGTCGGGGCGGGACTGGGGCCGGTGAAGTCCATTAAGGGATCCGAGAACTCCAGTTTCTGCAAGTTCTTACAGGAAGGCAAGATATAGATGGCGCGTGAGATGGAAGAGTGATAGAGAAGAGTGAGGTCAGAGATCTGTTCCCAGGGGAGGGAGAAGTTGTTCTTCTTCGCCTTATGAAGCTGAACCTCCACGGAGCGCAACGCTGGGGCATTCATGAAAAAGTCCCGGTGCTGGCGTCGAACTTTCTCCCGATAGCATAGGGTGAGGCGCTCGAGACGAGGCAAAGATGGAGCAACTGCTCCCGGAGACGCGGGGAAGAACGGGGCTTTGGTAGAAAAGGTTGCTCGTTTCCATCGATGAACCTCAGTGCAGAGGACTCTCATGAATTCGCTTTGTCTGGGATCGGGAACGATGTATTCTGGGTCCTGGAGATCACTGTCTTGAATAACGAACGTCAGAGAATGATTGCCAGAATTGGCGAGGTAAAGATGGAGACAATCGACGCTGGCTTGGGTATAAGGCGGTTCGTGGATGAATTCCAACTTTGACCACAGGCCGGTATTGGACAGCAGGACTTTGCGCCAGTGCGAGCATACGCGTACTAACTGCAGGGCGATCATATGTTTAGGCCAGTTGAGGTAGTTCTCTGCCGCGTATGGACGAGATGCACAAGCATGAGCAAAGATTTCGGAGAGACAGTCATAAGGGAGGTGATTTATGGGGGAAATAGGTGTCATATTGTTACACCTGGTTGGAAGGAAAATCAGCAACAGAGAAATGGATAATCATATTTCTCTTACAAAATTGGGCCGTGGGGAGAGCAAATAGTGGGTTCCGGAGAGGCAGACATTTCTTGTCGTGATGGTGGTGGTCACGAAGAATGGAAAAGAAGCTCAAGAACGAAAACTTTTTTGGAAACCATTCAGTTTGAGCACGTGATCACGATGGCATAATTGTGATTATATCATCACTTAGGAACCCTGGTGGCTGTGTGATAGCTTTACCCCGGTCACCACCGTGTCTCTTTAACTTTCCATCTCCAATTTCTCGTCGTTGTCAGTGCAACGCGCAGGGCGAGCAGCCATGAGTTCGCTTGCCTTCCTGGTCACAGAGCTTCAGGTTTGTGCCTCGTAATGTCAGGAAACTCTTTTCTAACATCTACGCCAGTCTCTCGCCAGTGAGACGAGAAGGAAGCATCCAGATATCCGTGAGGTGCACATCTATACCGGTCTTGTTGGATACCGGAGGGAGTAGCTGATGTGTACGATGGGAAGGCTGCAGAAAAATCGCTTGCAATATTACGAGCATCGCCGGAACAGGCGACGGCGAGCTTGGCTTCAGGTACGCGTGGGTATCGCTGGTAATTTGGATATCGCTCATGGTACCGTAGATGGACCTCAGTCAGACGACCTACTGCGGCCTGTGTTCATGGGGTGTGCGACGAGGAATGCAAAGGTCGTCGCGATATCCTTGGGGTCGCTGCAGCGCCTGATAGCCTTGAAAGCCGTACCACAGTCTGCGGTGGCTCTCATCATAACGACGATGAGCGACGCCATAAGCCAAGGAGTCGATATCCAGCTTCGAATACTGCAGACACTGCTGTCGCTCATTACCAACTTCCCTGCCGTGCACGGACCAATGCTGGGTGACGTACGTGTTCAGCTCTGTTCTACCGATGTCATTGAGCGACGTTTGTGTAGGCGTTGCTGTTATGTTTCAAACTACAAGAATCGAAGATAGCGGTGGTTTCATCCACGGCAGCGGCGACTCTACGGCAGCTCGTGATGTTTGTCGTCGACAAAATGGTGGATGAAGATAGGAAAGATGACGTGCCCGCGGACGAGATGTCAGAGGTGAAGCTGCCAGACGGTATCACGAAGACTCTCGGCCCCTCTGCGCGCGACGCGTTTGCAGTTTTTGAGGATCTTTGTCTACTGGCGAACGCCGAAAAGCCGCATTTTCTCAAGCTAGATTTCCTTCACAAGACCTTTGCGCTCGAGTTGATCGAAAGCGTACTCACCAATTATCACGACTTGTTCCGGCGCCACGCAGAGATGACCCTTTTGCTCCGTCATCACCTCTGCCCGCTGCTCCTCAAAGCTATCTCGGAACGACCGATATTCCCGCTGACCCTACGATGCACTCGGGTCATTTTCCTCCTTTTGAAGCAATTCTCCCTGGAACTGCAAACCGAGTCCGAGGTTTTTCTCATGCTTTTCATCAAGATCATTACTGAGGATCCAGAAGCGCCTCAATGGATGCGCGTCCTAGCGATGGAGATTATGCGTGGGCTCTGTAGTGATGCTGAGCTTATGCGGAATGTTTGGGATCGCTATGACGCCCAAGGGGCGGGGTCCAAAGTGTTCACTTCGCTGATATCAGCCTTGAATCGTCTGGTTACGGAGAAACCAGCATTACTTGGTGTGGGTACCCAAATGTCGGGGGTAGGGGTACATTCGGAGTCTGGGTCGTTGTCTGCATCCAGCTCGGGTTATAGTTTGGATATGGGAGGCATGGCAGCTATCGCAAGCGCTACCGTGTCAGGCGTCGTCGGAATGATGGGTACGAGCGGAGGTCTAAGTCTTCAAGGATCCGCAATGAAGCTGCAATGGTACGATTTACGTTAATCATTCTGCCTTCTTGTGGACTTACTCCGTTTGGTTGACAGCATCGATCAATTGGACAAGGCAGATTCTCCTCCGATACCAGAATCGTACATCTACCTATTAGGCATCCAATGCTTGGTATCACTCTGTGAAGGATTCGCGTCTTTTACCGGTCCATTGTACACTTCCATCGTCATACAAAAACCGCGCGCTGCAGGAGAAGCCGTGAACCGGGCTCCTCCAGCCCTTGACCTATCCGCACTACCGGCAGATGATATCACTACGAAACATCTTCACATCGTCCGCGATATAATAGAGAGTGGCTGGCCTGCTTTGCTAGCGGCGTTATCCTTTGTCATCTCTACTAACCTTTCCGACGAGCTATTTGCAGACGTGCTGGCTAGCTACCAAGCAGTCACCAACGTATCCGGAATGCTTGGCCTGACAACTTCCCGCGACGCCTTCTTCACCAGTCTGTCCAAGTTTTCGGTTCCTTCGCGTGTCGTACACAGCCTTGACACGTATACGGATGTCCAGACACCACGCTCGGCAGGTGGGTCGCTATCTGAAAATTTGGGCTTCACGGGTCCCACTGGACCTCCAGGTCTGTCGGAGAGGAACCTAGCGTGCCTAAAGGTACTGCTCTCGAGCGCTATGTTTCTCGCAGGAAGTCTTGGTGGGAGCTGGTTCCAAATTCTGGAAGTGCTGCAGAATGCCGAGTACGTGTTGACGTGGAAGGGCGGACCGCAGGGAACGCCAAGCAAAAGGCACCCATTCGGACATCCGCAGGCAAGTCGGTCAATGTCAGTGTCGGGAGCACCACCTGTCCCACACCCCGCTCCCCCTCGCCATCCTATATTAAGTGATTTGGATTCAGAAACACTGCAAAATGGCATCCAAAGGCTATTCGATGCTTCCAAGAACTTGGATGACGTCGCTTTCAAGTATTTCATCGATGCCTTGTGTAGGTTGAGCGCGGAGATGGTTGATATGCAGTCAGATGGAGGGAATATCATTTTAGAGACCGACAGTGTGGAAGAGTTGAGTAGCGTTGGTTTGTCGCCGGTTCTGGATGCTTCTAGTCGAAGACGGATCAGCGGAATTCACATACCTCGCTCGGTGGTAAGTCGTTTTCGATTATTCGATGTGTCATCCGGCTGATTTATGTTCCATAGCGTTCTGGCGACTTTGGAATAGGGAAGCTGGGTGGTATCGCGAGGCTCAATATCCATCGACTGATATATCGCTCGCCCGATGTTGCTTGGGATAAGACGACAAGCCATCTTTTATCCATCGTCCGACTTCAATTTGCGCCTCAGGCCATTCGCATACAAGCGGCCCGCGTTCTTGATGACATTCTGGAGACTGTACCGCGGAATCTCAGTGCAACAGCCGAGTTGCAGGCGCCGGTGCAAAAGCGCGTGCTAGACGTCCTGTCTCAGCAAGTCATGCCCGATTACTCCAGCCCGGCTTCTCATTCTTCGACTAGCGTGGAACTTCGGAAGATGGGTCTCGAGACCCTCCACCAGATTCTCCAATCGTCGGGACATACACTCGTTGTGGGATGGGAGACGATCTTCGCTATGCTGGGGAGCGTATGCAAACCTCCTCCAATAACCAGGTCATCGTCAATAGATTCGGTGGCAGCGTTAAGTGTCGCCTCGTCGCCAACAGCGAGATCTAAACCGTTGCCACTGGGTTTGGGCATGCCTTCGGAGAAGAGTAACAATGCGCTGATCAAGATCGCGTTCCAATCCCTAACGCTTGTTTGCGATTCTGTGACAGCCCTGTCCCCCGACCATCTACGCCTGTGCATCAGTACTCTCGGGCAGTTTGGCAGGCAGTCGGACACGAATATCGCGCTTACCGCTGCTGCCAGTCTACTTTGGAGCGTTTCAGATGCTATACAATCAAAACGGAAACACGCGGAGAAGGAACCGGAATACAGCGCGCTCTGGATGTTCCTCCTCCTCGAGGTATTGGGGCTATGCACTGATCCTCGACCTGAAGTACGAGATGGTGCCATCCAGACGCTGTTCAGGACGATGCAGTTGTATGGCGGTACACTGAGCCTGGAAACATGGGACCAGTGCATCTGGAAGGTCACTTTCCCGCTGTTGGATTCTCTGTCGGAGGAGCTTAGGCGGCATTCGGCGGAGGAAGAGGGTGTCTCTTCCTCTGACCAGGCCTGGGACGCGTCCAAGATCCTCGCCCTACAGTCCATTGGGTCGATCTTCCACGATTTCCTGGCCTCGAAGATACTGCACTTGGAGTCGCTGAAGGAGGCGTGGAATGTCTTCGTGAACCACATACAGGAGTCCGTTCTCATTGATCATCGGACGATTAGCGCGCCGGCGCTACGGTGTCTCGAGAAAGCCTTGAAGGCGTCGTCGTCTGCACCATCTGAAGTCAAGGAACGTGTTTCTGATGTATGGGAACGTGTTTGGCAGTCTATCGATGCTATCGGTGAAGCTATTTTGCGGAGGAGTGGGTCCCAGACGCCTTCTAAATCCTTCGCTGAGGGAGGGCCCCCCAAGCCGTTCACACAAGAGAGTCTGGTGGCCTTTGTCGATGTCATACAGTCCACACGCGCTGTCAGTCGTGTGGTGAGTGGGACCGAATGGCCGTTGGATCGTATTACTAGACTTATGGGGATCCTCAACGGTGAGGAGATCGTAGTTTTGTTTTTCTTTCGATTGCTCAATGTGTCATACAGGCGTTTTGACCTATCCTAGTTCCCCTGACTACAGACCAGACATTGACGCTCTTCCTCCCCTTCAGGTAGGTGAAGTATCGCAAGTGCGAGCATCAGTCATCTTACTTTCTTTCATAGTCTGTGGTGATGGCAACGATAAGCGCCATCGACCTATCCGTAACAGGATCCCCATCCCTTATCATGCGAGATCTATCGGAGTTTGCCACTCTTGCTTTCCTAGCTGCTTTTGATGTGCAAATGAGCAGCGGAAGTCAGATACCCCAGAAGCGTATCACATATATCGCACTGTCGAAGCGGACGATGCCGATGCTCGTCGATCTGTTCACCAAGTACAAGGACCTGGTAGCTATTTACGTTGATGGAACACTCGAGGCTGTGTTATCTGTAAGTGCTCGAGATAATACATCAGTTGATGTTCTTAAGATTCTGTTCCAGGCGTTCTCCATACCTATCAAGCTCAAGTACGATTGTCCACCCGCATCAAAGTTTGGGAAAGATCCGCCGCTGTGGAAGACTGCAACAACATGTTTCCTGCGGATCGTCAAAGAACTCTCACACCAAATCAATGCCCTGAGTTCAGGTAGGTACATCTTATTGCGATGGTGATTTTACTGATGGAATCTTTCATAGACATTCCTGATGAGCGCATCGAGGGCATTTGGAGACAAGTCATCGATGTCTTCCGAGGTGGGATTCTGGCCGACTGGTGGGTTTTCCTCGTATACCCGTGTTACCTCTTCTCATTCTGTGCTACTAGTTCACCAGCCGAAGAATTTCCCTTGGACGTCCAGGAAGCTGAAGAAAACTTTGATCTTGCTCTCGTCGCTGCCCTCGAAATTGATGTGGTGCCGCATTTCGGTGATCCCCGACTTCCTGATTCGCTTGTTTCTCAACTCGCGAAGATCCTACACCGCGGAAGTTTACTTTATGAGTCGGATGCAGGGCCTACATCGCCTCGTAGTCCGAGTCCAGAGGGCGCCGTGAAGACCGTATCTCCGAACACTGCCGAATTCGTCAACGTCAACATTGGCCATGGCAGTACTGATTCAGGATTCTTGTTGCCAAGAGAACGTTTCTCTTATTGGTGTTTCGACCTCCTCTTCTTGATATGCTCCAATACTACCAAAGGTGATCACTTCGTGCTTATCAAGAAAGATCATTCAGTACTCACCTGCATCCATCTCAGATCAAGAGCGCTCCAGGAAGCGCCTTGCGGCACTCAGTCTGCCGTCTCTTTTGAACCGGTGTCGAGCAACGTTAGTTGGATACGTGGCGGACGAGGCCCTGCGCGGAAACCTGCCTTTCCCAAGGTTTGTGGCGCCTTGTGTAGCTTATACTATATCACGATTGATAAACAAACAGGGCTCGGGAGGATGAACTTCTGTACGTGTTGCGAAAGATGTTAGAGCTCAAGCTTTGGTCAGGGTCTTTGTGGGCGGCCGTATCCGAAGATCCTTCGAAGAATTGTGTCGATCAGCCTGGTATGCTTCCATTACAACTACTCCAACTTGTGTTGATGTTGTCTACAGCCTTAGATATATCCTTGACGCCGTCATTACTCATCGCGGATGCTGTGAAGCGCTCGTCAGTAGCCCATCTATTCCATTTCTATGGAGTACTGTGCGAGATCGCGTCGATACCCCGGAAAACGCCGTCGACTTGGACTATTTCACCTACGACAGCAGGCATCTCACCTTTGAATGGCCATACGGAGAACGTTAATGGAGCAGTGCAGCTGGATGCCCGAGATCTGTCACGCCAGTGTTTGAAGGAGGTGGGTAAGGAGATGGGCGTATCATATTGATAAATCTGCATTCATGTACTAATTTTACTTTCATGTTCACATAATGATAGGATGGATTCACAGAGTAAACATTATCCTTTTCCAGCCCCCCCCCCCCCTCCCCAGTGGTCTTCTTGGCGGCAAGAAATTTCATGCTGAGTCACCACCGGAGGCACGGCTAGGCTCCTTAACATAGCACAGAAGATTTCATTTTCTTTTCATATGATTAGGCATATTCTATGGTTAATCTCCTCCTCGTCGGAACTTGGAGGTTTGATACCGAACCTCCTCGAACGAATACACCTCAACGTCAGACTTGCGCCGTGATAGACGATGGACGGCAAAGTCCGTAGACACTGTCAGGCGAAGAGCGCCCTCCGTGGGCTTTGTACAGCGAAAGGAAAGGACAGCGTTCTCCGTCCTATCCGATAAGTGAATGCCTCCCAGATAAATGATGGGTGTCGTAAGAGAATTGAAGTTGAGGATGTTCAGACATGGCCACTCATGAAGGCCATCTAGACTTTGAGACTAAAAAGTAAACTTCAGCAGCCGAACCTGTAGTTGTAAGTTGAGACCTACAATTATATTCGTTTCGTCCTCCTCTTCGAGGGTCTCCTGGTCGACTTTCACTTGAAGTCTTTCCAGACGCTTGCATTGCCTTATAGCATCAAGTGATCTCGTATCAAGAAACCATCCACCGCCGCACTTGAAGTTGGGCTCGACGCATAAGTCCACAAGTGTATCGGCGTGTTTGGGAAGGATCTCGCCCCAGAACCTGGAGGAGGAGTCAACATGACTCGGATTGACTGTCTGTTTGGGGACGAGTGTCATGGATTTGACGCCAGAGTATGACTCGAGGTACTCCAAGAGGGCGTCGTTTACAATATCCACAGACACGTCCCATAGACAAATTTTCTCGATTCGCATGGCGGACCAAAACTCCGGAGCGACATCGTCGATGTGGATCCGGAGGGAAGTCAAATGGTGCAGATGCGGCATGATTAATGGAACGTCTTGTGCGGGGAGGATGCCAGCGCCCCGTATGGCTAGCTGTTCTACGCGGCTGTATTTTCCTTTTGGAAGGCCAGAGAATATGCTCGAGGCAGTAACAAGTGCTTCCTCCGTGTCTTGTAGGACCAAAAGACCTAAACGCGTTAAATTGGGGCTACGGACAACAAGGGGAGGGACGATATCAAGCATGTGTGTGCCGCCGAAGCCGATGTGTTCAAGATCATGAAATTCAGAGTATGATGTTCGAGTAGGAGATTGTTCATGGAAATCGATGCTGAGATGGGAAAGAGGTGGGAGCCTGCTCAGAGCGAGCATTATGGAGTCTACTGAAGACGGACTCAGTCCTCCCGGATGAAAGTGATAAAAACTGCAGGTTTGAAGATTAGTATAAAGTATATAGAATGCAAAGGAAATGATTTACTGTAATGAGCGTAAGGAAACCAGGAATGGAATAGCCTCAAGGAGACGTTTCTCATTCAAGCGAATATCTCTCCCTCGTCCGTTGGTTATTACATGCCATAGTGTTTCTTTTTCATACGACGGGTCAAAAGATCCATGAATAAGAAGACGTTGAATGTGCTGAGCTAGATCCGCCCTCGTCTTCAGTGCCTTAAGAAATGCCAGGCATTTCCGATAACGACGGGGCCGAGTGAGAGAAATGGATACTGTTTCAAATACAAGAGGAGTTGCGACACAACAGAACTTCTTAGAGGCTAGACGCAACTTCCGCTTCTCTTCATTGTTGAGCTAGAATGAAAAAAGGATGGATCAGTGTGATTTTTCTGGATGGTATTCCCCAAAAATCTGTTCAACACACCAGAGATGCGATTTTGTATAGCAATTCAAAAGGGAGTGCTGAGAGTAACATGAGTCCTATAGGCGTGGCCCGTGGCCTAGTGGATATTGAATGAAGACAAAGTTAATGATTGATTGACAAGGTGTAGGGCTGGTGAACTGTGACGGTCACCACACGTGAGGTTACCTTGCAAGCTTGCCGGAAATGCCGCGGCAATGATCCCGGTACCAAAGTTGAATCCCGACCGTAGGTCCGTAGTCGAATTGAATGGACCAATCCGGGACATTATCTACAGCGGCTGTCTGGCACAGCTAGTCTATGATGGCCACTGCATGTTGGAGATATCGCGGGAAGCCGCGAGAAGAGTATAGAAGGTTCAAGTCGTGTTGGGGATTCAGCCTATCCCGACGTTTCATTGTTTAATCTACTGAACTTACTTACTATATTTAGATCACGACTCCTTTATTTCCGTTACCTATATCTACCGTTCCACCCCTTTTTGCACCTCAGCTGTTCACTACGACTACGTGACTGACTGAGGTGCGTATACCGTTTCTATTATCTATTCATACACCTTTCTTACGCTACGTTCGTATAGCTGTTACTACTCTAACAGGTAGCGTATACAATAAAGCTGTTCACTACGACTACGTGACTGACTGAGCTGTTACTACTCTAACAAGTCGGCATAATGCCGGGTGACCTTTGGACCGATACTTACTGTTACGGCTGCAAGAAGATGATCAAAAGCCACGACATTTTTTGGCTATGTTTTTAGGTCTAAAAAAGCAGCCGACCCCAGCAGTGCATGCCCGTATATTCTTTCCTATCACTCCTGACATACCTGAGTTTCTGTACAAAGGAAATGTGTAGTGGCACTGAAAGAATTTCCTTATACAATTTCTGTCTGGCCAGAAACAGAATTCTCCCTGTCAAAATCAGATTTCCAACAGACAGAAATACGTCTAAGGAAATGTTTTCAGCTCCGTGAACAATTTCCGTCAAGTTTCCTTCAGGCCGAAATTGTTGGGAGTCAGGAGTGTATCTGTGCACTTCCTCATACAACCATGAAATACTGGGGGGACCAACTCGGTCCCGTAGACAACGATTTCAGCCAGAGTCGGTCTCCGTTCCTACCCTTCTTCGGACCGTATAACTAAAATGCACACAGGTTCGTTCTTCGGCGGTTCCTTACAGGCACTCGGTTGGTGGCAAAGGATGTTTTACCGCTACCACGATGCTTATCTCTCGCAAGGTGTCTTTGCCGGTGACGATCAGACGCTCTTTTCCTCCTTTTTCCGTCCCATATTCTCACGGTTGACCTCGGCGACGTTTGTGAAAGCTATCAGTATCTCCTCGTTAGGCCGACCTTGGTGAGCTAAAGCGGGGCACGCGATTTCGGGAGTCTCTACTTCTTCCCTCTGCTCAGTGGTCATGTTTCGCAGGCTCATTTAATCACAGACTTTTGTACTAAGTACGCCTATTATACTGGGAGCGTTGGGTGCGGCCCGCATCCCGACAGTCACGTGCGTGTTCAGGCAGCCTTTCCGTAGTTCTCCGGTTGTTCGTAGCTTACCTTGCACTATCACATCCATTTGCCTAGCGAACCCCGCGATACGGTTCCAATACCATCAACCTGCATACCATTGTTCTCTTATGAAATAGGTTATAAAATCTATCTCATTCATGGGTACAAGTTACGTGCCCGCTCCATGCGATTTTGGTAGTGCTTCCAAATGGATTTCAGGTGGTAATCCGAGGAGGAGGAGGATACTGTTGTGATAGTCACACCCCGGAACGATGCTGTATCTGGGAATGGGGCTAACTTCATGTTGTAAAGCCCGTTCATCCTCTGATGTACGCCATGAATTGATAAACTCGAATATTAGACATTGCACACCTGTGTCGTTAGCTTGTGCCGCTCCGGGTATGCCTTACTTTACATGCGCAGCAGCATACACTCCTGCCACCAGCGTGCAATATTACTAATGTGACCCATGCGGTAGCCACATTGTTTCTCACGGAGAAGCTACACATATATAAAGAAACACTCTTCACCCGGGGACTCGTTCACCCCATCTCCACCAATAACATGCTCCTGACCAAAACACAGTCTGACGAGTGGATCTCAGCACGTCAATTCAATTCGTACTTCTCCCTTCCAGTCATCAGAGAAGTCGGAAAGCATACACTACAGAGCGAGCCGTTTGGATTGGGGTGGACCGCACAATGCGTCGTTCAGATTCAACTCATTGGCGCCAACAAAAATCCAAGATTGCAGGCATTATGTAATTTGTACGTTTTGCCGGGCTCGACACCTACCCCACCTGGTACCCTGTCCTCCTGCACATCGGTCGAGTCGACGCCCGAGCAGGTGAGGACGGTCAAAATTCCAATTACAACAAAGGCTTGCATCGGAACTTTTATCCTGCAAGAACCCGCATTTCAGGGAAAGTCAAGTCTGGCCGTCAAAATCATGGTCACTTTTCCATACGACATTGCTCCCAATGTCGCTGTCCCGAGCGTTATTCTGCCAGACGTGGCTTCCCCCGAAGTCTCTCTCCCAGATACTGCTCCTCCGAATGTTGCTATCCCAGCCATTCTTCCCCCTGATGTCACTCTTCCAGACGTCGATTCCCCCGAGGTCACTCCTCCAGACATTGGCCCTCCTGAGGAGACTCTCCCGCAGATTTCTCGACCGGATCCTGCTTCTACATATTGGTCAAGAGTTTTAAAGGTTATGAAGTCTACCCTTGACAACGATGGTAAACTGCCCATTGATCTTAAATTCATGGTGCATACACGTATATCGCCTCGTGGACGTATCGGCTTCCCGAAGGCGATCTTCGCTAGCAGCGTTCTTGTGGAGGGATACACGGCTTACTTGGATAAATGTCAGCGCGAAATTCTGATCAGTCATACAGTTACTAGTACTGATATTTGATACTTTTAGACATAAATACGGGCGCATCGTTGGTTGATCTGGATTCCGATGATCATGAAGATACTGCGTGGGATGGGTACGATTATGACGCGGATAGTGATTTTGATTTTGATGATACCAATCTTGATACGGTGGATATTGATGCCACGATGACACCTACGACAGGTGAATTTATTTCTCTTGCAGTACAAGTATGGACTAGCTCATATATGCTCATGATTAGATTTTGATTTCGACACCTTCGAACCAGCATATGAAGAGCCGTTTTCGTCAAACCATCCTCCATCAACGTCAACAGAGTCACCGATGCTATTCCCACAGAGGTCACCGTCACTGGCACGAACTACGCCAGTATCTCCTTTGGATGCTGATACGGCGCTGGAAACAACAGAGAACGTATCCGAACCCTCTGATAGGCCGTCATCGCTGTTTTCTCGCGGGGACAATATCCATGGAACAGGCGTGCAAAGACCAGCACGCTTGGGGACCATCTGGTATGTTAAGGACACCGCATATACGACGTGAGCTGCTTTCTTTGGAGTTGTGAGGGGGTCTGATCATGTCTTCTAGCTGGAAAGCTCTTCTTACATATCTATACACTCAAGAAATATCCTTCGCATCTCTGAAGTCAAACGGAACTTCTCGGACCGCGGACAAAGATGCATGCTCACCAAAGTCGATGTATCGTTTGGCTGTAAAGGTGAGAAATCTTGGTTTCAAAGACACGATTTCTACTGACTTCCCATCAGGCAGGTCTCGGTAGCCTTAAAGAACTGGCGTTCGAAAGCATTCGTTCGCAATTAACGCCGAGTAACATCGTCGCCGAGGTCTTTTCCAAGTTCACTCACAAGTATGTACTTGAATCCATGCTCATTAGAGTCTCTAATAGTTGCACTTAGGTACCCCGAAATACTTGATATGGAGGTTCGATACCTGCTCGAGCAGTTTACTGACCCTTTGGTGTATCCTCAGTGGGAAAGGAAAATGGAGGAGGTCGGGCGTGGCGCTTGTCCCCAGGGCGCTTCGGTGGTGAACCGGGTCATGCGTTGGACTCTGTTGGATCGGGCGCCTTTAAATAAGAGCTCGTAGCCTTCTGCATACTAGATGCTAATGTCAATCCTTGGTATCATTGGATCGCCTTCAGAACTTGTATTTCCTTCGTGATTCATTCTTTCCGTAATATTTCAACAGGCCCACCTAGGTGAACGCGCGAATGCCGTTCTTTCGATCGTGGATTGTGATCGAATATGGGGAAAAATCTGATGAAAGGAGTAATTTAGGCCTTTCCGGTGGTAGCGGTGCCAAACGAAAGGTTAAAATGTGCGCACGGATTTGACCTGCAGTTGTCTTCACCGCATCAAATCCGGGGCATTGAGATGTTGTGTATATTTGCGAGTAGGCGCAGTGTAAGGGATGTGGATTTCTCGAGGAGCTGCTGAGCTCCTTAACACCAGCACCTTATTATAGCACAGAGGATTTCATTTCATTGAAAATTTGACTGAACTAGGAAAGCCGACATTCCGTCCTTTTGGTTACCCTTTAATCACTTTTCAAAGGGACCGGTTGGGGTCTAGTCTTCACCATTGCAAAATAGCTTTGTTCTCATTTACTCGTGAGTGATTCATTAACGACCTAAGATAACTCAGCAACCGGCCGTGGAACATCTTCACTGACATCACCATCCTTCGCGCCCAACACGGCCATCAGATCCTTCCTTCCAAACATGTACGCCGCCTCAATCGCCGTTGGTTTCCCTGCTCTCGGATCCGCTCCAGCCTCGACCAGCACCTTCACCGTATCCCCATGGCCTTTAAACACCGCCCCAGCAACTATACTCTGCCCACGATCATTCAAACGATTGGGATCAGCTCCAAGGGATATGAGCTCCTTCGCGAGTGTGTGGTGACCAGCGTACGCGGCGAGCATGAGGAGGGTGTTTCCCTCGGGGTTGGTGAGGTTGGGTGGTAGTCCTGCGTTGACGGCTGGAACGAGGACGGAGGCATCGCCGTTTCTGGCGGCATCGAACATGCGGTGGGCGAATTCGATGGTTGCGGCAGGAAGAGACATATCTGGTGGGATGATGATGTCATCGAGTCATGGGAGGATGTTCTTTCTGCTTCCGATCACGTGAGCGCTACCTTCAAGTTTTGTCTGAGTCAGACGTCTTGAACACGATTGTGTGATGCTTACGTTCACTCTTTTTCGCGTACTTTGCGCTTTGGATACCTCAAGCACAAGAAAGGGGCTCCGAGATCGCTGCAATACTTGGCCATATACCAGCTAAAAACGCGTCTTCCAAGTCCCTGTTTATTGCATTGCTTGACAAGAAGGTTTACCCATGGTGACCCGCGTTCCTTTTTTATGATGGCCGAGCGTGCCCGAAAACTGCAACGTCAAAAAGTAATAAAACCCAATACCTGCTGAGCCTTGGGCGCCCAATGGGCTTCCGAGGGTACTCGCCTCAACGTAGAAAGGGAAGACGTAAAGGCTGTGGGCCCCCTTCGTTTTCTAAACTTCCTCAATGAAATCTATCCAACCCGGTTACATGGAACTGGATAATCTTGGGACATTCGTACTAGCCCGGCGGGCTTCGACAGTTTGACTGACCCTAGTGACTAAATTTAAATCACACTCTTCTTGCACTCTTCCGTCACGCAAAATACATGCCCTGTAAGCCTTATGAAAACAGCTACTCAAACATCGTAAGTACTCTAAATTTCATGATCTTGATGACATCAGTTTCAATGGCTGAATATTGTTCCTCCCCCCGTTGCTCGTAGCCCCAAGCTAATGTGTATAATTCTTAAGGACACACACTGCCCGTGGGCTGTACCTGCGACTGCCTTTACCCTATACCCCGGCTTCCAAAGAGCCTTGTAACATCTTCCCATTCTTTCCGTTACAGGATGGACCATTTTGTATACACTACCTATTTACTGTACGTATTTTATAACTATGATATGATTGTACCATAATCCAACCAAATCCGAGTTGTCTGTTTTGCATAGAGCAAGGAGGAAAGCGAAGAGCAAGACGAGCGAGGAAGGGGTATGGTATCCTAAAGCGATGGGAATATAGGTAAAGTCGGTTATATGTAGTAATATAGACAGCGAAAAGCATTGAAGATATATATATATATAAGAATCTCTCATTCATCAACCTCCCTTCACGATGATACTCTCCAGACGGACATACTCCCACACGATGCTCGCGTACCCCAAGAATGAATCAAAATCAGGGTCAGCTACCCTCGCGAGCCCGATCTGGGCGAGGTCTAAATCCGGCATCTGCTCTCCTGCGGGCACGGACGCCGAGGGGGGCGCCAGCGTAGCCATCTCGGGCGGGTAAACAATGGGCAGCGCCGAAATCGGCGTCAGCGCCATCGTCCCAGTGGGGGTCGTAGGCGTCGAAATCATCGGCGCCGGCGAGTTCGGATACATATATGCGTTCGCCCCTCCGTTCACAAAGTAATTCTCCTCCTCCTCCTCTTCTTCCATGACGATCGATGTGCCCAGCGTGGTACCACCCCGGAGCACGTTCCGGATCGTTGGTACTTGTGTTTGCGGCCCGCCAGCACTGCTGCTGACGTTGGTCCGCGCCCAGACACCACCGCTCTCGGTCCAGCGTCTAGCGAACACCTTCCGCGTGTCCTCCTCGAACGACGAGGTAACCGCAGTAGGGGTATATGGCGAGCCGGCCCTGGACCCAGCCCGATTCTCCTTCCCCCACACCCACTTTGCGACGAGCGCGACACCGACGGCCGCGCGACCAGGGAATCCACGTGCAGGGGCGTTCCGGTGGGGAGAGATTTGCGCCGAGTCGATCTAGAGGTTCGTAAGCGCCAGGCCACAGCAACCAGCATGGGACATACCTGGCTCAAGCATACATAAACAGGCTTCCCAAATACATCGCACACCAAATTGGCTATGCTGGGAAAGTTTGTCGCCGCTCCAGTACAGAGAATGCGGGAGGGGAGGTGGGGATACGAAGTTTGGTACAGATCGAACGGTATCGGTGATGGCAGTTGCATTTGACCGGGCGGCAATGGCGGCTTGGGTGGCAGCTTGACCTCCCCAAACACTCCCAAGGCAACAGCACGGCCCCATCGCACTCGCATTCCCATGACCTGTGATTCGACCAGACATCTAGGATTGGCACGAAGGTCGCGGAACTCGGTGACCTTGATACCCGTCTCAAACCGGTGCACACCCTTGCTGTGTGTGAACGGAGGCGTGTCGGGCTGTAAATGCCAAAAGGAAAACAACTTGTCGTCAAGGCTGTAAAAAAAAGCCAGTCAGAAATGAAGACGATCCATTACGTAGACACCTCGGTGGGAGTGGCCCGCGTTTTCCGTATCCCAATCTTGAGATCATACATCGAAATGAAACGCACATGCCGCGTTTTCATTTCGGTGGAACGAAAAGACAACAAGCGCTGTCAAGGACCGTTTCCTGTGTAAAAACACAGCTCCCATCGAGGTGTGGGTACTCACCCTATTGAACCACCTGGAGGTACGATAGCAACAAGCCTGTCAAATGCGCTCCAACTCTTGGTGTACATATCACGGGCGAGGGCACGCGATACATCTCCATTTCTACAGGAACATTCAGGGTTGCACAAAGCGGGTGCTCAGCATGCTTACCGACTGCTCAACATGACAATATATTTTTTCTTGTCTCCAGGTTCTTGATACGGATGGGGAACGATGTTGTATATCGGTGAGGGGATGTACGTATGGGCTTGAGCCATAAATGTATCCGTTGGACCAAAAGACAGAACGGCGTCCGACTGGGCAGGACAAACAGAAACAAAAGTGGACAGTGTGTCGGATGTGAAGGGAGTGAGAATGGTTTCTGGAGGAAAGAAAAATAAGTATGTTTCGTTGCAGAATAACGCGAATTAAAATACCAGGATCAAAGCCGTATCTATCGACCAAATACCGCGACACGTATCCCGCCTTTCTGCCGCCGCCGTTAACGTCAACATCGCCTAGCCAACCGCGGACCCGACGGCCCTCCTCCCTGCTCCCACCGACGATATCCAGCACCCCCTCGTCCCAGACGCCACTCTGCACGTTCCACATCCCACTCAAGCATGCCTCGGCCTCGCCAATACCAGCCCACTTGCCGCCGACCAGACTCTCCAAAAATTTACTCGCAACCTGCACCCTTCCCGTCCGTACCCACACCTCCTTCGCCCACATCTCCCGTACACGGAACATCTGCGCTGCGAGCATCGATGCATTGCCGCCGGCGCTGATCCCGACGCGTCGCGCCATCGCATCCGCTCCCCCAAGCGTGCTCTCAATCGCCAGTGCATGAGGGTGCGACGAGTTATCCTGGGACGTCGGCGTGTGCGGTAGAGAGAACGACGCCGCCGGGAAGTGCGTAGGTAGTGGTAACCCTGGATCCAAGGACGAAAGCGCAGGCAACGGCGTCGATTTCCACCATACGAGCGCCTGCTGTGCACAGCCTGATATTGCCTTGATGTCCTTGATTTTGTACGACGATGCGAGCTTTGCGAGCAGGATATCTGTACACGTGAACAGCACAATTTGCTTCCGTTGGTGGTGATTCTTTTGTTGGAGGATGGACTGGATGCATACCTAGGGCCTTTACCCACATCTCTACCGGAGTTGTGTATGCCTCGCCAGGCGTCGTGAATATCCCCCCCTGCGTCTGGTACTCGCTGAGCTCAGTGTCAAAGTCGACTCGCTCGACGCCAACAAGTTCTTGCTTTTCATCGAGAATGCATGCTCGGAGCTGGTCTGTCGCGAGCTCGAGCCCCAGGAAATGTGTGGCCATCGTGCGGTGTCGTGAAAGAGGCGGAGATGTGCGTCGTTACTTTTTTTGCTGCTGCCGTGTGAAGCATGAAGAGAAGATTAGCTAAGCCTGATGGGCCCATGGAATTCGCCGTAATAGCCGTTCTGTTGGGCCTGACATTCCATCTTTGATCTTTTTGATCAAACGACCTGTAACGCCTCGCGGCTGCTTCCCAGGCTCGTCGGAGCCTTGTAGACGGGTAGGTTAAACTAATCTTTTGATTCTCTCCCTTCCCAAAGTTTCCCCGTAGCCAAAATACTCTCTTTTGTTGTTTACGAGAATTACGTGTAGAAGTTGATGAACCAGGCGTGAGACGTCCGAGTTTTCGGGAACAAATTCAAGCGGTTTGTTGATAGATGGACGATGAACATACCAACATCCATCTTACTGAATCTCCAATCAGCTAAGTGTTGCGGTCTTTTCGAGAGTCTATCCAAAGTCTGGACCCTGCGCTTAATTAAATGGATCAAAGGTATTTCAAGGCCCTAAAAGCGTGGATGCTTACGATATTCCGCTAAGGTTTATGGCAGATAGCTACACTCCGTCAAGAGTTAGACAGAATCAACAGCGGAACCAAAATCGACATACTAATTGCGGAGCCTCGGTGATGAAATGTTGCTGGCCGAAGACTGAGAATTTCATAAGCCTTCATGAAGATCAGCCAAAATGAAATCGGTTGTGTGTGGTATGGCGAACGCCACTCGGCATACAATATTGAGACGGTTAATCGGGAGAGGAATCCGCGTTGGGCAGCGGATGAGCGCGAGGAAGAAGTGGTCATTAAATGGTCGGTCCAACACAACCAATAAACACAGAAGCTGATATATGATAGGGTAGTCCGTCGCATAATGTAGGAAGAAATGACGAAGAGAAAACAGAAAATATGGGAGAGGAGTGGGAGCAGAGAAGAGCAAAAGAGGTGCCGTTGTCGGACGAGGCGGTGATGGCGGAGCCTTGTTGGATCAAAATTTCAATTGCCACAATACTCTGCTTGGCACAGAACTTGGCATCTACGAGTCAGGGTATGGAGGAGCTGGAAATTCATCCAGTCTTCAGTTCGAACTCTGTATATAGTTCGAATGGCCTTGATTACCCTGGGGAAACACTAGAGCGGCGATCGATGATCATTCCTTTACCCTGCATCGGTGCCCATGATTTGCAGGACATCATTAGACTGATTCGTTGGCTGGTAATGTGCGCGCAGCCACGGAAAAGCGCGCAGTTAACCTTGGGTCGACGGAGAAAAGGCGTAAACAACCAGCAGCGCCTGAGCCTGACCGTAAACAGTCCGATACAGTTACAGTTGAAGAGATTCAGTGGATCTCGATCCAAATGATCGCATAGAGGAACAGTCTAACTAAAACCAAAATCAGGGGACGCCTTCATCGTTACTGAATAGATATCACGAACCTGAACGCAGGGTATCCAGGAACACAATACACGAGACATGCCATTTATTTTGGTCCTGTTCCAAACGCCTTAAGGCGACCGCGGCAGTGTGGTAGGAACACGCTCAAAGGCAGGTGCAGAAGGTGCAGTAATAGCATCCATTGGATAGCCAGATTCGTGCAGCTACGAGCTTACTCGAAGTCGAAACGGGGTGATACATGTGAGACAGGGAGATATGACATGCGGGAAAACTAGCGCAACGCTCAAGCGGACAGCGTGCACTGGAATGTGATGAAGCTTCTGCAGAGATGTGATAATTCAGATGGGCAAAGCAAAGACAAGATCCGACGCACCAACAACTGTGCTAAGGTATGGATATATGCGTCCGGTAATCCTTGGAGAAGGTTATACAACGAGTTTGGACAACATTCGAGGCCAGATTTACACTGGCATATATCTAAAGAGGGATTAGAAGAGGAAATAATGAAAGAAATTCCGCAAGCATTCACAATTCTCTGCGCCAGTTCGTGAATGTCAGTCTCGCCCAACGTTCGGTTGAAACATTCCAGTACCAGAAAGGAGTACGCAAGTTAGGAACTTGCCTCCTGGATGCTACGGGGTCGAATGGCTGGTAAAAGGAGTAGACTTTTTTAGGACAATCGTGGTACAGGTCGAAGGAGTGGATCGCTGCCAATGGATCGAGCCGACGGCACAACTGGACCTCGTGATCGGATTTCCACGCCACAGACGTGTCGCGTCAGGTCCCCCTGCGCTACTGCGCTACCGCGTAATGTTGCTAATTAAATTTGCATTTTTGCCTCCAAACCTGTCTCTCTTAGCCCTACTATGCCATACTAAGAACGTCAATAGACTTTCTAAAATATTATAGGAAGGAGTCGCGGAGGAAATACAAATACAAGTTCTAGAGGATACCAGTGATTGACATTAGCATCTACTACGTAGTGCTGTGAAAGACTGAGGACACTCTAAACATTTGAGAGCTGCTAATGAGAATTTAAAGTGCAGGAGTCTGCGAGTTCTCGTCCGATAATTTCCGCTCCAATAAAGTCAAACGCATGACCCGGTTCACCACCGAAGCCCCTTGGGGGCAGGCGCCGCGCCCGACCTCCTCCATTTTCCTTTCCCACTGAGGATATACCAGAGGGTTGGTAAAATTGTTGACCAGGTACCGAACCTCCATATCAAGTAATTCAGGGTACCTAAACGGAATTTATCAGAGACGCTGAACCGTGACACCTATAAAACAAACTCTGCATACTGGTAGGTGCACTTGGAGAAAACTTCGGCGATGATGTTACTCGGCGTCAGCTGCGAACGTATATTTTCGAACGCCAGGTCTTTAAGGCTCTCAAGACCGGCCTGATGGGAAGTCAGAAGAAATCGTGTCTTTGAAACATAGATCTCCCACCTTTAAAGCCAAGCGATACATCGACTTTGGCGAGCACGCATCCTTAGTTGCGGTTCGAAGAGTTCCGGTGGACTTTAGAGGTGCAAAGGATATCTCTTGAGTGTACAGATATGCCAGGAAGGCTTTCCAGCTAGGAGACATAATCAGACTTCACCACGATTCCGAGGTAAGCTGCTCACGTCGTATAGGCAGTGTCCTTAACATGCCAGATGGTCCCCAAACGGACTGGTCCCTGCACATCCGTTCCACGGCTGTCGTCCGTGCGTGAAAACGATGACTGCCTATCAGAAGACTCTGATACGCTCTCCACTGTTGGCGGCGCCGTGTCAACAATCAAAGGAAATACTTGTGACCTCCGTGCCACCGGTGGTGACCTCGGTGGGAACAACGTCGGCCACTCTGTTGGTGTTGATAATGGAGGCTCTGATGAAACCGGCTCCTCGTATGCTGGTTCGAAGGCTTCGAAATCAAAATCTCATGAGCGAATACGAATTAGTTGGTACTACGTTGTCAGCAGAACAAAAAACCACCTGTTGTAGCCGTCATCGCAGCATCAATATCATCCGTATCTGGATCGTTATCAACCTCCTCATCCTCATCAAAATCACTGTCTGCGTCATAATCGTACGCATGCCACGCCGTATCCTTGTGAGCATCGGAATCAAGATCGACCAATGTTGCGCCCGTATTTATGTCTGAGAGTATCAGGCATTAGCAACCTCACGACTCATCGGAATTGTGTACATACATTTATCCAAGTAAGGTGTGTATCCCTCCAATAGAACACTGCTCGCAAAGATCGCCCTCGGGTGGCCGATACGTCCACGAGGCGACATGCGCGTATGCACCATGAATTTGAGATCAATGGGCAGTTTACCATCATTGTCGAGGGTGGACTTCATAGCCTTTAACACTCTTGACCAATACGTCAGAGCGGGATCCGGTCGCACAACCTGAGGGAGCGGCTCCTTTGGGGGTACAATGTCTGGAAGAGTGACCTCGGGGGAATCAACGTCTGGAAGAGTGACATCAGGGGAAAGAAAGACTGGGATAGCAACATCCGGAGGAACAATATCTGGGAGAGGGACGTCCGGAGGAGTGACCTCGGGGTAATCAACGTCCGGAAGAGTGACGTCAGGCGGAAGAACGGCTGGGATAGCAACATCCGGAGAAGCAGTATCTGGGAGAGAGACTTCGGGGGAAGCCACGTCTGGCAGAATAACGCTCGGGACAGCGACATGGGGAGCAACGTCGTTTGGAAAAGTGACCATGATTTTGATGGCCAGACTTGACTTTCCACGAAATGCGGATTCTTCCAGGACAAACGTTCCGATGAAAGCCTTTTTTGTAGTTAGAGTTTTGACCTTCTTCACCTGCTCGGGCATCGACTCCACCGACGTACGGAAGGACAGAGTACCAGGCGGGGTAGGTGTCGGGCTCGGCAAAACGTACAAGACACAAATCGCCTGTAATCTTTGAGGGGATTTTTTGCCGCCGCCGGCGACTTGGATCTGAACGGTGCATTGGGCGGTCCATCCCAATCCAAATGGCTTGCTCTGTAGTGTATGCTTTCCGACTTGGCTGATGACCGGAAAGGAGAAGGAAGATCTGACTTGGCGCGCCGAGACCCACTTGTCAGGCTGTGTCTTGGTCAGGAGCATGTCGTTGGGGTCAAAGGGTCTTCGAATGAAGTCTTTCCTTTAAATACGCGCGGCCTCTCTGTCGGAAGCCATGCTGCTGCTGCATGGGCATTCATATTGATGATACCGCACGTCGGTGGCAAGAACGTATACAGACGTACATATAGATGGTTAGACCTAGACAGGGGTGCCTGGCCTAGTAGGTGAAGGAAGGAAGTAAGTTTTATTAGTCGTTGTAGTGAGATTGTTAGGTTACAACGTACATTGAAGGATAAACTGACTTCACAGCACAAATGTAGCCCAATTCCTGGGTACGGCATCGTTCCGGCGTGCGACCACGACCTTATTTTCCTCATTTCCGGGGTACCCCTTGAAATTCATTTTGAAGAGCCGAGGTGGCATGGAGTGGGCGTGTCAATAGTGGCGAGCTGTTCCCCGACTGAGATAGTATTTATACGAGAGCGGTGGTATGAACGTCAATGACTCGGATATAATAGTAGTAGTTTGTACAAAAGTCCGTGACTGAATGAGCCTGCGAAACGCGACCACTGAGCAGAGCGCAGAAGTAGAGACCGAAATTGCGTACCCCGCTTTAGCTCACCAAGGTCGCCCTGGGGGGAGTCCAGCCCTGCCCAAACCGCGCTTTTAAAACATCCATCATTTTCGCCGCCTTCGCCGGCGTCAAGCACGATTGCCTGGCGTGTTTGTCATTCCAGAATCCCCACCAGTCCCACGTATTCCACGCGTTGTACATGCGCTGCCTATCCGATGGACTGGTGAAGAGATACTGATAGCTTTCACAAACGTCGAGGTCAACTGTGAGGACATGGGACGGAAAAAGAAGGAAAAGAGCGTTAGCAAGCGTCTGATCGTCACCGACAAAGACGCCTTGCGAGAGATAAGCATCGTGGTAGCGGTAAAACATCCTCTGCCACCAATCGAGTGCTTGTAAGGAACCGCCGAAGAACGAACCTGTGTGCATTTTAGTTATATACAGTCCGAAGAAGGGTAGGAACGGAGACCGACTCTGGCTGAAATCGTTGTCTATGGGGCCGAGTTGGTCCCCCCAGTATTTCATGGTTGTATGAGGAAGCGCATGGATAGGAATGAAAATACGGTCGCGGGCTTCTTGCCCGGTTGCCAAGACTTCTTGGGTGGTCATGGCATCGGGCCAAGCGATGTTGCCATAGTCAGTTTCCCAGCTCCCCACGTCTATCCAAAACGCATAATCGTACTCTGCGCTTAGATTTCTCATCGCTTCATAGACGAAGAACGGTTTGCCATTCCGCATCGCGTACAGCTCCGCCGAATGATCCCCCGGTCGACGGTCCAAGCCCTGCATTTCAACATATTTATCGATACGGCCACGAAGAGGAGGTATGCTGAAGGGTGAGGTATATGTGGTGTTAACAGTGATAGGCCGAGAGCCTCTGAGGTCCCACACGATTTCCTCCATACCCGGAGAGGTAAACAGGTAGATTTCAGTTGTCACTTGGCCCAAAAAAACGGAGAGCCATTGCCTGTACTCGGAGGCTCTGTGATTGGACGTGGATATGGGGTAGAAGGCCGATACCAAAAGAACTTTGGGGAGTGATGTCGAGTTGCTCGTGTTCGACGCGGGCTCGTAAGTGACTGCAGAGGATTCTTGGAACACGGCGAAGTTGTATAAAGCAAATAAAAATAGGGCAAAGATGGAAAGTCCCAACAGCGCTCTAAATCTCCAAGGAGAGAGGCCAAAGGCCATTCAAACAACGATGTATCCGGTGAGATGGCGGTTAGTGGGAGAGATGCGGAGATCGGACCGAAGGCCCGAACATTTTCATTTCTGGGTCCTCCAGGAGCCAGCCTAGCCCACGAGGGGAGACCTACCCAGCCGCCATGTGGAGTCGAATCCTCCATTCCAGTGTACGAAAGTAATGGGTGGGTCATTACATATATTCCCCTCACTCATCAATGCTTAAGTCTTGTACTGCAGCAATTAATTTCAAATGCCCCCCCCCACCAGAAAAATGCTTCGTACCTTGAGCTTGAGCTTGAATATCGATCTGGATCTGGCAACATGCACTTATCTTTTGGTCGGGGCCGAATCCTACAAATCGTCATTATGAATTGACATGCGGCAATCATGAATGGCGGTGTCGGTCTTGCTCGATGGCGCTTCTGACAGCATCTATCACACGCCGATGTTTCAGAATGTGCTTGTAGTGTTTCAGGAATTTTGCTCTTCACGCCGTCACTTGAGCAGCTTTGAGTCAAAGCAGGGCAGCCAACAGCTGATACCATCCTTTCCAGTTTACCACCACCATAACGGGGTCTACCACGCCTTGCCCTCGCTGTACGACTATATTACAAACAGCTACTGTTCATGAATTAGCCGCAGTCATGACCATGCTTCTTACAGAGCCTCACCGCATTGTCTCCGTGGATCCCCTGACCGTGAAGACAACTTTCACGTTCCCCAGCGACTTTCATGAGCATCGATACCCGCAGAAAGGCTTCACCTCCTCCCTGGGATGGACCTTCTTCGTTCGCTCCTCCGAATCCGCGGATAACCAACGGGAAATCAAAATAGACTTTGGCTATATCACACCAGACAGCGCCAACTTCCAAGGCTATGCGTTATCCATTTCTGGGCGAATGGCTGTATCTCCTATGCGTGCATACTGTCTGGGCCCCACCACGGTGGCAACACCCCGACCTAAAATGTTCGTTGCTTCCAGAATCGATCCTAGGAAAATGCTCGTCAGACCGGATGCCAATTTGGCGTTCGAGTTCACTGTCGCTTTCCTAAGAACCTCGGTTCCTTCTCCCGCCGTTTGTGCGCCATGTCCAGCCAACGCATCCAAAGTATTTCACGATGCCATTAGGACCGGGGAGCTTTTTGATATTACCTTCTACTTGTACAGTCGACGGTCATATGGTGGAAGAGTTGGCGAACGAAAGGCTCTTTTGGGGAGCAAGCGGGCTCTGTTGAATATAACGGACGGCCTTGACCGTGGTAATCGTCCTTTCTTTGACCGCCGCCGTCGTAGCTAACGTGATTGCAGTCATAACTGAAAATATCGTCAATGAGACTGACGATGATTTTCCCTCCGACGATGTCACAGATGAATATGACTACGGTGACGATAGCGACTTGGATGAGGAGCCGGACCAAGATGACTGGTGAGTTCTTCTTAACATGACATATGCCGAAAATCGTCATCCCATTATCTAGGTGTTCCATAGAGCATTCCGACTTGGATGCGCCGCATCCTCGTAGAGTTGGACACGCTTGCGTCCTGAACGATGTTTCATACAGAACGTACGTGCACTCACGCTGTCTTGTCTCGGCTCGGATTAATCCCGGAATAGGTGGAAATGTTTACTTCTTTATTTTTACACCGGCCGCCTGTGCTTCTCGATCCTGAACAGTGTCCGTGGAACCCGAACGCATGAATCTGATGACTTCCCTACCTGCTCCCCAAAATCTATGTACCGACTAGCTAACATGGTATGCCATCAATCCGTAAAGAACTCCTTTCGTCTTGACAGATCCCACCTCGCCAGATTAATCACGAACATATAAAACAGCTTTCCCTCGAAAACCTTCGATCTCAGCTATCTGTCAAGAATATTTACGAAGAAGTGTTCTCTGATTTTACTTCACGGTGCTGTGCTTTTCGCTGTTCAGACATCGTTCGTCATCTGATTGTACGATAGGTTTCCAGATGTGTTCGAAATGGAACGGCAGATCATCCATACTTTATGGTTTGATCCTATAGCACACGAAACGATACAGGAGCAGTTCACAAATAGGGAGCTCCATCGTGGGCGATCCGCATTCAAGATGATTATAGATAGCATTGGGCCAAACCTTGTTGGATGCCCTTCTCCTTCAAGTTCTTCGTCGCCCGAGAATGGCCCTATTGAATGGGATGCTCGCTTGTTATATAGAGAGTATCAGTCACCAGTCATTCCGAATAGCTCGAGGCCAGCTTGGAGGAGGAGTCTTTAGATGTCTCGTTTTAAGTTATTTGATTTCATTTGTCTGGTATGGAAGATCGTTCGCACCGCATACAGTACCTAAATTATTCTTATACCCAGCATTATGTACAGTGTATTACTTCTGTATCACAAACCCTTGGACCCTTGGAAAACGCGGTATGAGCAGCGCGGGAGTTCATCATTTCAAAGACCGGAACAAACCAGGACCTTTGTCTTGGTTTAGCTTCACTGATGAGGTGAGAGCTAGAAGCCCTTAAACTGAATTCCACTGCACGGCATTCAGCCCCATGTTAATTTCCGTCAAGCCTATCATCACTTGAAGGGTCAGAGCCTTGGCGAGCCGGGACCGCTGTGCACAAAAATTGACGGCGCTTTTGATATCTATGATCATTCGCCGTGAAACTCGAAAGAAAGGCGACAAACTATCGCTTATACCCAAACTATGGAACAAGATGCTCCTACAGCGGCTAACTATCAATGCGTGGCAGCTCTACAGACGCTGTGCAATTGGAGACTAGCCCCAGGCAGATAACGTGTCATCACACGAACATGAGAGCATAGAGGAGTTCCAGGTATTAGTACCTCCGGCATCAAAGGGTGAGCATAAGATGCAACTGAATAGCAGCGACTCGATGGGGCAGCGCCAGAGCCTGAGATTTGGAATCAATGTCTACTGCTAGTAAAGGAAATGAACGGAAACAGAATTTGAGATTGATGATTCAAATTCTGATGTCCGGACAGAGATATACTGTTGAAGGGGCGTTGCGTCAATGAGGGTTTTTGTGTTTCATGGCTGGGACGACAAAATCCAGCACAAGATGAGCGGAATCAAGACGCGACGCGGCTCGCGTCTGCGGCGTGGGAATACAGTCACGAGATCATAAATTGTAGATGTCCAACTAGGTCCGACTCCTACCTCGGTCCCTTACCTGGGAAACACATCTCAGTCTGCACGGTGCACACTGGAACACAAGTGCGTATCCCTATCAATGTTTACGCTATCATGGAGCTGACGACGTATTATTAGACAGATCTTTCATGCTGTAGGTGAGCGCTCAATCTACATGATGTTTGGATGATGCAAGTTCGTTTCAAGTCGCTGTAACACTTGAAGGTTGACTCAGGCAGTTCAATGCATCGAGCGTAACCTCATACTTACCTGACTCAGAACCTGCTAGGAATACTCCAATCCAAAATTTACCTTTTTCAAACGATCATTCTAATGTTCGAGATCGGCTTCGCCGGTAGGACGAGGGAAATGTTCGCGACTTATCATTTGAGCTCTACCGTTATGATTAATATTGACCGGGTATGGCGGTAAGATATTTTATACTGCGTCACCTGGCCATTCGAGGAACTGCGCCGTGCTACTTATTCATCATAACAAACAATTTAATCCAGTTGATGTACACACGCCATGAATATGAATAGGTATAGTAGGTCAATAGTCAAGAAGCAGGTCATCCCTCAGCATCTAGAGGAAGTCCGAAGCCTAACCACCTATGCAACGACGGCCTTGAATGAATATACACCAAGGTCGGGCTTAGGGCTCGAGAGACGATAATCGACGTAGTCTGTTGTCAACTTCAAGCGAAGAGTGCCATCTGTGGGCTCGGTACAGCGAAAGGTAATAACAATCCTTTGAACTGCATCAAAGACATTGTTACGCATGAAACAAGTTGAAATGACGGGTATCAGAATGGAAAGAAACTCGAGACCGATCAGATGCGGCCATTTATGTTGAAGGTCCTCTAGAATTCGGGTCTATGAAGGGGAAGTCAGTAGTTAAATATGTTTTTGGACGTTAGGGCCCACAATTATATTGTTTTTGTCCTCCACATCCAGTGTTTCCTGGTCGACTTTCACTCAAAGGATCTCGAGACGCTTGGACTGTCTTATAGCATCAAGCGATCTCGTATCAGGACACCATCCACCGGCGTACTTGGGTTGAATGTACAGCTCCACAAGGGTATCAGCGTGTCTAGGAAGGATATTGTGCCAAAATTTGTAGGAGCCATTATTGGCTTCATCTTCCGTGATCAACATCAAAGATCTGGCACCAGAGTACGATTCGAGGTACTCCAGAAGAGCATCATTCACAGTATCTACAGATACGTCCCATAGATGGATCTTCTCGATTAAGAGAGCGCACCAGAACTCTTCAGCGACATCGACAATGTGAATCCGAAGGGAAGATAAATGGCGGAGATGTGGTACAATTATTGGAACATCAAGCGGGGGTAATACGAGCGCACCTTCAACGGTCAGCTGCTCTATGCAGCTGTGCCATCCTTTATGAAGTCCAGAGAAGATACTCAGGACAGCCGCAGGTACAGCGCTCGTTCTCAGAGGGTTCGACAGATGTAACCATGTTAAATTGGGACTGCGGGCAACAAGGGAAGGGACGACGTCGAGCATGTGCTCTCCGTTGAAGTTGATGTGATCAAGGTCATGGAAATAAAGATATGATGATTGGCTATGATGAAGACCAATATCAAGAAGAGAAAGAAGCGGAAGCTTGCTTAGAGCGAGCATTATGGCTTTTACTGAAGACAGATCCAGCTCTCCTGGATAAAATCCCGAGAAACTACAGATTAGACGGTGAGTACAGCCTCACAAGGAAACGAGACATGGAAGTGCCTCAAGAAGGCGCTTCTGAATCAAACGAATAGTGGGTCGCTGTCTGTTCGATATGTCGTACCAGAATCCACCTTTGTCGTAAGGTGGGTCGAAGGGTCCATAGATGCGAAGAGTTCGTATGTACTGAGCTTGGTCATCTCGCGTACCTAGGGCCTCGAGAAATGACATGCATCTCTGGTAACGACGATCCTGGTTGAGAGAGAGTGATACTGTTTCAAAAACGAGAGGAATGGTCACACTGCCAAGCGCCTTGGAGGTCAATCGCAAATTCTTCTTTTCTTCAAGGCTGAGCTGCAACGAACAGGTGGTCAGTGTTCTTTCAGGTTGCGTTCCCCAATTGCTGTTCTGTGTACCAGAGAGGAAATGCTTTGTAACAATTCGAAAGGAAGTGAGAAAAACATCACATACTCGTAGGTGGTGGGCCAGATCGATGTTATGACTAGGCCGGCAACTAGGAATGCGAGCGATCTTTCTCCTTATAAATGCGAGGCTATACTACTTTGATAAATGATGAAAGATGCTTTGCTTGGTGACCGTTGCCACATCGCCGCAGATGCCGCGGTATTGATGGTTCCGGACCGGCGATGACCTTGCCAACGAACGGCCACTATACTATATGCCGAAACAGATATTACACCTTTCGCGTATCGTTGCCTGCTTCTCGCTTTACGCTTCTTCCGTTATCTTCTTCTCTTGCTTGATCATCATTATAGTCATTTGGCACTGGTCATCGCACTTGGCATGAGAAGGGAAACCATCAGGGATAATGGACCTTGACCTTGATTCAAAAAAGATCTCTGTCAAATCCTTCAAGTTCTCTTTCTCAGGCTCAATATTGAAAGAAATGGTTAGAATATTTTGCATCTTTCAGCGACTTCAACGACAAGCTCATCATGACTACAGAAGGTAGCGGCACAAGGATCATTGGACGGCATTGCCAACTGACGTCGACACCATACTACTTATACATCCCGATATCAGACAGAATTTATTAAGAATCAGGTATCGATGGAACCTCTGGAGGAAAGTGACGCTTGTCTTCCCTCTATGCAGTCCATTTTCAAAGGTAGTAGGTGACTCTCAAGTCCAGGTTGCACTCCCTTCGGTCGGTTAATCCGACGAGGTGAGATCTCGATGCTTGAAGTATGGTTTTTGTAAGGATACCGGTTACAGGAGATTAGGGCTCGGGCTGGAGACCTTATAAGATGATTGGTGGACGTCAATGGTGGCAGATGATACTAAACGTGGAGAAGCCGGTGAAGCGGAATGGAAGCTCAGCTCGTGGTGCATGAGATGGACGAGTGGGAGAAGGGAGAAGATCGGGAAGCCAGGTTGGTAGAAGGTATGGTGAGTATTTAATGCTCATCTTCGTTCAACAAGTGGTGACTGATTGTCAGGCTTGCAGCTCTTTTGTATATCAGCCTCGCGCAAACGGAAGGGCGGCATTCATTTCGCGATTGTATACCATCCTATTGTTACAGGTATTGAATATTACGGCAGCAAGCATAATTGATACTTAAAATTAAGCGGTGGGCCATCGCGGGGCGTGGCAGGTCCGAGTCCTGTGGGAAGGGGGGAACCTATAGTCTGTCATGGCAAAATTTGGGGCTATATCCACTTGACTTCTGGAAAGCGATACGACAGTATCGTTTGGCATCTTGCAGTTAATTGTAAAGTGAACAATACACAGTCAGTACTTTCAAAAGGACTCACATGACAGCGCAGAAGACACAACTACATATTCCTGCAGCAGCATGTCCGACTGACCGGCCTGGGATGCGAAGCTTTCAAAGATGCGCCATACAACATTCTGGAAGCACAGCTCATGTTCGAGAGACACTTTCCGGAAGGCGCATTCGAGAAATGGACTGCCGACAACACGGACGGCTGTGTCGGGAATGATATAAGCGATCGTTACCTCGAAACGAGGAAGGCCTACCCACAGGAAGAAGCCATGTTCGAAAAAGGTGTTAACCCCAAGGGTATACTCGCAGCGGCATGCACCAGAAGGAACCTCATTCACATCGAAGACAACAAAGTGAGATTCTTTACTAGCAGTGTAGACAACGAGGGCGAACGCATTGAGGACAGTTTAAATGTGACTTATTGGAGACGCTAAATGATCATTATAGATTCGATGCCACGGAACAACGCATTTTCAGACCGGGAGGCTTCGTAGAGATCCAACTGACTATTATTGCAGTAGCCATGAAGAACTGTCGCATGCGGCGTGGACGCCTAGTATTAATGAGTTAGAAAAATGCAACGGTGGACTCGGATACGACAATGGAAGTACCCACAATAGCAGCAGCGATGAGGATGAGAGTACGAGCGAACATGGTTCTTTGGATACTGAAACGTAGATTGTTTCCTTTGTCTCTTGTACTTTCAATTGCTCTTCCTCGGGCGGGAGCCGGACGGGTAATATTGTTTGGCTTTAATACCCAGTGCGCCAGTTGGTGTTTCTCCACTCCCACAGACTATGAAAGTGCGTACAATGAATAACCCAAAGGGTCTTTGAGAAGTTGATTCAGGACTATTCGAAGCTTTCATGCACGATTCACATGTACCTGGACTAAACTCGGGGAACTGTCAAGTATCCGTTCAATAAAGCGGGATGAGGTATCCCCAGTGCGCGGTAAACATTGATTGAAAAAGGATCACCTGACAGGGAGGTCAACTAAACAAGTTCTTCGCAGATCCGCTATTGACGCAGTCAGCTGGAAGGTTTTCACCGCTGGAAGCAGATCACCATGACCGACCCATCATACGGTATACCCTCGCCGGCATAGCGGAAACTTCAAAACACCCACTGAATGTGGATTCACTATTCATGCTGTGAGGCTTCTACCCATGTTCAATTGACCAGCCAAGTCTCTGCTAGTATGCACATGCGATCAACAAGATGGACAAGTTCCCTCACACGGCTGGGGTTGCCCGTATGTTTGGGATCTAAAAACGTATATCAAAATTCTGTGACTTCCGATCCTCTTCTTGCACCCGGGACTCGTAAAAACATATTTCCCGACTCTCAAGACGAAGAGATCGGAGTCGCCTAACACAAAGTTCCTTATTATGCGTTTTAGGAGCCAGTGAAAGTCACTGACTTGAAACGTGTCGCGGTGAACTCCATTAAGCCGTCTATTTGCCGTCTATATCGACTTCATCGGCTCTTCAGAGAGGCACTTGACAATCCCCGGCACTTGGAAATCAGTGCATCAACTTCCTTGAAAGGGCATGGTGTGAAAACTTGGAAGATCGTGAAGCACAGAAAACAGAGTACTCATTTGTTTTCCCTCGTTCAGGTCTTGCGGGTATGGAGAAGCACCGACTGGACCACAGGGTGAACATGCCAACCAATATTATCCGTCCGATTCCCGCCCGAGGAAAAGAAAACCCACACTATAAAAGCCCAGCTCGTCAGTTCACATTCAGCATCCAAAACATGTTCGCTCGTACTTTCACTTTCATCGCTATCATCGCCGCAACTGTCATCGGTACTTGTTTTATTGACACGATCATCTCCGCCCCTCCCTTACTCATTAATCCTAGGCGTCAACGCCGCCTGTGATAGCGGCCTCCCGGGCTACACCCACATCGTTGTTTCTGGTGATACCTGCTTTGCCATCGCCGCGCAAGGCGGTATCGACGTTGCCCAGCTCCAGACCGCCAACCCGAGCATCAACTGCAATGCTTTATCTGTTGGCCAAGTGAGTTTTGGGATTTGAACGAACCTAGTGATCTCCTACTGACATGCCGAATTACAGAGGGTCTGCGTTCCCAGCAACTAATGTGGGATCTTAGCAAAGGAAGACTGCCGAAAATAGTAGTTTCACTGTGATGTATGCCAAATTCTGTGCTTTGAAACAAACACTTCCATATGTTGTCAGTATCTGTAAATAGGTTGTTGGTGTAAGGATCGCCGTGGATTTTCGGTAAATTATGTCTGTGGGCACGATACTGACCAGATGCAACTGGACAGTACTGGTGGTGCTGTAACATGACCGCGACTTCGTCCGCATGATCAAGGTCCTGACGAGCAAATGGCTACTGCGAGGAAAAACCCATTTTTGCGGATTGATTATCTCTGGCAGGCCCACAATAAGTCGACCTAAGACTTGAAAATATTAAAATGGGCTGACCGTCGCGTACTCGAGGCCCGAGGGATACCCCGGCATATACAAATGGAAACATACAGGAGAGAGAGAGGACGATACATAACAAGAATCTGAAAGAGAAGGCGGAGGAGAGGGAGCGAATGAACGAGTGAGAGACGATGCCAATTAGATCATTAAAACGCAAGGTCGGATACTGAGCGACAACGACACAATTTGGTACAACCTAGATATACCGAGATAGTCAATTCAGCAGCAATGCGACCTAAGATCACAGGAAACAGGAAAGAGAAGTAAACAAGGGAAGGTAACTGAGGACAATCCAAAGCAAAAACAAGAGTCTCAGAGGAGAGGGAACGTGTAAGTGAACAAAAAAGTCCGGCAAGCACTGAAACGCAAAGTAGGATACTAGAGACTAGAGACACGTTGGCTACAGCTTAGAATCAACGTAGCCAATGCAATAGCGATGCGACCAGGAAGGAAGCATCAAATGAAAGTAGAGAGCGAGGTCATCCGAAAGGCAGCAAGCATAATTGATACTTAAAATCTATCCCTATTCGCTTCCACGAAGCTCCTCAACGTCCTCTTTCTGGTAACCTTCTTTGGTGTGTTGAATATCTCTTCTTCGCCGCCTTTAGCTTTCAGTTCATGCAAGGACGAGAGCATCCCAGCGAAGCCTTCGGGAAGACCAAAAGAGAGATATCTCTTCTTCAACTCCTCGACAGTGATGCACGTATGAGTAATCTTTCGTCCAAGCACCTCCGTGAAGATGGCGGCAACCTAGTTCGACAATCAGCTCGGGAGGAATGTACAACAAGAGGATAGGACACACGTCATCATAAGAGAGCAACTCAGGGCCCGTAATAATATGGTCCGTATTGTGACTCTTCTCGTCCGTCAATGCACTAACAGCTACATCCGCGATATCATCTGCAGATACGAATCCAATCTTTCCATCCCCGGAGGCACTTACGATCGTGTTTCTTTCCTCGATGCTTGGAAGCTGCTGGGTCCGAAAATTCTCTGAAAGTCCAACGGTCAGGATATCTGCTCCTCGTAGTAGGTGCCTGCAACTCACCAAAAAACCACGAAGGACGAAGGACTGCATAATCGACATTCAGCGACAGCAGGTATTCGTGTACCTTCGGACCCATCAACGGATAACCATCCGCCATCGTTGTTGCACTGAGGAGGACGAAACGCCTGACGCCCTTCTGCACGGCCAGGTCAATGAAAGGCTTCATCGGAGGGAACACCTCTGAGGTGGCTGCAGGCGCGACGAGATAGATTCGGTCGATGTTTGGGTCGGCGGTGAAGACACCTTCGAATGTCGACGCGTCGTACCAGTCAAATTTGACGCCTTTGAAAGGCTTGGGGACGACGCCATTGCGATAAGTGAGGAGTACGGGCTGGTTGGCGTCTCTGAGAAGACGTGCGATGCGCGTAGCTGTCCTGCCAGTTCCACCTGTGAGCAGGATTGTCATGGCGATATTGAATAAAGTGTAGGCAGCTCACAGTGGTCCTAGGTCTAGTTATACAGTCGTTCCCGTGTAATGCAGTCCATTTATCTGGCGGCTGCGTAATCCTTGGTACGTAAATCATAATGGACAATCAAACCTGTTTACCCAGTGTATTCGTCAGGCCGGTTCTAGTCTGTAGAAAAATAGATAAAGAACAAGAAAGGAAGCGAGAAGAGCAGGGACGAGTCGGAAGACACGGCATGCGACGCGCAATACTCTGCAATTTGAACGAGGGCACGCACGCCTCGCACACGTCAAAAGTGACGCGTAATTAGAGAAGCCGAGGACACAAGTCAACCTAAAAATAGCATTGCCTCCAGGGACGCTAAACTTTAGCCTGGTCCAGACTGAGACTGGTGATTCAGAGACTAATCCCTCATTCAGTTCCCTTGCTTACAGCCTATTCTGACCTTCCGTACAAAGACGAGATCGAAACAATTCCCCGCAGTCTGACGGCCTTGGCCCTCGATAGCCTCGTTGGAACATGATGCACGGTGACGTTATCGCGTCTTCTCGAGTCTATGTGGCCGGATCTTTGAAATTGGACTGAGCCGTGTTTCCAAACTCATTTCGTAACTGTTGCGGAGGACTGACCAGGCATTGCACTCCGAACTCCTTGATCTACGCCCGGCGTTTCCGGTTGGACCGTGCCGTGTAATACTGCCTGCCTACCTGCTAGCTCCGACTGCAATGGCAGTAAAGACCTCATCAGCGCTCTCATAGATGCTTTTGATATGCGTCGGATTGCATCCTGAGGCGTATGCGACTTCATTTCGCTCTTGCATGATGTTCAATAGCGAAGACGATATCATACGCTGCGACCGGATACGCAAGGAGCTCAAGGATCTAAGTATGTGAGTCGATGTCAATTTTATCAGTGTAGCCGTATACCTTAAAATGCCTTGATATACGTAGTGACACAGATGAGAACTGGGACAGAAAACAGGATGTTTAATTCCATAGGATGAGGAGAAGTTTCAGTAATAGTCCACAACGCAGTAGTCCGTATCAATTATAAAGGAGTGCTCGGTGCCGCGTTATTCTCGAAATGTGTATTTTGGACATTACTTGCGTAGACTCATTGGCGTCGCTGTAATATAACTCAAGAGGTCAGTGACGAGTCAAGGAAAGTAGGAAGATTAGCATACCAATCGGCGTGTCACGTCTTTAGATCCCCGTTCACTTTGAGTTTGAAGAATAGCATCCACTGGTCCACCGGTTTGATCCAGTCCTGCGCAGGCGTCTGGTGCATTTCCGTACACATCGAGCCATTTTTTGCGTCCGCGAAGAACAGTACCATATAACCAGACTTGATGGAACGTTCGTGTACGTCGATCTGGGAGATGCCATTAGGGTGGGCTTGTGGAGTCTGGACGAATACCTGGCCATACGTACCTTTGCTGGACTCATAGAAACCATCTTCTCGAGCTTCTTCCTGTCAAACGCGACGACGTTCTTCAGAACTACGGTCGATGCATCGTTTGGGCTAGCTGGACTTTGGTCTAATTCGAAGTAGGCAACGTGAGTTGCCATGAGCGAGTGTTTGGGTCCCTTGAATATCTCCAGAACATGGTACGCCTATCAACATAGTTTCAGAAGAAAGCGTTATCAATAATTGAGAGACCTACGGCAAATTCGACAGCACTGTCATGCATCCTATACCAAGCCGTCAAAGTTCTGGGATCGTAATACACCTGCCCAGCCAAACGTGCCCTTTCTTCCCTCTCCTTTAGTTGAGCACGAGCAGTTTTTCGGTCCTTGCACATTGCTTTGTGTTGAGGCCAGTGTGCTCTGCGTTGAAATTTTAAAAAATGGTAACAAGACGCAACCACAAAACGTTACTTTTGACATTGCTGACTGAAGATATAGTTGAGGGAACGGAAAAGGTGAGAGAGATTGTTCACATACCTGCAGTAATACGTAGTTGAGCAGCCCGCACATCGAGAATACTGCTTTTCGCCAGCATTTGGACAATTGAGACATCTTCCGCAAGCATGATGCAGCGGTCCCTTGTCCGGAATAACGCTGTTGATTTCCTCACGCGACAGAATGATAGGACTACCGGTACCACTTGCGATGACCATGGAACCGGGAGATAGCTTTGTACGGTCAATCTGTGTGAGTTAGCGTAGTCGGTTAAAACCCACTGCAGCAATAGAGTTCGAATATACTGACGGTCATTGACGTCCCGGTTATAGGCTGGCCATTTTTCCCGAGTATCGGATTGCCGCCTTTGTCCGTAAGGGTGTGATCTTTGAGATTCTTGACGGCGCTCATTCGTAATGAGTGTATGAGAGCAAGTTTGACTTTCCTTTTTCGAAATCAAAACAGGGGCTATTCCAGCCACAACCAAGCAGTCGGTGGTAGCGGGCACTAGAAATTCAGCGTGGTCACCTGCGTGGTACCACGCAAGTCGTTAGTTGAACTGAAGTTGAACCTGACTTAATTAAATATATATGCTTTACGATGCTCGAAAACTCTCGTCAAGATATCCCTATGTTTTGTTTTGTCTTTGTTCATGAATTGTCTCCAAGAAACCTACCTTGATCAGGCAATGAATTCAGAGCTCAACTCCAGCCAATTAGAGTTTTCAGAGCTTCGGTTGGGCTTTATTCCGTGATACTTGGATACCATTGTATCCTCTATGAGTGTATCTATAATTCTGAGAACGGTAAACATCAAAACTTAGGTACTCTCTCATTTTTGTGGGCTTTAAGTCATCATCCTAAGGTGTTGCGTCCCTATGACCATGAATTCAACGTCGACTTCACATCAATTCCTCCTTGATTCCTCTAATAATGACTAAATTGCAGAATTGATTACAGCCAGAATAGTCCTGCCTTATGTACTGATATATGCTGAACCACGCAGGTGACCACGCTCGCGTACCCCGCAGCCACGCGACCACGCAGCCACGCAGGCACACCACGCAGGCTGACCACGCTTGACCACGCTGACAAACCACGCAACCACGCAGGCACCACGCATGCTTTACGCATAGACCACGCCACCCTTATAAGGTTGCCCTCAGAAAGCGTATCCTTCGTGTAATTGGCTTGTTTCTTTGGAGTCGCTCATATCAAATATAGAACATGGGAACCCCACGTCGTGTACCTTATTACTTCTAGCTTAGCAAAATGTCTCTAAGGCTTTTTTATAATGTTATGATACTCGAAAAATCATTCACTTCAGCTACAAAGTTTTTCATGTTCTTAAACTTGGCAATCCAGTTCAAATGAATTCAGTATGATATTTTCTTCGTATTGACTAAACTTTGAAGGATCTTGAAGTCCTACAGAAGCACACATTTCTGAAGCAGTCATATTTAAGCGATACAGGTTGTCATGATCAAGCTGATTCGGTGCGAGGAGCGACAGAAAAGAATGGAACACGTCAACTCTCGTCGCGTTTGATGGACTTAATCAACTTTTAATAGAAGTACGTCATTTGTCAACCACGCTGACGACCACGCAGCCACGCTCCACGCGACCACGCAGCCACGCAGGCTACCACGCTAAATTCTTCTTGCCCGGTGGTAGCTTGGCAAGTGCTCCCTATCAAGAGTGAAAAATCAATAAATAAGCAGTGGATACTACACGTTAATCATCATTGGAATCGTTGGATCGCTTCCAGAACATGTATTTCCTCCGTGATCTCCTCTGTAAGTCTTTCTTCCCCCAATCTTTCAAATGTTCTACCTTGAACGCGTAAATACTGTTCTTTTCATCGTGAATTTTTATCGAATAATTGGCAAAATCTGAAGAAAAGAGCAATATAGACATTTTTGGTAGTGGCGGCGCGAAACGAAAGGCTAAAATGTGCTTATGGATTTGACTAGCGGTCCTTCGAAGCGCATCAAATCCAAAGGATTGAGACACTGCGTGTATTTGCAAGCTCCAGAGATTTGGCCACAACGTTACGAAAGATTCTAATGTTCTATCCTATGAGGAGAATTAGCCGTCAGGCCGATCATTTCTGGGACGAATTTGGGGGCTCACAATCACGTTGTTTTCTTCCACTTCTGTCGTCGCTTCATTAGCGCGTACATGCAGTGACTGCAAACTGTGGCAAAGTGCCAAGGCGTCTAGCATTGGATGGTCCAAGCACCATGCTCTGCTATAATCAGGCTCGATGTGAACTGTCGTCAAGGACCAAGAATGTGAGGTGATGACGTTCAGGAGAAGGTCTTTGATGTGAGGATCATCGGGAATGGGGTCTGCCCCGGGCCATATCTGGAGTGATAATTCACGGAGTCCTGTATAGGTCGTGAGATACGAAAGCAAGGCACTCCCAATACGGGTGTCATAATATGAGAGATACGCCAAGTGTATTCCATCCTCGCGCAATCTGTCCCAAAATTCATCGGGCATGGAAACCCACGTTTCCAGATTCTTCAGGTGACGCAAATGGGGTATGAGGCTGGGGATTTCATCTGCATATAGTCTGTGGTACGTGCGGTCTATCTTTAATTTTTTGACGGTGCTGTAGGTTCCCCGAGGCAAAGAGCTGAAAAGGAATAAAATCGACTCCCCTTCCTGGAGCCTGGGATACCGGACAGAAACATATAAGCCTGCCAGATCCGGATTGTTGACGAGAAGAGTAGTCAAATCGGCACTTCCTGGTCCTTCGTATTTGAGATTCTGAATGTGGCGAAATGGAGAACACGGTATATCCCAGGCGCCTAAAACGTATATCCTGACGTCGGATAAGAGGGGTAGGCCTCCGAACCGTTCAAACATTAGTTTAGCGTAGCTCGGTCCAGAGTCCCCGCTACTGCTCCACCTGTGAACGAAAAGACTATCAATATCGATCAAGCTCATCGAAACCGCACTCACAGTAGCTCTCTCAACGATCCCATCAATGGAATAGCTTCAAGGAAGAGGGTATGTAGGGAACCCAACCTATCCTCTCTCTTCTTGATTATAGCCTCGTTGACGGAGCAGGAAGCGTCGGACTGCAGGCTTTCGGACAGGTAGAGAAAGAGGGAAAGACGGGTGACATATTGCGCTAGTTTTGGGCCAGACCCAAGCGATTTGAGAAACAGTGGAGCTGAGCTGGAACGGCGCGCCCAGGATAAGTCTATGCAGATCGACTGAAAGACGAGAGGTGTGGCGATGTCGTTAAAAAGTCTGCATGTACGTCGAAGCTGTTGACGTGTTACATTATCTGCCTAGAACCTTATTAGTGGTGTCTCCAGCATCATAGGATGAGCTCTTACTTCGAAGGTAATCTTGTCCAATATTTCGTTGGGCACCGAGAGCGACATCGCAGACAGGTGAGCTTGGTTGAGCAGAAGGCCCAGTTGCCGCCTGTTCCGGAGTTGCACGAAGCGGCAACTGCCGAGTCTGCCAGATGCCATCACTTTATCTCTCCCACGATGTGCTCAGTGTTCGACTCGACATTTGACACATTTACTCCTTCCATCTCTCTCCTGCCATCTTGTACATTTGTCCATTTATTCATCGGACAGATAATCGGTCTTTGGAGCCCGGATTAAAGTCATATTGGTTGCGCAGAAGCACCATGACGTTGGTGAAATCCTTTTTCCGGTTTCTGTTGCTAACATTTTGTCCTTCCATCTCTCAGGAAACTCCCACGCAGCTCTGGATATGGCTAGGACAGGCCTCAAGATCAGGAAGTTCGGTTTATTCTATGGAGGCGGCCCTCTAGCTGTCGTCAAAATTAATATCGCGAAGCAATTTCAAGGAAAACTATACCAGCATAAAAGGCGGTATCAAAAGGAGAACCTCGGTGAGCACTGCAGTTGTTATGAAAGATATCCTCTCACATATTCGACGATGTAGGATCATCATCGCGAAATTGACGGCAAACGGACCGACCTGGAAGACCGGCCTTAGCCTGACCATATCCTGGCTTCCTGCCTTTCTACATTCTGTTCTGTCATTAAACGACGTCTGCATAGTTCAGCAAACCGATAAGTTGTGGACTTTCGGAGTCTGACTGTACGCTACCCCAGCTAAACGCATTCATTGTCGTCCTAGTGCCACCAGAAGTCGCTGCTCTTGTGGATCTCCATGGATGCCTTGTCTCTGTTCGTTGCTTACGAACGTTCATTTTTCCCACTCTCAGCGAACTAAAGCAATACTTTGAATGGTCCATGTATACTGCTTACGCCGAGGGTCAAGAAATGAATATATTAGTAGAGCACATGGAAACACTCGTGTCGTGTCATATAAACTGCCACGTTCCGCATTCGAAACGCTCATAGATCGTCCTCACATGAATCTGTAGCCCAAATCAAGCCAGCATCGTCTTCGGCCGGATGTAGACGATGATCTCCTTCCCGAGGCGCACAGCAACAGCGCCTACCTCCTTACATATCCTGAGCAGCTGCTTTGGGATATACACCACTACCCTATACACGCCTTTCATTACCTCCCATGCAATCTCCAGCGTGCATCTGAGTGTCTCGTTGAGGACCCTGTACAACGCCTTTACCCCTTGCCATACCGCTCGTGGCAGGTCCATGAAAATGGTTCTACCAAGATCGCATATCGCGTTCCAGACATCGCGAAGAGTGATATCCTTCAGCAGCGTCCAGATGGCCAGCACGACGGTGTGTAACAGGGAGAAGAAGCTCTCCAAGACCTTCCCAATGTTCTTCACGAAAGCGGCAAGGAGGTCATACACTTTTATTGTCACCCGCTTCACGAACCCGGGAATTGGTTTGATGACGTCCTCCCAAAACCACTGTGCGACGTCCTTGATAGTCCACCACAGACGTCTGCCAAATTCGACCCACGGAAACTCGATGATGAAGAATTTGGGGAGGTGGTATAGAAAGAATTTGGGTACGGTCCAGAAGAGGAACCTCCCGACGCGTGTAATATTCTCCCATGTTAGAGTGCGCCAAATTCGCTGTCCAATACTCTTGGGGATGGTCCATAGAAAGAATTTGGGTAGACTCCAGAAGAGGAATTTGGGCACTCTCCAGAAGAGGAACCTCCCGACGCGGATGATATTCTCCCATGTTAATACGCGCCAAATTTCCTGGCCGATCTTCTTGGGGATGGTCCATAGAACGAATTTGGGTATCTCCCAGAAGAAGAACTTGCCGATGTCGTAGAGCGTCAGGGCGATGGATTTGATGCGTCTGATGGCTTTTCTTGATCGGACTGGAATCAAGAACATCGTCAGGAGCTGCAATGCGAACAGCGAATTGGTGAAAACCCACATCGAATCCGTTTGAAGGCACCTAGGCGCCGGGAAGGCAAGAATGCTGTAATCTCGCGCTGCTTATGTGCAGCAGCGAGACGTAGAGCGGTCTGGCCGTCAAGTGCAACTAGAGTGTCGTCTGCTGCGTAATCCTTCATGAGGAGCTTCACCATCGCTATCTGACCGGTTGACGCAGCCTCCATGAGCGGAGTACGGGGCACCATCCCGTTATCCAGGAAATGATCTATGTCGACCTGCTCACCGCACTGGATCGTTGAGAATACGCGTTCTATTTCTTTGTTGGCAATGCATTGATGCCGAGAATCGTAGAGTGATTGGTGCTCTGGATTAGCGGCGCTGCAGAGAGGCGAGCTCCACCCGTTGACGTTTGCACCGTGAGTGATGAGAAGTCGTACTATTTTGATATCTCGAGCACGGACGGCAGTGAAGAGAGGCGTATTTCCGTAGCAGGAGAGCGTATTTGGAGCTGCTAGGCTAGGAGTCGAGGTAATAAAATGTGATACGAGGTCATAGTCATGTTGGGCGATGGCGAGGTGGAAAGCATGAGATGTCGCGCATGACTGGGCAGGAAGAGGCGGGGGAGGAGGCGCGATTTCATCGCCTGGGGTACTAACCGCTGGCGTTGTATGGCTATAGTCACCGTATGGTGGTGCTGATGGTATAGGGGGGTGTTCAGGATCGGACATGACGCTGGACGACGATGGTGAGTCAAGCGCCTTTTATTCAGTTCAGTGCTGTTGAACTCGTAATTGCAATTACCAGTCACCCCGCGGGTGCTACACGTGGAGTTTCGAAGAGGACGCGGATCTACGCGGCCATATATCTATAGCATTAATAGAAGTCAAAATTGTTGACTAGAGTGGTGAGCCACGGTCATAAACTCACAGCCTCTATTAACAACGAACCTTATTTTTGCGGATGCAAAGCACAGGAAAGTCTGCTGAATATATTATCTCTGTTGTGACTTTGGGAATGCCATAAAGTCAGACGAGACGTGAGGTTTCGGTAGTACGTCATCCTCTGTCTCAGCGACCTCGTTCGAGGTAGTATTAGTCGCTCCACGGCTGTGAACGCGTGCTTTATATTACCATCCGGTTAAGCTCAATCTTCCGCTCCCATCGTTTTACTGTTGGCTATGAGAAGCTGGGAGCTTCGGGACTGGTGATGGAGTAGACGTAGTGTTTGTATCATCTTTATCAAGGGATTCTCTACATGTTTCCTTCTCCATACTTTCGTTCATCACGAATGCATTAGATGACTTACAACGCGCAACTGCGTTTCCTTCATGCAAGTGACGTGCTTTAAGAGTACGTAAGTAAAGCTGTTCAACGACTGATATCGCGCTCACCTGGAAAACCATATTGGACACTTTTGACACGGGTCAGACGCGTGTAATGAGCACCTTAACAACAACGACCCATCATTGAATACCGTTTTGTCGCACTCTCCTCTCAGCTCTGGTAGACCTCCGGTAAACATTATATCTAAATCTGTCTTAGCAATTACTAAGTATCAATTAAGTATCTTCATTTCAGCCACCTTCTCGGTCAACATCAGGTCAACAGCACTATGATGCTCGTGTCTGAAGACACAGTCTCACGAACCGGAAGACTCCCTCGACCCACGATGATCGCCATAGACGTTCACCCGTGTCAGTCGACGGTGGCGTCACCCTATCTCTAGTTTACCGTCATTACCGTTGTATTCGATACCTATCACTATTACAAGGAGCTGCAGCTTGGATGTTCTTGAGAGTATAGTCTGTCTGTTTCGATTCATAATGGTTAAGTATTCTCGTCCCATTTCAGAGCATTGAGAACAAGATTGACATTGCTCTTTCGAGGTCTGACCAAAAGAATGAAAAGGCGGTAAATAATCATTAGATACTACGTGTCAATCATTATCGGAATCATGGGATCGCTTCCAGAACTTGTATTTCCTCCGTGATTCTTTGCTCCCATAGTAGTTCAAATACCAGACTTTGAACGCGTGAACATTTCTCTTTCGATCGTGGATTTTCACCGAATACGTCGCAAAATCTGATGAAACGTGCAGCGTAGGTCTTTCCGGATGTAACTGTGCGAAACGAAATGCTAAAATGCGCTTATGGACCTGACTTGCCGTCGTCCTCACCGCTTCGAATCCGTAGGAAAGGGACACTGCGTTTATTTGCAGATCCCAGAGGTTCGGCCACGATATCACGAGAGCTTCTAATACTCTATCCTACGAGGGGAATTAGAGACTGGACCGATCATTTCTGGGACGAAAATGGACTCACAATCACATTACGGTTGGCATCCACTCTGGTTCCCGTTTTATCGACACATACATATAGTGATTCCAGACGGTGGCAGAAAGACAAGGCATACAGCATGGAATGGTTCAAGCACCATGGTCCGCTATGGTAGGGCTCAATGTGAACGTTCGTCAAACACGAGGAATTTATGGTTATAACACTCGGCAGAAGGCATGCGACGTGGAAATCATCAGGTGTCGACCGGTCCGATATGCTAAGTGACAATTCACGAAGTCCTGTATAGGACATGAGATATGATAGCAGCGGCATCTCGAGCGTACGCTCGGAATATGAGAGGGATGCCAAGAATATTTGATCCTCGCGCAATCTGTCCCAAAATTCTTTGGGTGTGAGTGTATGCACGTCCAGACTCTCCAAGTGACGTAAATGTGGTATAAGAGTGGGGATTTCGTGTGCGTATAGTTGGTCATACGCGTTGCCGATTATTTTTAATCTTTTGACTGTGCTGTGGGTCCCCGGAGGTAAAGAGCTGAAAAGCGATGAAATCGACTCTCCTCCCACTAACCCAAGACCCCGAGGACGCCATACTGAAGCATCTATGCTTTCTATGTCTGGATTGTGGCCGAGAAAGTTAAGGAGCTCGGTGCCTCCGCGTCCGAAATAACTTATATCCCGAATGTGGGAAAAGTGAGACCAGGATATATCCCAGCTACTGAAGCCTGGTGATATCTTTAGGGTGGACAGGACGGGTAGATATCCGATCTCTTCGAACATCAGCTTAGTATATTTAGGTCCGGAATCCCCGCTGCTCTTCCAACTGTAGGCGAAAAGGTTCATCAATATCAATCAAGCTCATCAAAGTCCTTCAAAACTCACGAAAAAAATCTCAAGGCTACCATCGATGGAATGGCTCTCAGGAGCAGTGCGTCAAAGGCATCCAGTCTGTCTTCCATCTTCTTGTTTCTAGATTTAGTGGTGAAACGAGAATGATTGCCCCGAGAGTGTTTGGGAAGGTAGAGGGAAAGACGAATGATGTATTGTGCCAATTTCGGACCGGAGATAAGTGAGTTAAGAAATATAGAGCTGGAGTGGCGCCTCCAGGATAGGTTTACGTGGACTGACTCGAAGATAAGAGGTGTAGCTACACTGCTGAGAAGCTTGCATGTACGTCGAAGTCGTCCACGCGTTTGATCATCTGCCTGTGGGTCAATTAGCAGTTTCTTTCCGGCCGTAGGATGAGTTCTTACTTCAAAGGTAATCTTGTTCAAGATCTCGCTGGGGACTGAGAGCAGCATCGCAGACGAATGACAAAGATCGCAAGTGGCGCCCAGCTAAACGCCGACCTTCTTGCCGCTTGATCCGAGAGTTTGACATCAAGCGGCATCCCACTTACATCAATGCCGATCTTGGCACTTAGCCGCGCGGTTCGTGTCTTGGGATAATAGGCGCAACGCCGAGCGGTCGAAAGGGGAACGTGATGGTGGGGCTCGACGTAGGTATATTCCTGAGTGCAATACATGGGATGGTTGTGGTACGAAACCTAAATTTACGGTAACGATCAGTAGGCTAAATAATGTATTCCAAATACAGCATAGCCTGCAGATGTCTTTCGTCGGTCGCCGAGAAGGTCGTCACTGACCGGTCCCCGGGGTACGTTGGCATTGCAGGCACGGCCTTGGAACATAGATATGGTGTTTCTTGTGCCAACTCAATTTTGTCGGGTCTGTGGTCGCGAAATTACAGCCAGACTCGCGACAGACTTTGTTCTTTTTGTTTAAGCTGCGAAATTGATGGCCAGAAGGCTGATTGGGTGGAAAGTGGTCAAACAGAAAATTCACTGCCATATGTGCCTGCAAGTTGGATAACTGGAGGACCGCGCGTGGACACTTTAGGCATTTGTACGTACTGTGTATCAATCAGTGGTGTTCCATGTCATCGAGAATAGAGAAAGAATTTCTTCCCGGGACTCTTTGTTCCAATGGAGTGACTCGTGGCAGGTCAAGTCACTCTTCTTCGTAAAGATATATTGCACTGGTCGCAGGAGTATCGGTAGGTGGAGGAAGCGACAGTCTCCGACAAAAAATATGTTAATGAATGGGTTATGTGCTCAGAAAATGCTGTCGACTCACTGAGTTAGTTGGAGCGGAAGGTAGGGAGTAAACAAGAAAGTCGAAGAGGGACTTCTCTGGCCTAAAGCCGAAGCTTAGTTGTAGGATGGTATCCCGATTTGGAATCAGTAGGCTTCGGTCGCACGGCGCACCGTTAGCGTTAGAGTTTGGTTGAAGCAAGGCTTTATTGTTCGTGAAAGTTGCTATTATTTCAAAGTCTGGGATGACCGGCCGGTTTGTTTTCCAAGGATTTCGAGTCGGTAAGAAGCAAAATGGTCGCTATGAAGCGAGGGATATGAAAATAAGGGCAAACGAACCTTGGAAAATCGTGTAATCGGTTTGTAGTACTATCTGTTCCTTGTTCCGAGCGTGCTTCAAAAGATGAGTGTAGCGAGCTCGTTGGGCCGTCTGAATCACAGCCTTGAGAACCAAGGCCTTGCGTAAACGGTATCCGAATTCGGGAGACAAAGGAAGACATCCATCTTCGGGACCTGTATTTCGAGGGTCAGGTCGATTGCAGCCAATGATGAGACGCCATTGACCGGGGATATTTTACCAAGCAGAGTTTAGCGTCGCGTGTTTTATGACATACGCATCGATCTAGTACCAGATCTACTGGATCAATAACAGCCGTATCTCTATCTCCAATATAATGTCAGATGTAGACCGTAGAGAAGGGCCCAAAAAACAAGGAATTCACCTTTTCGATCGCCAAAAAATAATAGAAGTCAACATAAACCCCGATTGTTACTGAGTACTGAGCGCTGCAAAAGTGACAATAAAGCCTGGTGGGCTGTTCCCGGATGCAGGCGGACCTTGTCTCTATGTGAAACCAGCCGATATCCCACGAGAAATTCGGATTATCCGCCATGGAGTCCTTGCACCGATGAAGGAAGTCCTTACAAAGATGGAATTTTTAAGCTTGGGGAAATGGACACCGAACTCACTGTACCGTAAGGCGTCAGCGAGACGATTCTGTAGCAATAAGTAAGAATATAATCACGATATTTAGATACTGGCAGGACAAAACAGACGACGGCGTGTAGCATTAAAGACATTGGCAGGATTCCCGACATCAGCGTAGATCCGACGTCACGAGCTGGCGGCGGCACGTGATCACGCGCCTGTTTCTTCTCTCCCACGATGTGCTCAGCGCTGGACTTAACATTTATCACACATATACTGCTTCCCTCTCTCCCTCACCGCCATGCACTTGTGCTTTGTTACTCGTACAGCCAATAGCTCTCTGCTGCTCGGGTTTAAGTCAGATTGCTTTTCTTGCTCGCGCCACAGAAACAGCATAAAGTTAGTGAAATACTTTTCTGATCTCTGCTGCTGACCTTTTCCCCTTCCATTACAGGTCAATTCTGCACAGCTGTGGAAATGGTTACGAGAATCCTCCGGATCCGAATGTTTGTTTTGTTCCATGGATGCGGCCCCATACCTGTCGTCGAAACTGATATCGCGAAGGAACTATAACAGCATTGCGAAACCGACAGAAAACTGACCAACCTGGGAGCCTGATCGCTTCCTGGCTTTTCTAGCTAAAGGAAATTCACTGTCGTCTTAGTCCCACCGGAGGTCGCGTCTCTTGTCAAAGCAGCATCCCCGGACGGATTGATGTTTGCGCTGCAAGGCCTATTGTAGCAATTCCCTTCAGTGTGGTCGAAATATAACCTCTTCAACACTCCTGAAGCCGTCGTCGATGGGCTATCTACCGGGCGAACATACTGTGCGTTTCCCTCTATGTATGCCAGCTTTGTCTTCCGTCTCCTTATTCCTATTGAATTATATTTTAGTTATTCCATTTGCCAAACGACAAAGACCTCCCATATTGCCCTCGATAACGTTCTCTACTCTGATATTGTTAGAGTTACCGTCATCGTACTAAGGACGCTAGATGCACGGAGGCCGAAGTGACTGATGCATTCAAGGGCACGTATGTGGTCATACATGATTACATGAGAACCATCAGTCGCTCATACTACTTCCGGATGTCCCGCTTGACGATTGGATCCTACCGGTTCTTCAAATGATTTATACCTTCCCGCCACACAATCCTTTCCCCTGTTCCGTTTCGTAGCCTACTCGCAGAAACCATTCTTGATGCACATGGCCCGCATCGTGGACCCGGCATTCAGCAAGACATTCTCTAAATAGTGTTTCTCCGACGTTCTCCTCAACTGTATAGACTGCTGCCTTCACAGTGTCTGGAATTTGACGTAATGATGCCGAGATTCAGGCACTTTCCCAGTACCTTCTCATATGCTCGCACATCTTCTGAAGCGGAGGTACTCGCGCTTGCGATTATCGCTCTGTCTCTTTACGCCACGGGATTGATCATGATTTCCCTTTAACAAGGCGTGACTCCTTGCCTAAGATGCAGGCAGCATGGCGCCCCGGTCCATCTCGCTAATTCTTCTCCTCACTGCTGTCCATCATGTCTATGGTCGTATCATCAAACCACCAGGAATTCCTATGGTGGATATCGAATCGGATTATGTTCATCATGCTCTGAAAGCCAGGGCTTTGCCGCCTTACAATACGACGTACTACTTTGACCAGCTTATTGATCACAACGATCCGTCGAAAGGCACATTTCAGCAACGTTACTGGCATACGGCGGAGCATTACCAAAAAGGTTCGACCCTTTTTTCTTCATCTGTGTTCGCCATTAACCATTATTTCCAGGTGGCCCAATCATTTTCATGAATGCGGGAGAGGTCAACGCAGCTCGTACGCGTATTTCCCTTAATATGATAAAGCACGCTAATTCACTTCGTAGCTTACTACGGTTATGTGACGAATAGTACGATCAACGGTGTCATCGCACAAAAATACGGCGGCGCTGCAATCGTTCTGGAGCATCGCTTCTTTGGCGAGAGTAATCCCTACCCAAACCTCAACGTAACCAGCTTTCAGTACCATACCATAGCTCAAGCCATTGAGGACAACGTATATTTTGCCAAGAATGTCGTTCTTCCGCAGGACAATGGAGATAGAGTCGGCCCGGATAAGGCACCGTGGATAATCATTGGGGGAAGCTATCCGGGTGGGTATGAGAATGATTCCTTTGGTGCATTTGATTAATGAATGCTCCAGGCGCGTTGGTCAGCTGGACTATGGCCGCGTATGTGTCGTATTCCTAAACAAGGATCGGAACTGATGGCATTGATACAGACATCCAGACGTGTTCTGGATAGGATACTCCTCATCGGGTGTTGTCCATGTTCAGATGTATAGGTTCATGTCTTTCTATGCCCGACCGCCTGACCCACGCGTTGATCAGTGATTTCTGGCAATACTATGAGCCCATCAGGGAGAGTATGCCCAAGAACTGTTCCGCTGACGTCGAAGCCGTTATCACCTACGTGGACGAGGTATTTTTCGGATCCAACACTACCGCAGAACAAGAGCTTCAAGAACTGTTCGGCTTTTCAACGGGTTTGGAAGTCGCCCAGGCTTGTACGTTTCATCAATTAGTGTTTTCGGTTCTCCATTTGATGCCTTTGTAGTAAGATGGGATCTGTGGACGTGGCAGGATATGCAGCCCAATACTGGCACTGGCGCCGCATTCTATCAGTTCTGTGACGCATTGGAAGTCAAGGGTGATGTCGTTGCTTCCACGGAAGGCTGGGGGCTGGATAACGCACTCAAGGCATGGGGGTCGCATTTCACTGGCACTGCGTCGATTTCGTCAGAGAAACTCGGTCTGTCGCATCAGCTCCTTTTCCTTGACCATGCTCATACAATTATGAACCAGATTGCGGTGAAAATGCGTAAGCCACTTTGTTTTGAGCCAGATTTATTTGACTTATGAATCTACCCAGTAGTGGTTGTATTAACAGTGTCATTCGCACGCCTCCCTCTCCCGCAGGTATTCCTCTGAACCGAGAGAACCTACATCCTCGAGAGTTGAATACCCGGGACGACTATCCTGTTGATGACGCATACCGTTCATGGTTCTGGTTGGTGTATGTCGGCGTCCTAGTTGCATCCATCATCCTTGTGTTAACAAAGCTTGTAGATGCAACGAGATCGGATTCACCTTGGTAGGCACAATCCGTTGTTTTCCATTTCGCTTGCAAACATTAACCTTTAGGATGGACCGCCCGTCGGACAACGGGGAATAGTCTCTCGCTTGAATGTTTGGGAGGATAACATGGTCCGTCGCTGAGTCTCAGTTTTGTCTATATACTGATCTCATTACAGCGCGATTGCGTGACCACATACCCTGAAGCCTTCTCAGACTACCCGACCCCAAATGTGAACAGAACGAACACTCTTTATGGGGGATGGGGCGTCAACAATACCCGACTATTCTTTGCGAACGGTAAACGTAAGCCTCTAACCTGTTCTGGTTATCTCAAACTTTAATCAAGCTTGATGTAGGGGACCCATGGCGCGAAGCTACGGTCTCGGCGGTCAATAGTACTGCCGTAAGTACCGACGTCCAACCCATCAGGATATCGAGTGGCTTTCACGCCTCAGATTTGGTGATGCGGTTAGCGGCGCCCGATCCAACGATTGTCGCGGTGCAAGACGCATTTATCGCGTACGTGGAATCGTGGTTGAAGGATTTTGTACCTTCGTAGACTGCAGGAAAGCGTTATAGAACGTCACCTTTCTAATGATATTATTTCTTATTTCCTTTCTGCCTGATTTTGGTGAATACGCCAGAAGAAAAGTGTCGTTATAACTGAATACCTTTGCCTTTTTTACCCTTCCTTGCGTTCTTTCTTTTTCAGGATAGCTCTGCAAGGACCCTTCTGGGGCAAGAAGATTTTTGCGTGGTCGTTAGGCGGGTCGTCGGCGTGGCTGCGTGGTTGGTTACACACGGTCACGCTGCCGACACGTTATGCGAGGTGTGTATATCTGGCAAACCCGTCATTTTAGTGAATATGTTCCGTCGCATGTACTGCGCACTCGCCCGTATATTTTTCGATCTTGCGCATTTGAAGACTCACAATAATTATGGGAGAGTAGTATGGTGCATTTAGTCACATGCACAGGTTGTGTACAGGCTTGAAGAGGCCTTAATGAGGAGACGTCGAGATGTGAAAGCGAAATCCAGTAGTTCATAATTCTAAATCTCTATAATTTTGCTCCCTTGCTTACCTATATTACTTGCTTTTCTTGGTATAAAATGGCGCTGCTTTGGATGTCATCAGATTTATATCAGAATGAAGCCAGACCTACTTCAGAATGGGCTTTAAAATATAAGGACAAAGGACATTTTGTATGAAGATGTTTCGAGTTTCCACTCATATCATAATTTAATCAGAGATTCAATACGAAGTCGTGTTAAAAAAGGGACGTCTCCAAAGCAGCTGCGTCTACAGTTATCGACGGTCAGTAATCCCGACCAGTTGTCCCAGCTTTGAAGGTTGACACTAGGGTTAGGGTTATAGCTGCATAGTCCGGCACGAATTTTCCCTATTCAGAAACCACGGCTGCCATCTTGTGCAAGGAACCATAATTTTGTGCCTTTGAGAACGTCGTACTACAGATCAAGTCTACCCCACGGCAAAGTTCTTCGAAGCCTACCCGATCATCTCGAACTGAACAACCCTGACTGGCGAAGGCGTACTCCCCGAGCTCGATTCCTGGTAGAGCACCGCCAACGTCCCTCTCCCACTACTCACCAACGCCCCTCTATCAATCGTCACCTCCCCAAACGCATCCAAACCCTGCGCCGACCCATCATACACCAGGCTCCAATCCGTCCACCCACTAGCCTCGCTCGCCACCACGACACGCACGAACGGTAGCACCACGTACACGTTGTCTGAGGCGTCAATAGCGATCTGCGAGCGCCCGACGGCACCGAGAGGAAAGGGTATCTCCATTTTGACGAACATTCCGTTGGCGGCTTGGTAGATGTGGAATGGGTACCCGTGGGCTATACGGTCGGTTTCGTAGTTTGTGACGCATTGGGTGAAACGGCCTGTGGATTGTGTTAGAGCTACGTAGTTACTGTGAGCAACGAGCGCACCTGGGACGTAGGATATTATGATGTGTATCCGCCCTTGAGAATCAACGTCCTGTGATTCTTGGTTCATCAAACCATGGTTGGCATCCAACGAATCGATAACGATCCCGCTAGAGCTGACGGACATCGGTGAACTTCCAGATGTACCGATGAGGGTGCCCGCGGCATTGTACCAGGTTCTGCCTGGACAATATGCCATCAGAATCATCCATCAGAAGTGAATAACGAAAAAATGCTTACCTTTATCGTCAGAATAGAAGAACGTTGTATCATGGTTCGTCAATCCCCCACTGCTGCACGAAACGCTTCCACTATTCTCCCTCCACGTCCCGGTGATGTAGAGGCGACTCCCTCTATACGTCGCCCCATGGATATACAGATTCCTCGCACTACTCGTCGCCCCATTATCTGCCGTATACGTCCCCGAACCACTAGCCCACAGCCCGACGTTCGACCAAGTACCACTCTGATACTCGGCGAGTTGTGTGTTCCCATTGCCCGACACCCCGGATCGATAGACAAACTGAAGCAGGTTATCCGGAGTGACGACGAACTGAGGGTACGTGACGGTGCTGCCGACATTGAGACTCCCTACCGTGTTGGTGATGGTCCCAAACAGACTTGCTGTCCAGCTCACGCCCGAACCCGCCACTCCCGAAGCCGTTTTGGTGTAGTACACTGAGCTGCTGTGGCAATCCATGGCGACGTGGATCACCCCATCTGCAGGGGAGACACCCAGTGCAACGACATTGTGGCTGTCATTCACGGTGAGGGTATGCGGGAGCGCGAGAGTCTCCCAGCTCCCACCAGAGGTCGTTCGCCGCCCAAGTATGACAGATCGGTTGGAGGTGTACCAGCCAGCATACTGGTATCCTTCGTATGTGAGCAGGCCGGAAAGCTGGAACGAGTTGACGTTCACCAGACCATCGTAGGAGACGAAGTAGATGCCGGACGAGGAGAGGAGAGTGTTGGAGAGGAGAGAGATTCCGGGCGCAGCGCGTGAGGTGGCGAAAAGGAGACAAAAAAGTAGGAGTAAAGGAAGCATTGTGGCTTGCTGTAGTTGTCATATGGACAGGATTTATACGTAGCGAATTGAATGCCTTGTGATCACGGAAAAATGAGACGAACGCATGAGTCCCGGGAGTCACAACCCATGAGGGTGCAGATGAGCATTTGACGGTCCGAGTTTTGAAAGTATCGGCTCCGCACGACCGTCCCATCTGATGCACTAAAATTATCACTGATGCGAAAGCGAATCGATGTGAGATCGTCCAATTCTATAGCATGAGGATTAGTGGGAGTCGTATCATAAAGGAGAAATGTGCGAACAACATCTCACCATATAACTAGATAATCCCACGATGAGTTTTTTTCCCGGACCCGGTGATATCGTAGTAATACTGCCCGCGATCCGTTATTGGGAGACGATTCAAAATGACAAGATGACTGCGCTTGCACAGCTTCGAGAGTATTCTGCGGTCATGCTTCGTCTCGCATGGACATTTACTAAGACGAAAGGTCAGTTTCCAAAGATGGCAGGCACTGAAAGCGCTGTACCAAAACAGGCTGTGGATATATGCGTCGGAAACGCGTGAAGATCTCCTTCTCGACTAAAGGGTCACCCAGTTTATCCATAACAAGTATCCAGGTAACGAAATGAGAGGCGTTATTCGGTGGTCAGTGTCGCAGAATCGCTGTGGAAGGTCCTCGTCAGTCGGAACGAGTCAATTAGAGTTGGAAGAAGCAATCCGCACTGTGATAGGCGATATAACGCGCATTATCGTACGCCGAAGAGCATTGTTCCGGGTATATGCAGCAGCAGAGGCTGCGAACGGAGAAGGATCGGTCAGGAGACTAACGAAAGGCGTTGTTGCAATAACCACATACTTTGGATTCATTTCTCGGCATTGTTCTCGACATTACTCTCTTGAGCCTTTTCCCGACAGGGCTTCTGCTGCTGCACGTCTCCCTTATCCGTAGAAGCCTAGGTGCAGTTCTTAGTCCAGCACTGAGCAGCATCGCTACGAAGGCTACACACCTTACATACGAACACAGAGATGGCGAATCCTTGATAGAGCGGTCGGCGATTGTCACTGGGAGCTGGCGCGGCGACGATATTCAGCAGTACTAATGGTGGTGGTGGTGGTGGTGTAAGGTCAAGTTGCTTGCTTGTTCAAAACTTTGACAAACAACGGGCGGCCCGGTGGTCCGCATTTTCCCCTCTGGCCACAGCACATGGCTCGCCATGTCAGGGCTGTGGGCCCGGCCGTTCCTTATTGGGACCTTGTGCCGGTAACAACACCAACACCAACACGAATAAAACTTTGGACTCATTCCACTATTATGAAGACTAACGCTTCCTTTTCGTCGGTGTCACCGTCTTCAGACTGTATTGTACGCTGGGTATATCGCGTCGTCATTTTGACCTGAGTGATGCACATACCTTTTGGCGATTCTGCACAGCGACTCGGACTTTGTTGCTGTACCTATACTTTCTACGACCACTCCACGACGGCGCTACGACATACATATCCCTTCCGGCTATTGCTTGGCTCTTTTGTGTCGTGATTTTCATGGGCCCAAAAACCGCTGCCACCTCCTAGAAATAGTCGACACCGGCGTTTTCTCGGTATTTTCCTTTCGTGGTTGCTCTTTACCCCTTCCATTGTTATCCTGTTGCTGCGCTGTCCCTACATTTTATGCTGTACTGGCGCCTGTTTGCGTCTGCGTTTCGTTCCCGCACTGCTTTCGTTGTTTGGATACGAGATTCTCATGAATCAGCCTGACTCGCCCACCTCTTTTCATCAATGTCTCCTCGCCTCAAGTGCGTGGGTACCACCGAAACTCAATCGATACTCTCTCAGAGTGATTCGAATACTTGCTTCCCTCGTATCTCCTCATATGTACCAGAAATTGCGACAGAGCCAAGCCACTGGCCGAGCCGGTACCGTGACACTGTCTTATCGCGAATCTTCAGATCCATTTTCCAGGGTAATTCACTTTTTTATCATGATATTGAATTCAATGTTGCCAGACCCATTAGTTGAGAAGTAGAACCCGTCTATGGCCCTGGGATTGATCCATGGTATGATAGTTCCTGATAAGAATTTTTTCGTTATGGCATCGCAGAGGATGATCCTGCTCACCAAAATATCTCATTTGATTGGCCAAAGTTGGAAGCGGGGATTATCTCTCCATGGCTATGGTCCGTACGTGTTTATTCCATTCTCAATAAACGTACTGACACCGTTTCCAGTGCAACCTACTTGACAGGCTGTTTCCTCAACAGCTGCCCCCACCCACCCCTCCGCCGTGAGTACCTTACCGCAGCTACTCATTACTCCTTCTGGAAGGGTTCATCTTAACCTGCAGGTTCATCACTGCAGGTCTCTTGGCTGCAGTCGTTTATCTCTGTGGACGCATGGTCCGATCAGGGAATAATCAATCCTCCTTGTGCTTCTTTCAATTTTGAGCTTGTATGCTATCATTGCGTCGGCCATTGGTACTTGACGCGACGCTTGTATGTATAAACATCACGGGTTTCTGTCAAACAGGTATCGATGCACCTGTTGTGATAGCCATCCGACACCGAAGCTATTTTGAACTGTACTTAGAGCGGCGTTCATCAAGGGACACGCAATGGACTCTATACGGGTCATGTACTATGGGAATTCTCCTCCATTTGATTCCCCCGACCACTAGCGCCAGTCTCAGGTCCCCAAATCCATCTTCAAATACAGCTGCGTTAGCTCCCAGACTGTGCTCACTTATCTCTGGTATGCAAATGACCTCGCTTCTTATCTCGTACTCTAACTTAATTGAGTAGAGCACTGGATGATGCACCGCCACACGCTGTTGGAATGATCCGCCGAGGCTCTGATAACGAAAGCCAGCGAGCATGAGTTTTTTCCTATTTAAACATACATGTGCATCATCTTACGTTCATTTCTTACCCCCCCTCTCCCTCCCAGCTATGTCCACTAATTCTCGAGAGGCTAAAGCCTCTGAGTTTGGCACCGAGAAAGACGTCGAAGTCGTGGCATACAAGACGACTGAAGACCATGATATCATCGACTTTGAGGAGAAGAAGGATCTCAAGTATGTTTTCTTCAATTCCCTAGCGCTCTACAGCTGATATCTGTTCTGCAGGCGGGGTCTAGGACAGAGACATATCCAGTAAGCTCCTCGACGACTATTACGATATAATCCTTATCTCTTCTAGAATGATTGCGCTTGCTGGGACAATAGGAACAGGTCTGTTCCTTGGGTCAGGTAAAGCCATCGCTCGAGGAGGCCCAGTGGGTGCATTGTTAGGTATAGAGCACTACCTCTTCTCCCTATCACTGACTAACACACACCTAGGCTACGCTTTCGTCGGTGTGCTCGTATCATGCGTCGTATTCTGCCAAGCCGAATTAGCCGCCCTCGTTCCCCTCTCCGGCGCCATCGTCCGCCACGCCGAATACTTTTTCGACCCCGCGTTATCCTTCGCGATGGGTTGGAATTATGTTTATTCGAACTGCGTCAGTCTCCCCGCAGAGATCACAGCCGGCGCAGTCCTCATACAGTTCTGGTCGTCCATCAGCAATGGGCTGTGGATCACCTTACTTGGTATCCTTCTCATCGTTTCGAACTTGCTCTTCGTTCGTGTATATGGGGAACTGGAATTTGGCTTTGCGATTCTGAAAATCATGCTGGTGGTCGGGCTGATCATTATGGTATGCAATCAGCTGATATAATGAATTGCATCGCTAATCCTGTCGTCTCCAGGGTCTTGTCATTGACTTAGGTATTCTTATCGCCACTTCACCCCTTCGATATTCTGATCCCCGTCTCTCTAGGCGGCGGTCCCGATCATCACAGATATGGCTTCCAATACTGGCGAAATCCCGTACGTCCTGCTTGCCCGCTAACAAACCCGCGCTAATCATTTGTCCCAGGGTCCATTCGTCCAATACCTCAATATAGAAGGCTCCCTCGGCCGTTTCCTCGGCTTCTGGACCACCTTTTCCAACGCTGCCTACTCGTACTCCGGCATCGAAACCGTCGCCAACGCCGCCGCCGAGACACAAAACCCACGTAGAAACATCCCTCTGGCCGCAAAGCGTGTCTTCTGGCGTGTCCTCATCTTCTACGTCCTCGGTATCCTCATCGTCGGCCTCATCGTTCCCTCAAACGACCCCAACCTCCTCGGGGGGTCAGGCAACGCATCCCAATCCCCATTCGTCATCGCTGCGAAGCGAGCGGGGATTTCTGTCGTTCCGCATATCATTAATGCCATCGTTCTGACATCAGCGTGGTCTGCGGGGAACTCAATCATGCTTAATGGCTCACGGAATTTGTACGGTATCGCACGGGAAGGACACGCACCGAAGGTCTTCCTCCGTGTCAATAGGTTTGGTGTGCCGTATGTGGCTGTGAGCTTCTTGGCAGCGTTCATGGCTCTAGCATACATGACGCTGCAGGATAGTGCCTCTACCGTCTTCCAATGGTTCCAGGTATGTATCATGCGAGCTCGCTCGTGCTTTGAGACTTATCCTTGTTAAATAGGATCTCGTTTCTGCTGCTGCTATCGTGCACTGTGAGTACCTTCACTGAGCTTCTAGCTATCAATTCGTCTGACTGCACCGTGTTTCAGGGATCATCATATGCCTCGTGTATCTTCGTTTCTACTACGGTATGAAGAAACAAGGTATCTCTCGAGATGAGCTCCCGTGGAAATCACCGTTCCAGCCATACGCCGCCTGGCTCGGCTTTTTCGCCTTCTGCATCATCCTTCTCACCGGAGGATACGCCGTCTTCATCCACAACAAATGGGACACAGAAACGTTCTTCTCAGCCTACTTCAACATCCCTCTCATCTTCACGCTCTACTTTGGCCACAAATTTATCACCAAGTCGAAGCTGGTGCCGTTGGATGAGATGCCCATTCGCAAATATATCGAGATTGCGAACCAAAATCCCGAACCTCCTGCGAAACCTGTAAAGGGCTTGAAGAGGCTGAATCTGCTATGGAGCTGATTGGGTCTGCTTTCGCGTTTGTAGTACGATCTCAACGATGTTTATGATAATTCTATTCACGGCATATATAATGGTCAATTTTGGGTTGGCAGGCTGTAACCTCTCTGTACAGTGCAGTCGAGCATTCGTAATGTTAGCTTGAGAACTACAAGTTTTCTTGGGATCTTTATTGGGAGCATTATCGAGCATACTTCGACTATACACGAGGTCTGGCAAAGGTCCGGCAAAAGTCATTCTCCAAGCACGAACAAAGGAATCGTCAAGATGCGGGAGAAAGGGTGTATCTATCAATGGTATCATTTCTGCGCCATGACGTATGTTGACCGGACTCGGAGATCACCGGCACTAGGGAGCCGAGGCGGCCCGCGCCATTGACATTGACGGCGCGATCGGTCCAATGGGAGTTTGACTGAGTTTGAATGGTAGTGCCGTGCCGCAGATGCCGTTGCGACTTGCCACCAGCTGTACGATCATAAAATTACTCGCTTCACGTCAAAGAACCACCATCTTAGAGTTGACATTCGCCATTCTCTCGTGTCGCAAAGAGTTATTATCGCAGCCGGACGCGTAACTTCCTTCACGATCTTGTAAATCGACTTCGACGAAACAATTTGACAAGAAACAACCCCTGGAAAACCTGATTTGCAGTAGGATTTGTTCGTACGCTGGTGAATGAAGCACAGACTGACACTGGATTCATTTCAGAAAATGCCAGACTCTTGCGGTTTTTGTGGTATAGAGTCTGTGCCAGACCAGCAGACTCTGCGTTCGGCTCGCATAGCTGAGCTCTTGCGGCAGAACGGCCCACCATTGGATGCAGAGAAGCCTGCTCTCTTCGCTGCTATCATAGAGGGTCCAGAAAAGCTCGCAGATATTGAAAAAAAGATTGCCGAAGCTCAACAGGTGTTGGAAGGTCTCCTACGTGAAAGGGAGCTAGTTAAACTTCAACTCGCGGATGCAAAGACTCTGCTCCACCCTATTCGCTCGCTTTCAGATGAAATATTCCACGAGATATTTTCGTGGTGTGTATACGACTGGGGATATATCAGGGCATCGGCTGGGTGTCTATCTGCAGAGTCCCTAGATCCCCAGAGACCTCCTTGGACGTTGACCCGCGTCAGCTACAGATGGCACGATGTCGCCCTATCTTCTTCACGGTTATGGTCGACGGTTATATTCGATTCATGCCGATACTCGGAGCTCAAAGTTACCGATAGAACATGCTCGTTCAGGCTCAGCACCCAGCTCGCACGTGCCAGAGAGTGTGACCTCACCATCTTCATTCGAAGCAGCTCTTCCTCTGACTTACACAACCATCCTGCGTTCGCTCTTCTCGAAGCTAGCGCATACCGATGGAAATCCCTCTATGCTAACATGCCACCTCGTTCCTTGGCAGCGTTTTCGGGTAACGCATTTCCTCGTTTGTGCGATCTGGTCGTGAAAGTCAAGGCCAGGTCACCTTCCGCACAACGATCCATGATTGTCGATACATTCGAGTCTGCTCCCTCCCTCCAAACGTTCCGTACAATTTCGGATGCGGATCCATGTCGCATTTTGCGTCTCCCTTGGTCCAGTTTGACTTCATACACCTGCGCCGACGCTTCCAGCGAACATAACTGGGCCGTCATGGAGAGGCTCACGTCTGTCCGTGACCTATTTTTATATTTCCGCAATTATACGGCCTCTCCAGACGCTCCCATCCCAATGCCGTCCGTACGCAGGGTTGGCATGCAAGAGATGGCGAAGTTCTGTAGCGGAGCCATATCTCGCGTATTCGACTCACTCGTTCTCTCATCACTCACTTGCTTGAACATTTGCTTTCCCGAAGATCGTGTTGTTCACTTCCCCAAAACGGCTGCGCCTCTCATCCATCTTACAAAACTTGGCATCAGCTGTGATTTCCTTCACGATCAGGAAAATGTGATCAATTTCATCGAGTTTCTTCGCACCACCACTCGAATTGAGGACCTGCGTCTCGGCGCACCCACCCTTCCCGATAGTCTCCTCCTTGGAATGACTGTTGTGGCTGATCAGACCCCCGTTCTGCCCAGCTTGCGTATACTCCGGTTTTATCCAGGTCTTCCTAGCTTTAACGCCATCCCATTCTTTCGTATGCTGGAGTCCAGATACAAAGGCGACGCGAGGACTGGCAAAGTTAAGAAGGAACTGTGCGACGCAGATATCAAAATTGAGGAAGATTACGCAGAGAATCACCCGCCTCCGCGTGTTCTGTTGCAGGAGCTTCGTTTCAAACGCGTCCCCAAGCCCTCTTTCGACAAGGCGGAAGAGATCATGCGCTGGGATGAGATATGTGATGAGCTGAAGGTGATTTACGAGTCAATGTAGATAATTCCGCTACTTTCACATTTTGAACGTTTCCAAGGGCCTCAGAATATTTTTGTCGGGCGAGGCTCTCTGAGAAGTACAAGGATCTTATTTTTCTTGGTGTTATTTATAGTTATTTTCTGCTGATGAACGAGCAATAAATAGAGAGATCTGCTAGGGCGATAGATTGGTCATGAAGATTTGTAAAAGTAAGAGGCAAAGGCAAAGGCCCAAGGATCACGTAAAGATCGATCGCCATCAGCGTCCCTGCATAGTGGTGCCCACGTCGGGAATCTCGATTCTCTCTTCTGTTGTACCCTCAATACTGCTTCGTGCCCTGTCCTACGGCGCCCTCACTCACAATGTAAGAGGGATCTAGGAAAATATGGTATTCCGCTCCTTGCTTTCCGTTTTGGTTTCAAGTTCCTTTACGCAGACTGCTTCACAGTGGTGGAGACCTAGGCACAACTTCACGGTGCCGACCCACCCCTGCTCGCTTCCGTGAATTCTGGTTGGGCTCTGTATCCGTGATATCGAACAACGCGGATTAGTTCACGAAAGAATAAGGGGTTTAAATGAACAGATTTCTACCTGACTGTGCGTAAAGAGGATTGGCCAACGATCTGGGGTGGAAACTCGTCATTCAGTGATATCCAGAAAGCCCTGAAACACGTCGATTACGATACCTGACTACGCAGGAAGGAGGTTTCGTTGTTTTTCTTTTTTTCAGTTGTTCAACAGAAGAGGTCGGCCCTGGAAGCTCGCCCTCCGCTCTTATCGATCCGGTTATCTTCCTGGTAAGTACATGGAAGCAATAAGTGACTGATTGATTCAGATACCATGCGACGTGGAGCTGTGTCTGGTCCAATATCCCCGGTAAATTTTGTTTGATCATTGGCTTCCACTCGACCTAACCCCGACAATGCAGGGCGAGATGGTGAATTAGAGTTTCCCAACTTACTTTGTCTCCTGGATTCGGATTTATTTCCCTCCAGGCCCTGGTTCTGAAGGTTGTGAAGGCACCGTGCGGTCGCCAGATCCATCTTTAATTGATCTTAGGTCGAAGCACACCTTGGACAAAAACAGACGCCACATATGATTTTCCTGGATTACTTTGCTCCTATATTTGGTATCCCTCGCTTCACAGCCTTGTTCCTTATTCCAATCTTCTTGTATTTCCTTCTTTCTTCGACTTCTCGATCACTTTCTAGGCAAATTCACGGCTTGCCCGTACCCAGACACGGTAGTAATTGCTCTTTGGCACCGGGTTCAATAAATGAGCACGTTACGCGCTTCAACAAAGTTCAAACCTTATAGTTTCTCAGCGGCCTAATTAGGATATCCTCTGGGAATTTAAGCCTCTTCGCTGAGCGCGCAAAGTCATTCTTACACTTGCTTGCCTACTCCCAACTACCCTACTCCGCTGATATCATGGTTGTGGGTCACCTTCGCTGCGTGTGATGTCTGATATCTCACCATTGTTCACTTCGCAGGCTATCGCTACTGCTTTACGCCCATACCCATGCCTGCATCCAAAGTGCGTCAAGGGCTTCACGAAAGCAAGTGACTTGAAGCGCCACGAAAAACTACACTTGCCGAAGGAGAAACTTGACGCTGTGTACATAAATTTCGCTCTCCTTCCTTTTCTCGAGGTCGCTGATTCCCCCGGACAGTAAGTTTCGCTGCAAATTCCCCGGCTGCAACCATATGTCTCTACAGCTCTCGAATCTGCAGACCCACATGAACAAGATGCAGTGAGGTCCTCTGACATACTTCCATTTTCATCGACTTACCACCATCCTATAGTTACAACGTGAAAAACAAGAAGTGTTTTGACTGTAACTTCGAAACGGCGGACTCGTCGGAACTTACGCGACACAGGTCCGGCGCGCACAACTACACTCCTAAGAAACGTCTCCCCCGGCAGAAGAATATCAGTGGCAACGGCGCGATAGACGAGGACTACTACGACGAGGGCGAGGACGAGGACAAGGGGGAAGACATTGGCATAGCCTCGTTAGAATCTCCTCGCAGCCCTCAGTCGATGGCGTCGAGCAGTGGCACTAGCTTAGGTATGGAACTCGACACTCCACCACCAGACAACCACAGCGTCGACGTCGACATGGCCGTCTTTCCTGTCCCCCCGCCTTCCCCCGCCTCCACCGGTAGTCGCCACTCGATGTGCTATACTCCGCCACCCGCTGCCACTGGCCTGGCGCCCGCCCCTCTCCACGTCGCATCTCCGCCACGAAACACTGACTCGGACATGTTGCCACCGCATTCGTCCTTTCCTCCGAGCCACTATCGATCGATGTCCTATACTCCTCCGCCCACAAAGACGCGTCCAACTGACCGTGCATATCTGCCATCCCCTCCACGCAGTCCCAGTCCGCGCACTTCAGCAACTTCGTTGCTCGGTCTCCCAGCAGAACTCTTTATCACAGGACCAAGGGACTGTCGACTCCCTCGAATCATGTCCTACGCTGATTAAGGTCTTATCACTGAAAGTATAAGCCAATGAAGACGTCGGTGTTACTGCCTGCGGCGGACAGTGTTTTCATTTTTTTGTCTCTCCCGAATTTACACTCTCTTTTGCTATCGTCTCGCATGTTTTCCACTCATTATCATGTTTTATTCCCCGTGCTACGAGCTGCTCTCGAGTTTGATATCGTTGCTTTCAGTCATGTTATTACTTGTCTAAGTCTTGTACCCGAATACCTATGTATCTATCCGTGATCTGTCTGGAATAAGACACGCATTATAAACCACATCGATACCTCGACATTTCTTTCTAAGGGTACTAGGGTAATAAAACCTGACATCTATTCAGCGATCAGCAAATCCCAATCTACGTCGATTCATACACCACTTTGAGCTCATCGCATGTCCTTCCACCGTTTGACATCCTCGGCAGCTTCGAAAGGGACCTTGCTGCAGCTTGCGAATCGAATGTTCTCCAAGAACGTACGCCGAGGCGGGTGCTCCCTGTCGCTTTCTAATCTTCCAGAAACCTCATCGGTTGACTCCTCCTTTCTCGTCTCTACCGCTCCTTTAAATCTAGACTCTAGCATATCGAAGAACGGTTTGGCGTTGACTAAAGGAAACCTTGGAGAAAAAGTGAGGTTGCGTAGTGTTGGTAGTATCAGCTCCTGGTCAGACTTCATGGTCAATCCCACCAGAAGGTCGTCAGGGAGATTTGTCGTGCGGAGATAAAGATTCTCAACACGATCGACGACGTGGAGAAAATGGAGAAAATGTGTAATATTCTGAGGGTCGTGGATGAAATTGCAAGCGAGGTCAAGAGTCTTCAAGTGGGCGGAGGAGGTAGCTGTTGTGGGAAAGTGAATAATTCGATCGTGAGGGAAGTTGAGAGTCAGATATGAAAGTGATGGTAGTACGATGAATCTGAGGATATGAGCGATAGCCCCAGAATGAGAAAATCCTGTTTCTTCTACGACGAGATCCTGCACGGTCGGAAACGTAATGGGAGAGCTTGGAGAGGCCTTCGAACTTCCGCAGTACAGAGATAGGCGTTTCGCCGACTTTAATTGCTTCATAGCAGTCCAGTTGTGCTTGTCAGAGGAATCGTCGCAGGTGTAGGCAGTCAGATTGGACCAGGGAAGACGAAAGACAACGCATGGATGGGCGTTGCCGCGAGACTGGAAGCTTCGCAGGTGAACTGCCGATCTAAACGTATCCACAACAAGAGACCGCTCTGAGGAAGGTGTGGTGTCTTTGATCCTCATAACGAGCTCCCGTAATCTAGCGAACACGTTACCTGAAAATGCTGCCACCGTGCTTGGCGGCAGGTTCATGTACAACAGCTTCCATCTGCACGCACTGAGCTCCAACAATGCAAAGCAGGATGCTCTGAAACGGGACGAGAACAACCGCCATGAAGTGAGACGGACAGGTCGGAATTTCGAGAACGTTCAAGCTGGAGGCCGAGCCTATAAAGACAGGTCCTATGCGACACGAAATTCCTTGTAGCGATAGGTGTCGAATACGATGGTAGACCAGAGACGGGGTAAAGAGAGAGCTACGTCACGCCACCTTCGACTGACACGGGTGAACGTCCAAGGCGGTCGTCGTGGGTCGAGGGAATCCTGGGGTCCTTGAGGCGCCGTCATGATGTCCTGCCAGTCAGACACACACCATGAGAAGATCTCATAGAAAATATCGTTCGACAGCGCGCGAATCGGGTGCAACAGAGTCGTACCATCTGAGGCATACAACTTGACCCGCTCCCTTTCTCGTAACAGTTTTTCCAGCGTCTTTCGCGTCTCTTTGATTTCCTCATCGATTGCTGAAAGAGAAGCAGGTGCATCTCTGACGGCAGCCAGTAGAGAGGGCGTTTCAGCTTCCAACGGCGGTCCATTCTGACGCAGAAGCTCGGCGACACGAGTCGAACGGAGATTATGGGCGTCAGGTATTGCAACTATATGGCAAAATGAGCAGGTTTGTGACATTTTCCCTTTGAAAATGGTCAATATATGCGCCCTTTTCATAGCATTACGGACAACACTCACGGATACTAAGGGATTTCGGTCTTCAGCTGAACGCAGAGCCTCAGAAACACGACTAAAGACAATTCAAGAGAGGCTGGGATACACGGCTTTCGGAGTCGGTACCACGTCCAGCCGCGAGCAGACTGCTACTGTCGACCGGGATGGTGGTTGAAGCTAAGGTGAAAGCTGGAGGTAATTGACATGCTTAGTAATTTCGAAAGGGAAGGTTAGAAGAATTGGTCACAATGCGTCACAGAATCGGATAAATCGGACAGATGCATCGATGATGTCAAACGTTGATTGACGCTCCTGCCTAGTTAGTAACCGACAGTACACCTCAGAGGCTCAGCTATCCCGCCGTCGCTCCTCGTCGACCGACGCAGTGGCGGCAGTCTTTTTCAGAATTGATTTTTTGTCTGGGAATTGCATTCCAACATTTCCATCTTAACATGCCTTGTCAGAATATCGTGGACATCGTTACTCACGCAGTAGTCAACAGATTTGACTTCTATTAATTCACAGCCGCATAGATCCACGTCATGGTGGAAGGTCTTGGAAAGTACACGTGTAGCTCCCACGGATCGACTAGTAATTGAAATTACGATTTCAACAGCACTGAGCTATATATATATAAGGCGCTTGACTCACCATCGTCGTCCAACGTCATGTTTAATCCTGAACACCTCCCTATACCATCAGCACCACCATACGGTGATTATGACCATACAACGCCAGTGGTTAGTGCCCCAAGCGACGATATCGCGCCGCCTCCCCCGCCTCTTTTTGCCCAGTCATGCGCGACATCTCATGCTTTCCACCTCGCCATTGCCCAACATGACTTTGACCTTGTATCACATTTTATTACCTCGACTCCAACCCTAGCAACTCCGAACACCTTCTCCTGTTACGGCAATACACCTCTCTTCACTGCGGTCCATGCTCGAGACACCAAAATAGTACGACTTCTCCTCGCTCACGGCGCGGACGTCAACGGGTGGAGCTCGCCTCTGTGCTGCGCTGCCGATCCAGAGCACGAACTACTATATGAATCCCAATATTGTTGCAGCGAAAACAAAGAAATAGAACATGTACTCTCGGCTTTCCAGCGAGGAGAGCAGGTCGACATAGATCGTTTCCTAGATAAAGGGATGGTGCCTCGTACTCCCCTCATGGAGGCTGCGTCAACAGGTCAGATCGCCGTGGTAAAGCTTCTCATGCAAGAATATGGCGCAGATGATACCGCTGTCGCACCTGACGGCCAAACAGCTCTGCGTCTTGCTGCTACAAACAAGCACCGTGAGATTACTGGTTTTTTGCCGGCTCGACGTCTGGGTACATTCAAACGGATTCGATGTGGGTTTTTCTCCAGTTCGGTATCCGCATTACAGCGCCTGACCACCTTGTTTTCCAATTGTTTTCAGTCAGATCGAGGAAAGCCATCAAGTGCATCAAAGTCATTGCCCGGAGGCTCTACGACATCGGAGAGACCTTCTTCTGGGAGATACCCAGATTCGTTCTATGGACCATCCCCAAGGACATTTGGATAACCCTAACGTGGAAGAATGCCATTCACGTCGGGAAGTTCCTCTGTTGGAGAGTACCCAAATTCTTCTTATACCGCGTTCCAAAATTCTTCCTCTGGAACATTCCCACATACCTGATCACCGAGTTTCCGTGGGTCAGCTTTGGAGATTATTTGTGGAGGAAGATCAAAGGAATTCCCGGTTTCCTGAAGCGGATGGGGATAAGCATGTACAACCTGCTGGTGACTATGGTGAACAAGGTCAGCAAGGTTGTTCAGAGATTCCTTTCCCTGTTACACACGATTGCGCTGGCAATCTGGACACTCTTGAAAGAGATCACTCTTCATGATGTGTGGAACGCGATATGCGATCTTGGCCGAGCAATTTTTACGGATCTGCCACGAGCCGTTTGGGATGGGATAAGGATGGTGTACAGAGTCCTCGGCAGGTCACTCAGATACACGGTAGAGATTGGGTGGGAGGTGGTGAAACTCATGTTTAGGGTGGTGGTGTATATCCCAAAGCAACTGGGCAAGATATGTAAGGAGGCAGGCGCCGTTGTCGTGCGCCTTGGGAAGGAGATCATCGTATGCATTCGGCCGAAGACGATGCTGGCTTGATTTGGGCTGGGTACTGATGGGTTACCCTGTGGCGGTGCAATGCATCAACGATAAAGGCGACGACAATGAAAAGCACGATTTCTCGACAACGGCGAGGGCGATAAGCAAACAAAAGGCAGAATCTGTATATTGATACTGCTAGGATACACGATGTAGCAAATAGAAGAGAAGAAATTTATCCGAAGATTTGCCTAACACAAATTTAACACGGTTAGGCAACGAAAAAACACATAAGTCAGCAGCCGTTGTGCCTCGTAGGATCGTAATCTCTCCATCCCGAAGGTATTCATCAAATGCACAAACGGGAGAGGGTATCCTCCCGTTCATGCGCACGACCAGCGTAGTCTCCCGTTCAAGTCGTTTCAACGGGAGACCGACGCTGGCCGTTGTGGGTCCGACTCGCCCAAAAAAAATAGCGCAAGTCTCAAAAGACTCACATGGAAGACCTGCTGTCAGCACAAACTTAACCCAATGGACCTACCTTTCAAGAGACGGTGACGTGCTAGAAATAGAGGCAGGTCAGCACTTGTGGCAGAAGAAAAGAAATGCAGGCTCACCATTTTGAGTTCCAGAAATGCTGCATCGAGTCAAACACCTCACGCCGTTCTCCAACCCCGTGTCGCCCTCAACAGACGGCGGCTATTTAATCAGCCGCGACGGGTTCAACGGGGTTGAGCAAAGGCGTAGGGTAGTTGACTCCAAAATGCGAGGCGGCTGTAGCAATACGAGGATGCGTGCGTTGAAAGACCTCGCAACCGAGAAATCAGTGAAAGTTGTGAGGAACACGCTTCAAAGAAAACATACCTGGTGTACGTGCCAATCCATCCCACTAACCCCCAAACTCCTCGTCGACAATTCAAGGCCACGAGCTTGAGGGCCGGCACCAGACCAAACGAGGCAGCACGATGCCTGCAGACGATTATGGAAGGCCGCGTGGGCGAGGTGATCTTGAGGATACGCTGACATGGTTGCCTGCAAAAGTGTTAGCTTCTGATTGTCAGGGGTTACAGAGAAAAGAAAACTCACCATATTCCGCAAGCAAACAGCGGTCAGAATCCCATCATTTGCCGTTGGCCATCAGATGCATCAACGTTACGTTCAACCTTGGAAACTTCAGAACGAGGAAACAGAGCAAGGTAAGAAACGACATACGGGTGTGGTAGACACCGCGATCGGGGTGTTGGCCGATCGAACTCCTCCTTGCCCGCACCTCCAAGTCCCTCCCTCCGCACAAATAACCCTCTGCGCGCTGTCCTCTTTGCTGACGCGTCTCGCCGGAAGTTAATACGTCGTCTCGGCGCAAAAATGGTGTCGCCAGGCCAGGAAATCCTTCTTGGTGCAAAAGTGGAAGAACCTCATCGAGGACAGACAAGATGGGCGAAAGGTGTCCGTGGGAGGAGAGTCTATGCAAGCTGATTTAGCCATGAAATGGAAGTATAAATAGACGCCGCCAAACGCACCACGATCAATGTCAAAACCCACGCGCACGATCCTCCGCGCATATACCAACGCCTTCCTCCCATACTGCCATCTCCAAATCCCGCTTGCCGGAACGAGATACGTCGTCTCGTCGTAATCTTGGTCCCATGGATGCGTCGCTGTTGAACTTTGTGAAGGGATTCGAAAGGAAGAACTTGTAGGATCTAAGGGAAAGCGTGTGAGCAGCAAATTAGATGAAGAATCAATTGCGCACCTTCAAAATCAAAGTCTAAGAAGAGGGCCCATCCCTGAGCATACGCGTCTCGTCTCGGCCATCCTCCACTGTCCCACCCCGTGCGGAGCACGATTTGAGGCTAGGCGCTGACACCAATCCGGAGTGCTTGAAGGTCGTGTTCAGCTGCTGTCTGATCTTGTTCCCCGGAACACGATACGTCGTCTCGAGGCAAAACTCGCTTGATTTTGTGGGAGGAAGGAAGGTCCATTTAGTCCCCAGATTGAGGAAGAGGCGAATGGACAGACAGATCAAAGGCTCAGCTAGGAGAAACTGTATTAGCCATAGGATTAAAGTATACATAGACACGTCAGAACTCACCATGATGCAGCCCAAGACCCACTCGCAACATCGGCGCGTCTCAATACCTGGAACACGGTCTTCCCATGCAGCCATCCTCCGCTGCCATCTCTGAATCTTGCTCGCCGGAACGCGATACGTCATCTTGGCGCAAAACTGGGGGCTTGCTGGCGAACCAAGATCTGTGTTATTGATGTCATGGATGAACTTGGAGGGCGGATGCGGAGTCCATGGAGCGAAATCTGGAGGAAAGGCTGCGTTCACGGGAAGAGAGTCTGTATCCAGTGCATTAGCAATCAGAGAATCAAAGATGTGAAAATAGACTGTGTACCTCTATTCGACTATAAATGTGTCTTGGCCCATATCGCAGTTGTTGTTGAATAGCAGGGACTCGCGACGTCCAGAATGCTAAAACCTTGAGGACAAATAAGCATGATGGGAAGAGAAACTGGAAAGAAGGTATACCAAGCATCAAACACCGAGTTATAAGATAACAAGCGCGAGGTGAGGTACAAGCACGCTCATAAGCAGAGCATACGCGCGTTGAAGATGATGGGAGCCACAAAAACGGCAATGCCAAACAAAAAGAATTTGCCAAACATGCCATTTCTGGCACTCACCTCCTATCACGTCGACAGTTGGACAACAATCCATGTACAATGGACTCCACACGATGTGGAGGTAGGCCTCGCAGGTCAAACCGTGTGGAACGATCACAGATAGTGTTGCAGACTAGCATAAGGGAAGCTCAAAGGTAAGAAGGAGGGGTGCACTGTCAGTCAATTCTTCAGGCTTATATACCCTCGCAGCTCGGTTTAACGGGCGCCGATTTATTTGATCAACAAATTGATCCTTCAGAAAAAACTTGACATCCACATGCTTCGCTGTACATCTGTATACCCAGGACCCGCAAGAATCACATTGATCTGACTATTATGTCCGGTATTTTTTCTTCCGCCTGTCGTAATTTCAGGGCATTCCAGTGGGATGCGACAGCTCATATGAGCTCTCATGTGCTACTGGAATGTATTGTAATTATGACATCCATTCATTTCTCCTTGCATAATGTGCAACCTCATGCTCCAGCCTCCCAAGCAACACTGCGAAACCAAGTCCAGACTTCCATGTTTCGGTTCCTTTCAAGCCAGTCAAGTGTCTCATCGGAGTTATTTCATTTGCGTGCACCCTTTTGAATATTGTGATGCTCCAAGGTACCCGCAATAACCGCATAGTTAATCCGATTCTTTAACTTGAAGCTCCTGCCCTGAATCTACCGTGAGGACTATACTTGGGCTACATATTCCCCTCAAGAACATTTCCCAACATGCCATCACTACCTACTTGAACAATCACATCATCCACATATCTTATCTTGAAAGGAAAGGGATGAATGAATGAGTGAACCTTGGGTGATTTCTCGGTGCCAAAATTCCAGGGTGATCAGACAACAGCATGGTGTGCATACCAGTCCTGCGAAGCCGTTATGGAAGCTATCTTCAAGGAACAGCTAGCGAAGCCTTTACATATTCATGAACTTCAAGGTCATAAGTCACTATGACATTTCAGGGCTGGAAAAATGATCACTCCTGCAAAGGGTTAGTTTGATCGTGAAGAATGAGGCCATGGGTGAAAGAATGCATCTATATTATATTCAGAAAGACTCAAAGAGTCGGGACTCGAGATGCGAGACATTCACGAGTCATGTACTAAATTCAATGTACTGTGATTGGTAGTAAGTCCCATTTCATTCACTATGCGAACAGCCATCAAATACCTTAGGTATAAAGAGGACAGTAATACTGCCTGCGAATTCCAGTCAGAATCATATGTTCCTGAACCTGAATTAAGCAAGTTTAATCAAAACCACTTGAAAATAGGTAAACTTATGTGGTACAATATCCACGCCGTCGCATGGTCACTATATTTCCAGTCCTACAATAGCGCATCCGTGAACTTTCCATTTCGCTCCTCCGTGGTTGGATGTCAACGGTATTGATCATTTGATCCAACAGCAAGCAAACTCACGTCTCAGTGTCTTTACACAATAATTCCACAGAGCAACTCGAAATACCCCATAGAGGTTCAGATAAGTTCTTCAATGTGCCTGGAATTCTTCGCATCAAATGACACACGCAAAATCAGAAGACCAGTGCCATACAGTTTCCAGATCGATGTTTCAACGCAACATCCGCAGCCGACAAAGGGTCTTCACGCTGGCAGTGGAATTCCTATGAGATAACCATGTAGTATTCGAAGAATCAGAATTCTTTGTGTTCCTAGGATGTTCCTGAATTAGCAAGGCAATTGAGACCACTTGAAAATCAGAACATCCTCGTCGTGCAATTTCCACATGGACGGCCTTGCAGCCCGTCTTGTATCCATGACTATACAGGCAATGTGTACAATGATACATACTGATTCCATTTACCGACATTGATATGATACTATCAAACAGCCTGGTAAGTAAAATTTCTTGCATTGGGGATCGTGTTTATTCACCAGTCAATGGCTGAGGCCCAATCACAGAGAGACAGCTGAAACGTGGTCTAAAATTGTACATCTTCCGTGCAGGGTGACGGCTTACTCGCGTCGCTTGGACATCCATCAAGAACCAGATGCGGTACTATTATTGAGGGACACGGTTAGTCTATTAGCCGACCTTCGTCCTGATGACTGACTTTCGTTTAGATGAGTGCGATGGAGACGGCCCTGCCGTCGTGTTATGTATTCATCATCCGAGTCGGGAACGCCGCCCAGCCACCCACGTAGTCAAGGTATTCCCCGTTGAACGGGTTCCCCACATGCTGACTGGTAGAGGTCATCACAGTGCTGATAACGAGAAGGATGGTAAGTGTAAGGCCTTCACTACCGTACAGTCATCACTCACATATGACCTGGCCAACGTGCACGCCGCACACCTTGAAGACAGCTTCCTTTGAGCAGGATCCTCTCCCAAGTTCAAGTTTCGGGTTACACTGCGTCGGCGTGGGCCTCATATTTATTCGTAGTATTGCTTTGAATTAACAATGATACATCTTTTCCATATGGTACCGTTGTCGTGAGACATGTAGAATTCAGAGTACACTAGAATGAAGAATAGACCACGTACCAAACTACCACAGTTCCATGGTCGGCCTGTATCCTCTTGGATTCCTTCTTAGAACAAGACCTAAGCATGCCCGCGATATCTTCTAAGCACAATGCTGAATGGCTGTCGCTCCCGTTATGGATCCATGGACCATCGAGCTTCAAGCTTCACAGAGGAGGATTGTATCGCCTATTAAATGAACTAGAGTTTTAAAGCACGTTAGATATTGGAATGAATTACTATGAGACCATACCAGAATACGTTTCAGTACCTTCCAATGTGTAATATCCGGTCTGCAGGCAACAGCAGAAACGAATCAAAAGAAGCTTGAGCCTTCGAAGATCCGGCGTCCCCATATTCTATTCGATGCAATATGGTGATGTAGAAGATGGGAAATGGCTGTGAGAGAGAATCGAACCTCGTCTGTGGCAGTGGTGAGAGCAAAAGAGGAAGTTGCGATCACTTCTCGGACCCGCTTTCCGCCCAAAAGGGAATCGACTCGTTTTCACTCTTACCACTCGTACGAATTCCTCCACTTTGCTTGTCACTCAGTTTGATTCAGTTATTTGATTCCCCCGCCTCCAAGAACATTCATGAATTTGATCTCTGCAGCTCGTTTTAAGATAACACCGCATGGCTACACGTTTTTCTTCACTCCCTTGTACACTCGACGACCTCTACTGACGTTCGACACTCTCGCTGATGGATAGGACCCTGCACGACGCGTCTCTTTCTTAATGAACTCTCGGACCGAGTCCCTGACACCCCAGATCATGACGTCGCGTGCCAGCCCTGAACTCAGACAGGAGCCTCAACGTCGATAGGCAGGTTTCGCTTATGCCGCCTTAGAACAGCCGTGATGGATCTAACTTTGATTAGTACTGGAAGAACCCTGTTATTCTCACATTGCCGCGATGTCCCGTGTGTACAGGAGGCCAGTATTTTGATCTGAAAAGATGAATTTGCCCTCCTTGGTGCGTATTCGTGCTTCTGTATACCTCCACCCGAACTTATGACCGCGGATATGACACGATCCACATGATATCTTCATGATACAAATGTTGCGAAGGTGACCGGACATCGCGGGGGGCAGCCTAGCCTGCTGAACATTGAAGCAGAGGCACATCGAATGTAAGTACTCGTTCCCGCATTCCAAAGTTCCAAGATTCATGTGGTCCCAAAGTGTCCCTGTTACGCCATCAGGGTCGTCGCCTAAATGGGATTAATACCCGTGCCTGCGGAGAAATCGAACTGAAAGTTGGAATCCTCTCTGGTGCGTATCTTCTCTTCCCGTGTACTTGTACAATGCTCGAAAGCTAATGCTTTGACACCAGCTTCAAGCGGAGAGCTGGGACAAATACTCATGTTTTCAGAACTCCAAAGGTTTCGGTTCAGATGCAATATCGGATGCACTAGCTCCAATACGACACAGGGAACTCATTCAGCCGTCGTAACAGGACCATCTGTGTTTTTGGATCTTCCAAATTCCAGACGTCGTGGATTTTTATCCCCGATATCGGAGCGGTTTCTCATCAACGTAATCGATTTATCCGGGCCTTCTCTGGACTCTGGGCCTTCGAAAAACATTTAAATACGAGGTATGTTAGCCCTCTGTTCTCATCATCCCACTCATTCCCACTTTCCTCCCTTCCCAGCTATCTTCTCCTTCCCTCCTCTGCTCTGGCATCTACAATCCATCTCTCGTCGTTGTCAAGCACGTTGTCGGCGCGTCTCCCATTGTCGTACGCCTCGTCGTCGACTCTGTCGAGGCAGGACAGTATGGTCTCGTGACTGCCATCAATTTCCTTTTCTGCTTCAAGAGTTTGTTGATCGATTTCTCACTTGGACCACGACCACACCGTCAAGCGCATCATCACCCGGTGGGCTCCTTTTCAATATCTAGGTGTTTTATTTGGTTTCTGATATTTTGTAGACCATGCCGACTTCTTCAAGCCCTTGTTGAGTAGTAGGAGACCAGCAGACTGACGGCCGGGGTTTCGCTAAGCGAAGGTAAGCCTTCACTGTACACCAAATATTCCGCTGATCTCTTGCTCTCCATGAATTAGCTCGCGCCTTTTATCTATGGTGAGATATAGCCTTATCATTTATCCTCCCGCTGACCTTCTTAGCTCGCTCCAACGATGACAGCAAGCCCTTGTTCGGTTGGCTTTCATGTAGCGATGTAGCGATGTACAGGGTACGTACTTCAGGCTCCTCTTGACGAAGACTTGTTCTGATATCGCTAGAAGCCTGAAATTGATTGGGCTTACCGGTCACGGCGTGCAATGAAGGTAAGCCTGGAGTACTACTACCCAATTTCTAACGATGTTCTAGCTTTGCCGCTTCGTTAAAGTAAACTGTTCTATTGGTTCTCTTCCAAGGCATACTAACCAATACATTAACGTCGTGTGCAGGTCATTCAAAGCCCTCCGAGAGCTAATTTTTCGATGACCCGGAGATGGACCAGGTATGTAGTCTGCGCTACATTACTTTTGCTCAAGCTCACATTTTATCCTAGCTCGTTAGGTTGCACCAACGGCGCAGGGACCTCGACGCGTTGATTTCTTCAGGTGAGTGGGCCGTCTTTTGTTATTATTTTCCAAATTTGACCTGCTATTCGAGACTCTTCGCTTCGCACCTGTAAGCTCACTGTATCTGGGAGCGTCTATAAGACCACGGCGGTAGTTATGGGGGCCCGAGACCGAAGAAACAGGTATTTGCCCGCTATTTCCCTGGGTAGCGCGAGCTAACACGTAGTATGGCTTAGGATCGCAGACGCCGACATGGGCGTTATCGTCGAGACGACCGGCTGTCCATTAGGTATGTAGTTCATACGTTGATATTTCTGAATCCCAACTCAGGCTTTCTGTCCAGGGGAGCATACCAAGGCTCCACGGCGATGACCTCGACTCGTTGCTACGCAGGTATGTACGCCGTCTTTTGCTATGATTTTCGTAACTCACTTGTTATTCAAGGCTCCGTGCTTTGCGCCCGTAAGCTCAGCATATCTAGGAGGCTCAAATAGCATCTACAAGGCGACGACGGTAGCAACAATGGCCCAAGATCAGGTGGTTAGGTATGTATTTACTATTTCGCTGGGTGGTGCAAGCTAACGCAGAGTTTGGCATAGGATCGCAGGCGTCCGGGCTTTATCGTCGAGACGGCTGTTTGCTGGGTATGTAGTTCATGCCATAGTAAGTATTTCTGATTCTTAACTCAGGCTTGTCGTCTCGCCAGGGAGCATGGCAAGGCTCCGCCGATGTCGACGTGCTCCAGGACTGCCTTGGAGTATACGCGCCGATACAAGGCGAGGTAGGTGCTCTTTATATTCCCCCATTTTGCGAGCTAAAGCCGTTCAATGTAGCCTTGGAGTGGTGAGGTACCGACATCGCAGACTCGGGAAATGGTAAATGGGGTATATTGGCTGATAAGCACTCGCTGTCGCTGAGGGCACCAGCCGTCTGGTATGCTGTGCACGTCGTTTCAAGGCCACGACCTCTCCAGTAGGCACTTGTGTGGCCTGTCAAAAGTGCTCTTTGCAAGACCGACTCACGGTAAGCTATGAAATGACTTTATTTGATCTACCTTGAACGCATCCTCTGACAGCTCGTTAATCGGTGTCACCGACTGGTCTCGACAGAGCGAGTTATGTCCAAGGTTAGTGTACCCCATACTATATGGCTTCTTCTGTCTAACGCACAATACTATTCGCAGGACTCGTCGATGTGGGCAAGGATTGCCACCGTCTGAGAAGGCTCTCGGTAAGCATGTGTATGGTTTCTCTTACTTGCTTGCTAACCTTTCCGCAGAAGGTTTGCTAATGAAGGCATGCTTTTGTCGGTTTCATGAGGATGTGAGGCATCAGCGTACAATTGCGCTAGGTATGTAGTTGATATTGTATTATGATTCTTGAAGCTAACATCATGTACCGTAGGATATGGCACACGGTCATACATCTCCTGACACGGAGTCGCGTGGAGAAAAGAGGGTGCATGCGGATGGGAGGTATGCGGGAGGATGTATTGGGCTGGCCGAGTGCGCGCGGGAGGTGAGGGTGTGCGGGTGTGCGGAGGGACGCGCGCAGAGTAAACTCATGCGAACGGACACGGCGTGCAGAGAGGAACGTCGATGGGCGTGAGCTATTATTAGCCTGGATGGAGGGACGAATGGTCCTGTGGCTGTGAAGGACGGTCGGAGGGTCGTTGTTTAAAGGCGTGTACGGGGAGGGACTTGGAACTATTAATAGCCTAGATGGAGGGACGGGAAGGTGGGCGGTCGAGAGAAGGATGGAGGGAGGTCTTGTGGCCGTGCGGCATCGTCGTCTAAGGAGACGAGCATGAGAGGACAATGGCGCGAGCAGCTGTGTCGACAAAAGGCGCGCCAGAACACAGAAGAGGGTTGGATGGGGGAAGTATAGTCGGAGAAGGGAGTTGCTAGAGACAGCGTGGTGCGGATACCATGGGATTTCGGTCTTCAACTGAGCGCAGAGCCTCAGAAACACGACTAAAGACAATTCAAGAGAGGCTGGGATACACGGCTTTCGGAGTCGGTACCACGTCCAGCCGCGAGCAGACTGCTACTGTCAACCGGGATGGTGGTTGAAGCTAAGGTGAAAGCTGGAGGTAATTGATATGCTTAGTAATTTCGAAAGGGAAGGTTAAAAGAATTGGTCACAATACGTCACAGAATCGGATAAATCGGACAGATGCATCGATGATGTCAAACGTTGATCGACGCTGGTGCCTAGTAAGTAACCGACGGTACACCTCAGAGGCTCAGCTATCCCGCTGTCGCTCCTCGTCGACCGACGCAGTGGCGGCAGTCTTTTTCAGAATTGATTTTTTGTCCGAGTATTGTATTCCAACATTTCCATCTTAACATGCCTTGTCAGAATATCGTGGACATCGTTACTCACGCAGTAGTCAACAGATTTGACTTCTATTAATTCGCAGCCACATAGATCCACGTCATGGTGGAAGGTCTTGGAAAGTACACGTGTGGCTCCCACGGATCGACTAGTAATTGAAATTACGATTTCAACAGCACTGAGCTATATATATAAAAGGCGCTTGACTCACCATCGTCGTCCAACGTCATGTTTGATCCTGAACACCTCCCTATACCATCAGCACCACCATACGGTGATTATAACCATACAACGCCAGTGGTTAGTGCCCCAAGTGATGATATCGTGCCACCTCCCCCACCTCTTTTTGCCCAGTCATGCGCGACATCTCATGCTTTCCACCTCGCCATTGCCCAGCATGACTATGACCTCGTATCACATTTTATTACCTCGACTCCAACCCTAGCAACTCCGAACACCTTCTCCTGTTACGGCAATACACCTCTCTTCACTGCGGTCCATGCTCGAGACACCAAAATAGTACGACTTCTCCTCGCTCACGGCGCGGACGTCAACGGGTGGAGCTCGCCGCTGTGCAGCGCTGCCGATCCAGAGCACGAACTACTATACGAATCCCAATATTGTTGCAGCGAAAACAAAGAAATAGAACGTGTACTCTCGGCCTTCCAGCGAGGAGAGCAGGTTGACATAGACCATTTCCTAGATAAAGGGATGGTGCCTCGTACTCCCCTCATGGAGGCCGCGTCAACAGGTCAGATCGCCGTGGTAAAGCTTCTCATGCAAGAATATGGCGCAGATGATACCGCTGTTGCACCTGACGGCCAAACGGCTCTGCGTCTTGCTGCTACAAACAAGCACTGTGAGATTACTGGTTTTTTGCCGGCTCGACGTCTGGGTACATTCAAACGGATTCGATGTGGGTTTTTCTCCAGTTCGGTATCCGCATTACGGCGCCTGACGACCTTGTTTTCAGTCAGATCGAGGAAAGCCATCAAGCGCATCAAAGTCATCGCCCGGAGGCTCTACGATATCGGCAAGTTCTTCTTCTGGGAGATACCCAGATTCGTTCTATGGACCATCCCCAAGGACATTTGGGTAACCCTAACGTGGAAGAATGCCATCCACATCGGGAAGTTCCTCTGTTGGAGAGTACCCAAATTCTTCTTATACCGCGTTCCAAAATTCTTCCTCTGGAACATTCCGAAATACCTGATGACCGAGTTTCCGTGGGTCAGCTTTGGAAATTATTTGTGGAGGAAGATCAAAGGAATTCCCGGTTTCCTGAGGCGGATGGGGATAAGCATGTACAACCTGCTGGTGACTATGGTGAACAAGGTCAGCGAGGTTGTTCAGAGATTCCTTTCCCTGTTACACACGATTGCGCTGGCAATCTGGACACTCTTGAAAGAGATCACTCTTCATGATGTGTGGAACGCGATATGCGATCTTGGTCGAGCAATTTTTATGGATCTGCCGCGAGCCGTTTGGGAAGGGATAAGGATGGTGTACAGAGTCCTCGGCAGGTCACTCCGATACACGCTAGAGATTGAGTGGGAGGTGGTGAAACTCATGTTTAGGGTGGTGGTGTATATCCCAAAGCAACTGGGCAAGATATGTAAGGAGGCAGGTGCCGTTGTCGTGCGCCTTGGGAAGGAGATCATCGTATGCATTCGGCCGAAGGCGATGCTGGCTTGATCTGGACTGCGAATTCATATGGGGACGATATGTAAGCGCTTCAAATGCGCAACACGGCAGATTGTATGACATGGCATGAGCGTTTCTATTTGCTGTACCAATGTATTCATTTCTTGAATCTCTGCGTAAGAAGTAAGCAGCGTTCATCTCGAAACTGGAGAGAAGTATACCTTCAGCCCGCCGCGAGTGAGGAAAATGAACATTCGGTCACCGGTGTTGCACAAATAAGCGACGAATAGAGATTAAGATAATTACGCCTTCCAGTGTAAGTATCAGTCAGTTTGGGCGAGTTAATTTGAGAACATTGTAAGGTCGGGTCCCAGTCTCCGAGTCGATTCGTTTGCTGTCAATTTCGCAATGATAGTCCTACGTGGTCGAATATGTGAGCGGTTACTTTCAAATCAACTGCAAGTTCTCACCGGGTTCTCTGTTTCTTATTGAACTCTATATACCAAACCAAATCCGACAATTATGGGACCGCGTCATACATGGGACAGAATGAACTTCTGGACCCTGAGAATTTTCCTCGTCGACGTCATCTCCACGGCCGCACAGGATTCACCTGAGAGATGGAAGGGGAAAAGGTCAGCAACATAACTAAATGTAGGAGGAATTCACCAACTCTATGCTGCTTCAGCGACATGAAAAAAGAAAAAACCCAACCAATCTGACTTGATCATAGCGGCAGAGAGCTATTAAATGTACGACGAATCACGTAGGGAGAGAGATGGAAGTAGTATACATGTGATAATTGTTGAGTCCAGCGCTGAGCACATCGTGGGAGAGAAGAAACCGGCGCGTGACCACGTGCTGCCGCAAAACCCGGTCTGCGCTCGCCGCTGATCCCTCTACTCTGACATTTCTCCAATGCTACACGCCGTGGGTTGTTTGGTTTTCCCAGCATCGAAGCAACATAATTATACTCTTACTTATTGCGACAAAATCTTTTTTCTGACGCCTTACAGTGAGGTGCAGTTCAGTGCCAGCCATTTCTCTTTGAACAGACTTCCTACACAGGTGGAAGGAGCCCTTGAATTATGTACCGATCATTCGGGATTCTCATTGAATATCGGGAAGTTTCACATGAAGACAAGGTTCGCTTCCAGATCTAGGAACAATGCACGAAGCTCTATTGGTCGGCGCTCATCAGCAGCCAACGTATTATCCAACGTTCCATGTTGTGCAAATGCTTAAGTCCTTAGCCTTTGGTGATGGTACTCGTCGTTCATATTTTGCAAATAATCGTCCTTTAAAGCACGAAAGGGAGTCAGTAATGCTCCAGTGCTAAGATCTTCATAGGACCCTCGCCGAGATGCCTCTTGATGCCGAACTTCTCGAGATCAAGGCCGACTCGGGTTTCTGAATTTCAATCTAATTCCTGGGCGCCTTTCACTTACAACTTTTATCTCTCATCTGTGATGCTGCTCTCAGCGCCCAGCGAAATACAGAGTAAGATTGCCTTTGAAGTGAGCGCACAGGTTACGATACCAAAAATAAAATACTAACAAGTTCTCTGGTAGGCAGATCATCGAACGCGCCAGCGTCTTCGATGTACGTGCAAACTTCTCAGTGACGTTGTCACACCTCTCGTCTTCTGGGCAGTCTACGTGGACCTATCTTGGATGCAACGCTCCAGCTCAACACTCATCTTTCTCCAATCACTTATCTCTGGTCCGAAATTGGCGCAATACATCCGTCATCTTTCCCTCTTTCTGCCTAACAACTCCAGGCGCAATCCTTCCCGTTTCACTACTGAAGCTCGAATCAAGAGGAGAGAGGATAGACTGAGTTCCTTCGATGCGATGTTCCTCGGAGCTATTCCGTCGATGGTATCGATGAGATCGTTGTTGTGGGTTTCTTAGAATTTTAATGCACTCATTGATATTGATGACTAGTTTGACCACAGTTGGACGAGTAATGTTGACTCAGGACCAAGCTACGCTGAGCTAATGTTTGAACGATTCGGAAGACTGCCCCTCTTGTCCAGCCTAAAGATATACAGCTTGGGTGAATGGGATATCCCTTGGTATCCATTTCGTCACATTAGAGATATTAACTATTTGGGAGATAGTGACAGCGAGCTCCTTGATTTCCTCACATACAGTCCGAACATAGAAAGTATAGATTTCTATGTTCGGCCCCGCCCGGGTGATGGATCCCCGAAGAGACAGTCGATCTTATTACTTTTCAGCCGTTGGCCTTCTGGGACTTATAACACCGTGAAAACGCTAAAGATAGACGGCGGCAAGTACAGCCGACTATACGCACACGAAATTCCCACTCTTGTACCCCATTTGTGCTATCTGGAGAATCTACACACAGGTGCCACTATGTCCATACCCGATGAGTTTTGGGACAGATTGCGCAAGGAAGAAATACAATTAACGACTCTCTCACATCGCCAGCGAAGTCTCAAGAGGACGCTGCTATCATATCTCGTGTCCTATACAGGACTTCGTGAACTGTCACTAGGCATATGGGGCCGGTCCACATCTGACAATCTCCAGATGGCATACCTTCTCGCGAATGTCATCACCTCACAGTCTTGGTCCTTGACGATGGTTCACATTGAGCCCAGCCGCAGGGGACCATGGTGCTTGGACCATCCTATGCTGGATGCATTGGAACTTTGCCACAGTCTGCAGTCACTACATGTACATGTTGATGAAGCGAGGACTAGAGTGGAAACCAACAACATGATTGTGAGTCTCCCGCTTCATCCGAGAAACAATAGGCTTGATAGCTAATTCTCCTGATAGGATACTGTACCATTTCGATCGATTCGTCAAGCCCTGTGACCTGTGACCGTGTTGACGAAATTTTGGTTTCGTCAAGTGCTTTCTATAGGCAGGTTTGGCGCCGCAGGCAGCGAAAATTTGACCATAAATTACCTTTTTAAGGTAGATGTAGACAACCTACAGGCTCTGTGACCTGTGACCTGCACCGAAATTCGTCGCTGTCAAGGGGTCCTCGGACGCGTGACCGACGAATCGATCGAAATGGTACAGTACACTGCTGGGGGACGCCGGTGTTATGTCCTCAAAGACCGCGCATAGATACCCGCATGGGTTTATATAGGTCTTTCTGACAGTAAACACTAGTCCAAAAATACACGAAGAAATACTATTGGTTTTTCCTACGATTTCTATATTCGTATTCATACTGGTACTATTTCAATCATAAATACCCAAATATGTACATAATGTAATCTGTTCCGTATTTTCTTGCCGGTTTTCTACCGTAAATGATATTGGGTGTTTACTCCACGTGTTTCCGATCGTGTTCTTTGTCCCAAAACACCCAAGCGACCACACCACGTGTGATGATAGATGTTTCTTTGAGGTGTTTATGGCAGGAAACACCCGTAGAACAAAGGAAAGACTGGGTGTTTCCTATCATAAACACCGCAAGAAACACCTGTCATAACACACCGTGTGTTAGCTGAGGTATTTTTGGAACAAAGACACCATTGAAAAGACAGGTACGAAATACCTAATATCATTTATGAGGAAACACCGGCGAGTAAACACGGCACAAATGACATCATGTACTTATTTGGGTATTTTCTGGAACAATTACAGGCGGAAACACAGAGGCGAACATTGGAAAGAAAACATACGGTATTTCACTGTATTTTTATGCTACAGTTTTGGTATCCGAAAAGTTCTATATAAACACATGCTGGTGTTTATGAGCGGTGTTTCCGATGTAAACACTGACATGCCCCAGCAGTGATAGAACATTACAGTGTGTCGTAACGCTGTGGCCAAATATTCGGGACTTGGAAATACATGCGGTGTCTCAATCCTTCGGATTTGATGCACTTAGAGCGACAGCTAGTCGTATCCATAAGCACGTTTTGGCCTTTTGTTTCGCGCAGCTACCATCGGAAAGACATGGATTGCTCTTTTCATCCGATTTTGCCCAATATTCGATCAAAGTTCATGATAAAAAGAATAGTATTCATGCGTTCAAGGTAGAACATTTGAAGGATTGGGGGAGGAAAGAAGCACGGAGGATATTACGGAGGAAATACAAGTTCTGGAAGCGATCCGATGATATTAACGATGATTGACGCATGCAATACTTATTCTATTGGGCACCTTCTTGATAGAGTGCGACCTTTTCAGTGCAGAGTTATCGCATGAATCTTTCAGAAAATGATGGGTGACAGATCTCAGAGAGATCGGCAATGGACTCGGCCTTCAAACGGTAGTGCTCGGATCACACGGCAGGCTGCGGCGTTTAACCATTGCAATGGCGCCTTGCAGTTGTGATCTTTATCAAGAGTCGCTTGCGATGCTACTCTCGCTACCCAACGAAATCCTGGTCAAAATCTCTTTTGAAGTAAGGACTCACGCCATTGCACTATAAAGAAACTACTAATAAAAGCTTAGGCAGATAATCGAACTCGTCGGCGGCTTCGACGTACATGCAAGCTTCTCAGCGTCATCGCCACACCTCTCGTTTTCGAGTCACTATACATCGATTTATCTAGGATGCGACTTCGCTCAGCTCCCATCTTTCTCAAATCACTTGACTCTGGTCCGAAATTGGCGCAATACATCCGTCATCTTTCCCTCTATTTGCCCAAAGGCTTCCCGCGCTATCCTTCCCGTTTCACTAGTGAATCCAGAATCAAGAAGAAAGAAGAGAAACTGGATTTATTATATGCGCTCTTCCTCGAAGCCATTCCATCGATGGTGTCATTGAGATTGTTTTCGTGAGTTTTGTAAGACTTTGATGAGCTTCGTTGACATTGACGACCTTTTCCCCACAGTTGGAGCAGTAATGCGAATTCCTGCCCGAGTTACGCTACATTGATGTTTGAACGGTTCGGAAAACTTCCCCTCTTGTCCAACCTAAACATATACGGCTTCGACGACTGGGATATACCCTGGTCTCACTTTCGCCGTGTTCGGGATATCATATATTGGGGGCCAGGAGGCAACAAGCTCATCACTTTCCTCGGCCACAACCCACGAATAGAGAGTATAAATGCTCATCTCTGGGATTCCAGCACTGTGGGAGAGAAGTCGATTTCTTTGCTTTTTAGCTCTTTGCCTCCAGGGACCTGCAGCTCAGTCAAAACATTAAAGATACACGGCAACATGTACAACCAACTATACCGACATGAAGTTCCCAATCTTATACCCCATTTGCGTCACTTGGACAGTCTGGACGTACTTGTTCCCATACCCGATGAATTTTGGGACAGATTGCGCGAGGATCAAATATACTTGGCATCCCTCTCATATTCCCAGCATATGCTCAAGAGTTCACTGCTATCATATCTCGCGTCCTATACAGGACTTTGTGAACTGTCGCTTACTATGTGGGCCCAGTCGACACTTGACGATTTCCACGTCGCGTGCCTTCTGCCGAATGTTATAACCATAAATTCCTGGTGTTTAACGAAGGTTCACATTGAGCCCGACTATAGCGGACCATGGTGCTTGAACCATCCTATGCTGGACGCCCTGTCTTTTTGTGACCATCTGGAATCACTATATGTATGTGTCGATAAAGCAGGAACCAGAGTGGACGCCAACCGCAATGTGATTGTGAGTCCATTTTCGTCCCAGCATTGATCGGTCTAATCTCTAATTCCCCTCATAGGATAGAGTGTTAGAAGCTTCCGTGGCATCGTGGCCGAATCTCTGGGATCTGCAAATATATGCAGTTTCCCGTTCTTATGGATTCGAAGAGGTAAGGACGACCGCCAGTCAGGTCCACAGGCGCATTCTAGCCTTTCGGTTTGCACAGCTACCATCAAAAAGACCTACGCTGCGTGTGTCATCCGTTTTTGCCACGTATTCGGTGACAATCCATGATCGAAAGAGGAATATCCACGCGTTCAAAGTATGTTCTTTGAACTATTATGGGAAGAAGGAATCCCGGAGAAAATACAAGTTCTGGAAGCGATCCAGTGATACCAGTGATGATTGAAGTGGTACTATCTAATGATTATTTACCGTATTTTCATTCTTGTGGTCCGAATACTTAGACTTTAAATAGGGAAAGTCAATCTTACCCTCGTCTACCACGAATGAGTTCTAAGGAATTCAAAGCTCGCACGCTTGCCGACGACTTGATGCAAATACAACGACGACCAACATACCCGGAAGTCTATAACCCTTTGACCCCATCAAGCGGGGTAGAAATTGACATACTGCATGTCGTTGATGTGATCACATCGTTAAATCAGTAGTCGACAACAATGGGTTCGCTTTGCTTCTGGTGTAATGATCATGGAGGTACCACCGACACTAGGTCCTACAGCAGATAATTGAGGCAAATGAAAGACCACCATTATTACAACAGACCTTCTACGTCGGTCGCATGTCTGACATGGTCCGTCCGCACCTGTGAAGGCACCACCCGGGTTGGTCGGAGCATCCACCGAGCTCGTTACACCGGCTGTAAGACTCGTCCCACTTCATCCAGCGCCTCGTCAATAATTCCAGTCCCTATTCAGTATTCCAGCACCTCGCTGCGATGCGCTCTCCCTTCTGTCCATAGTACTCCTATGCCGTCGCTGATATCATCGGTATGTATGGATGTCAAAGTGTAGGCCTTCGGAGTACAAGGAGAATTAACTTCGGTGCCAAGCCTTGCAAACGAGGGAAGGGGGCATTCTTGCCATAGACCAGGCGGTGCTTTCTCCAACGGCGCATCATGCCGCCGTCAGTGTCAAACAAGATACAGCCACCAGGTAGAACCCAGACAGAAGGGACTTTCGTGTCAAAAACAAAGCGACCTGTTTTGAGGGAGGAAGAAATTCGGTGGTCCGGTAGTTCATTTTGTTTGAAAGATCCGAGATCCTTCCTTTGCGAGCATGGAGACGGTCGTAAATGACGGGTTCTATACTGTATGACGGTAGCGGACTCAACGATTGTGCAGCGTTCAGTAGCAGCCATGTACAAGTTTGAAGTTGGCAGGTATGTGAAGTGCTAAAAAATGGGTGGATTGAGGTCTGATCTCGCAAAACATAAATTTATAACTTTTCCCATAAATAAACGGATGTATGAATCAGGATTCCAGACAGTACCGATTTTTTCTTGCGCCGGTCGAAAGTTCTTTTGTATGAACGACGATAAAGTTGTTATTTATTTCAAATTTATTTATTTTGGATTTTAATTAGTTTTAATTGAGATGGTCCTTTCATTTCAACCACGACGACCGACCACCGCAACGACGACGACGACGACGAATCCATGCCCGGATGAACGCCAACCACAAGCCCTTACCTTCGCTGCCATCAACCACGCCAACACTTTCTTCAACTATTGACAAGGACTCAAGTGGCAATGGCGGCAATATTGACGCGAAGGACGACATAGGAGACCTATGGGCGGAAGGGAGGGTGCATCGCGGCCAGGTGCTAGAATACCTTGGAATAGGGCCCGGCATTCTCGACGGGGCTCTGGATGAGATGGGGCGAGTCTTGCTGCCAGCGTTGGCCACCACGACGAGCTCACTGGATGCTTTAATCAACTTGGGGGCCATCAGCGACGTCGCATCCATGGCGAGAATCCAAGGAAGAACATGGAGAACGTGTTGCGCTGATAGCCTCGATGCCGACTGTTCTATTACTTCGCATCGAGCGCCGACACCCAGAACCAGTTGAAGACTACGGATTCTATATCGTTCGCGCCGCCACTAAGCATTATGCTCCGAACAGAGCAGCGGTGGAACAATGCTAGAGTATGGGACGGGCAGGTACTGGTGGGAAAACAAGGTCCGCCGCTGTCATTGCTTTTTTTACTCTGTCCTCACTGTACGAATCTAGGTCGAACGGGCAGTTCTCCAACAGCCCCGGAATCGGACATGGTCAGATTTTCAGCCGAAGACAAAGGTTTGTTGTAATCATGGACGTTCTTCGTTTATCTTAATCGTCTTCTATAGGATCCCATGTCGGTCGAACCTTCGCTGTCATTACATCGAATCCAGAGTCAGAGAGAGAGATACAGCAGAACAGTACACTGTATGATTCACCTACATCTGCCGCTTCCGTTGGAGCCAGATTCTCTAGGATATCGCTCAATTTCCCTTCACCGGCACCGATGCCTTCGCCTATTACCCTTCCGTGCATGACTTCCTCGCCTGTGGAGATGGAATCGGGTTCGTCAAGGCGCAATTCCTTCATTCCTAAATGCGTACACTCATAGTTCAGGCCTTCAAGGGGCCCATTTGTCTATCTGTATTTCTTCCTTCTGAAACCCCGCTGACGATAACCCTTTTCAGCGTTCGGATGACAGGCACAGACATGGGTGGGTGGACCCGGTCGAAGGCTCTTCCCGGAGTACTATCTGAGTTGGTTCATTAGCAAACCCGAGGAGCTGTAGCAGTCGATGGGATACCATCGGCAACGTTAGCCAAAGATGTTCCTCAAGGTGTATGCCCAGGTCGAGCGGGCAGTTCTTCCACAGTCGCAGAGGCTTCGTTGTAATCATGGCGGTCCACCATGTATTTCAAGTTTCTCTTATCGTTACATCAAATTCACTTCATTGTCGACCCTGATATGATTGCATCAGCTAAATGATATAGCAGCCGCTTGAGGGCACATACATCCTGATTTCACGGTTCGTGATCTTACATCTTCTCGTCTTTCTTTATTTGCTGGTTCATGCTCGAATCCAATATTTGGTTCTAATCGCGATATATCATGACAGGGTCAGAATAAGGCTATTGAGGTCAGTTTCTGTCCGAGCGTTATATTGTGTGACGCATCGAGGATCTCGATCACAACATGATCATGCCGCGTCCCCCAATTGCAGCACGAATCCCACTCTCATCGGATTTTACCACTGTGCAGGACGTTTTGTCGGTAATCCTGTAAAATTGACATTCTGTTGTCCCGAGTGCGTCTAAATCTGTTTCTTTGATGCCGCTAGTAGCAATAAGTAAATAACTATTGCCTTCTTTCGTATCGATCAATGCGCGTCTATATATGACACCACGTGTCCGACTTGAACCACGGCGCTTGATCTGGTTGGTTGACCTCCTACTACGATGTCTCTTCTAGCGTTACCCACAGAGCTGCTGGAGAAGATTGTTATTATCGTAAGCCAGAGTCCTGAGCTGCCTACCGAAGCTTATTCTTCTTCGTAGACCGATCGTCGAGCAATCCGATTGACATGCAAAACTCTCTGCGCTGTCGCCACACCTCTTGTTTTCGAACATATCTATATTGATTTCACGAAGATTGAAATGCATAAATCTCGCGCAATCCGTTTCCTCAGAGAGCTTTCACAGGGTCGACGATTGGCCAGATTCGTCCGATCACTGTATTTCATTACCTCCAATGGCATCGACAAGCCCAAATTCAGTCTTCGGGATGCCTTTTCACTGTGGAAGAACAAGGAACCATTTTTCGAGAGAGTAGGGAAGCTTATTTTGGCCGCTGTTCCGCAGATGCAAGGCTTGCAAGGGTTCCAGTGAGTACTAAATTCCTCTCGAGTTCCTGAATATCCGTTCAGTGATGTAGTTGGAAGAAGCCTGATAGAGCACGGATGTGCTCAGAGATAATGGATCAAATCATACATTCGCTAAGCAACCATCCTCGTCTCCATTTTGTTTCGATATCAGCAGATGGAATCAATAACGACATCCCTTGCGCACCCTTCCATGGTTTGACTCACCTGAGGATTAACGGAGACGGTCCTCTTTGTTACATTCCTGCCATCATCGCCAACAGTCCGAATCTATTCTCGCTGAAAGTGTTCAGCGAGAGCCGTGACTCTGCTTCTCCACCACACTTTCCCGTGCTCTCTCTCTTCAGTGCGTTCGCTGAGGGAACGCATAGCTCTGTGCAGGCGGTAACCCTCGCAGGTGATTACCTCAGTCTGGAGCCGTCAGCTGTTCCTGCTCTTATTCCACATTTTCGGAACTTGTCGGAATTCGTCTTACCGGTTGGCTTCGATGTTCCCGATGACTTCTGGAGCGCCTTGCTAGACGCACAGGTGCATCTTCGTAACGCGATATCACGCTATGCAAGACTCACCGAATCGTTCCTGGAGTATCTTGGAGGTTATCATGGGTTGAAGGTGTTACATCTGCTCCTGGCGCACGTATATACTGATGACGCACCGGACAAATTTCATTCACGATTCTTTCGTCGTCACATCATCCCAGCACACTCGTCGAGTTTAACAAGTGTCCTGGTTCAACCCGAATATGCAGGATTCTGGTGTTTTGACGTTCGCATGCTCAAAGCTCTATTGCTGTGTACTAATCTTGTACACATTGGCATCAGTGTCGACGAGCAGAGGGCTCAAGTGAAACACGGTGAGAACGTCATTGTAAGTCTTCCTTTCAACCGCGTCCCCTTCGTGAATTTGACAAACGGCATACTTACAGACAAAACTACTGGAGAATGTTCAGCATTGGCATCATCTAGAACAGCTGGAAATCGGAGCCGCGATATCTACTGATCCGATGGTCCGTTCACTCAGTCCTGCCGATGTTGCTCTCAAGAGGGATGTTTGTGTTCACATTGTGAATTGCGCAATGGAATTCCAGTGCACAGACCCGACCCCTCAGATGCTCAAACTGAAGATCGATACAGACTTTATATCCAATATTCGGCTTCGCCTATGTCAATGGAAGCCTAAATCGCAGATTTACAACTTTGTTTCACCATACGTCGGGGGCGTGACTATGTACGGTAGGGAAGCTATACCAATTCTTCAAAAGATTGAAGGAGATTCTGTAACTTTCAAATATGTCTTACCTTGATGAGTAGTACTATGGTTAGGTTTGTAACATGTCGCTATGTAATATACACACTGCATGTGCATTGTTTTGGCTACAAGGCTTAGATATTGGTCCGTAAGTCCTGTCCTTAAGGTTCGCGAGGAGCATACTTCGAAGGGCAGGTTCGTAAAATATTTGAATGCCTAACCCTGGTCCCTGGACGATATATACACCAGTATAACTAGAGAAATGCAGAAGGTCCACCCAGAGAATCGCAACTCGGATTCGTGACCACCGTTCTGAAATATTTAGCGTGACCGGTAAGACCTTGAATCAAGTTTTGGACTGACGAAAATTGAGCATCGACTCGGAGAAATTTGAGCACGACTCTGGCCGCTCACCTTAGGGAGTATAAGACTGAGGAGAAAGAGACTGAGTGAAGATATCGTTGGGGAAGGAGACGTCGAGCGCACTTAGTCAATGCAGGCCGTATACGGTATAAGACATAAAATCACGCAAGGATCTGTGTCCCTGGGCGAATGAGTCTTAGAGGTTCTAGGATTTGGCGTGTTTCGATGTGAAAGTGCAGGACTTCGGAATACAAGGAGGAGTTAATTTCGGTGCCAAGCCTTGCGAAGTTCGAAGTTTTCGAACCAGGGAAGGGGTAATTACTAATTCTTGCCGTAGACCAGGCGGCACTCTGGGTCGGGGCTTTCTCCAACGGTACGTCAGGTCGCCGTCAGTGTCAAACCCGATACAATTATCCAGGTAGGACCCAGGCAGAATGGACCTTCCTGTCAAAAGCAAGGCTACAAATTTTGAGGGAAAAAGAAATTCTGTGGTTCAGTTGCTTCGTTTGTTTGAAAGATCCGAAATGCTTCCTCTGCAAGCACAGAGACGGTCATAAATGTTGGGTTTATAATGTATGACGGTAGAGGACCGGACTCGACGACAGTACTGATGTACTTAACGTGAGGTTGGCAGGTATGCGAAGTGCGAAAAAATAGGTGGAACTTCTTTACCGGCACGGCAACCTTAGGGTTCGATTCCCCGTCTCTGAAATTTAGATGCTGTTGGAGATATCGCGGGAAGCCGCGAGAAGAGTGTAGAAGGTTCAAGTCGGCATGATGCCGGATGACCTTGGGACCGATACTTACTGCTTATGGACGAGTTTAGTAGAACATTCTAGATAGTTTTCGTAGTATAAATACAGGCTCTGTAGGAGCCAGAGAATACAAGTTCATTAGTCTGGCTTTACCAGCCACTAGTCTACCCACTGCGAACCTGCCGTTTCCAACAGATGCGAGACGTTCGATGCATCCATATCGCCTGGTGAATGAGGTCTGATATTGCAGAACATGAATCTATAATTTTTCCCATAAATACACGAATGTATGAATAGAAGTCCGGACAGTAAGTACTGTTTCTTCGCGCCAGCTTTTATTTATTTATTTGAAATAACGCTTCGAGCATGAAGCACGTGCTGTGACGTCACATCCATTTTATGGTCCTTTCATTTCAACCACGACGACCGACCACCGCAACGACGACGACGACGAATCCATGCCCGGATGAACGCCAACCACAAGCCCTTACCTTCACTGCCATCGACCACGCCAACACTTTCTTCACTGACTATTGACAAGGACTCAGGTGGCAATGACGGCAATATTGACGCGAAGGACGACATAGGAGACCTATGGGCGGAAGGGAGGGCGCATCGCGGCCAGGTGCTAGAATACCTTGGAATAGGGCGTGGAATTCTTGACGAGGCGCTGGATGAGATGGGGCGAGTCTTGCTACCGGCGCTGGCCACCACGACGAGCTCAGTGGATATTTTGACCAACTTGGGGGTCGTCAGCGACGTCGGCTCCGTCGCGAGAAAATCCAAGGAAGAACGAGGCCACAGTTCTGCAGTTTTAATTCACCTTCGCATCGAGCGCCGACAACCAGAACCTGTTGAAGACTACGGATTCTACATTGTTCGCGCCGCCACTAGGAACCGTGCCCAGAACAAAGTGACCATAGAATTCAAAGCTGGAGTATGGGACGGGCAGGTGCTGGTGGGAAAGCAAGGTCTGTACTTTTCATTGCTTGATCTACTCTTTTCTCACTGTATGAATCTAGGTCGGACGGAGAGTTCGTCAACAGCCACGGAAACGGGCCAGGTCAGTGTTGCGGCTGAAGATAAAGGTTTGTCGTAACCATGGCAGTCCTTCCATTATCTTAATCGTCTCGTGTAGGACCTCATGTCGGCGGTACCTTCATCGTCATCATTTCGAATCCAGAGCTAGACAAGGACATATGGCAGAATCGAATTCGCTGCGCAGTCTACCTCCATCTTTCGCTTCTACTGGAGCAAGCTTTCCTGCGGGGGTGTGGTGTACCGCTCAATTTCCCTTCATCGGCACCGATGCTCTCGCCTATCACCCCTGCACATATGACTTCTTCGCCCGTGGAGATGGAATCGGGTTCGTCAAGGCGCAATGCCTTCATTCCCAACAGCGTACGCTCATGGTTCGGAAGTTTTGGTTCCAACGTTCACAGCCGAAGCCTTGGACCACTCGGTACCAGGAAACCAGGGAGCGGAACTGTGGAGCTAACACCCACGAAGAGCTCAGAGGATGCACCACTTCCGAGGCTGAAGCGGCTGCTTTCTCACCGACACTCGCATTCGCTCTCTGTTGCTGAGGAACAGCCGAACGAGCATATTCGGCACCGCAACCGCAAGCCGCCGACGCGGCAATCGAGTGCTCATCATGAGCTGCTATCCACCAGTCCAAATCTTACGTTTCCGCCGTCTTTGCGACCGGCAGGCATCGAGGCTTGGGTGCGGATGCAGGGACTGGCGTACCTTGAGGATGAGAAAGAGCAGTATGCGCGGTTCTATGGCCACGGGGACCACAGGCTTTCGGAGGTCGTCAGAGATATGTTGCATGCGAAAGAGGGAAATATCACATGGCCAGTCACCAGGAAGTGGGTACATTCGAGTGTCAGTGTCCTTGCTGAGGTCGAAGAGGAGACCATTCTTCCTTGTTCGAAGGATATGACGATTGTTGACGAAGAGAAAGAAGAGAGGGAACAAGACAGTGAGGACATGGAACTCTCGCTGTACTTGTCTTGTGCTACATGTGGAACCAAGACCGATATGAAAAGTCTCGGAAATGCTGGGTTAGTATTTCATTTTTCTAATCATTTCCTTGTTCTTTGCCGTCTTCTTTACTCTCTCTGACTTTTCTCGGCGAGCTGCCTATCATTTTCATCGGGCGCTCATTGGTAGGCGTCTGTCAAAGAGCAAAAACCTATTTACATACCTTTCGTGTTTATCATTGGGTCATATTCGCTGATCACGTTTTCTCCTTTTTACAGGCTACTGTCGTTCTCTAAATTCCTTGAAATACTCGTATATCGTCCGCCCTCGCCTACGATATGCTCCTGTCCAGCCCCAGCCAAGATACGGTACAACTTCCAGGCCAAAGGGAAGGAGGTTCGGTTCTGGCGGCAAGAGCTAAGCGGTGTGTACGAAGTACGGGTGCCGCGTGTCCAAGTTATCGAGGGCAATGTTTCTCATGGCAAATCTTCATTTTCATCGAAAGCGAAAGATGAAGGCGAGGATAACCTGGAGAAGGTCGAACTACAACGGGAGATCCGTGCTTGGTGGGAGGATATTGGCAAGAGATTGGATTTACTCGAAGTAGATGAAGCTCGGCGTTCGGATGACGAATACGAACATGGGTGGACCCGGTCGAAGGCTCTTCCCAGAGTACCATCTGAGTGGGTTCATTATGATGATGATGACGGATCCGAAGAGCCAGTCGCAGTCGACGGGTTACCCGCGACGACGTTGGCCAAAGATGACGAGGTTTCTGGGGTCTATCCTCCTACCGCCGAGACCAAGAAATCGATATCAGATCTTCGAGAATCATTCCACCGAAAAGAACAGGCCCTCTACGCGGAGCTAGGGCGTACGCCCGTGGAGAGACTTAATGATGTCCGGCGAAGATTCTTGAAGGGGGCGAGAGGGGCACTTGAGGAGCTCGAAGGGCGGGCAAAAGTGTCTCTGACGATGGATAAGAGTTCGGTGATGACAGTTATGGACGATAAGGGCACCATTACGCCTGAAGGAGGGACGATATCGTCGAATCCCGATTGGTGGGGGGACAAGAGCCACGTCTTGGCTGGAGGTAATGTTGTTGTCAGGGAGGACGATTGGGGGAGCGTTATTGCATGGTGTCTGAGGTCTGTTTTTCCCCCGTGTTCTGCTGTTCTTGTACTGATGATACACCCTTCTAGTTCTCCGCAATATCAGCGCGAACTTGAAGCTATGTCAAGCCCGGAACCATCTAGTCGACCACCTTTACGATCGCCATCGAGCTCATCTTATCACCCTCCGTCCTCGTTTACTTCCAGGCCCGCCATCGTTTCGCCCGCCCTATCCACCTCCACGTCATCCACTGCATCATTCTTGGCAGTCTTTCGTGCTCCAACGCCTGCACCAGAGTGGCATTTGGAAGATCACGAATTGCATGTTTGTAGGAAAGGCGTTGGTGTCGGCCTGGGACTAGTGATGGGCGTAGGCGGGATGAGCGGTCGATTTGGAAGCTTGGCGGGATTAGGGAAGGGGAAGATAGGTGACGAGAAGGACGGGACCGTAAAAAGCAGCACTGTCGGAAGTCTGATCACCGTCGGTAGTGCGAGCGTTGTGGTTTCCAAAGAGGAAGGAGTTGTTGCCCCTGTACTGCCACCAAAAGACAGCCTTGAAGTGCCGACTTTGGCTACTGTCAAGGACAGAGAACGAGAAGGCTCGTTCTTTGTGAATGCGTTGAGGAGTGTTCGCCTCCTAGGGGACGCTGCAGGCATCGACGAGCGACCACATGCGAGATGTGATCTGTCGGTCAAAGGGGCAGGCGGAGCGGTGAAGAAGTGGAGCGTGACGGTGTATTATGCTAGAGAATTCGAGGAGCTAAGGAGGCGGTGTGGGGTTGGTAAGGGCGGGGCGGCAATCATAGGCGAGTACGTCAAGAGCTTGCGTCGGACGGAGGGGTGGGATGCGCAAGGAGGCAAGAGTCGCGTTGGATTCTGGCGCACGGCCGATGGGCGGTATATAATGAAAGAGCTGGTTAGCAAGTGGGGAGTTGCGGACCTGTGAGTTCACCCATGTATCTTCGGTGCAGTCTAGCTCATCGACTTTTCTTGCAGACAAGTTCTTCTCTCCCTGGCACCTGAGTACTTTGCTTACATCAACGGTACATCGGGACGAGACAGTACGATGGTGAAGATGCTTGGCGTGTACTCCGTCGAGGGACCAGGCGGGGAAAAAGCGGATTTGATCGTGATGGAGAACCTTTTCTACGGCTATGCGGGTGGGCTCAGGATGTTTGATCTGAAAGGGATGAAGGGTCGAAGGTCGAGGCCGGTCGCTACTTCGGAGGAAGACGATGAACATAAAGCCAAGGAGGATAAGGGCAAGACACTCTTTGATGGGGAGTGGATTGATATGCAGCGTGAAAATACGATATTGGTTGACCCGCGCTCGAAGAAGATGCTGAGGGAGGCGATACAGAGGGACGCGGAGTTTTTGACGAAGGGTAATATCATGGACTACTCGCTCCTTGTGGGGATTGGAGAAGGGCCTGAGCGACTGTTGGTGGTTGGCTTGGTTGATACGATAGGTCTGTTTCGTTCGTTTGGTCGATCGCACTCGCTGACGATCTCACAGGTAGTTATACATTTGCAAAGACTATTGAAAGCAAAGCAAAGCAAAACCTCAACCTGCCCGGCCGGGAGAAGGGCGAGGTCACGGTGATTCCGCCCAAGGAGTACGAAGAGAGGTTCGTCAAAGCGGTAGATAGGTATTTCGTGCGATGTCCGGACAGGTCGATGTCTCTGGATGAGACGGTAGACGGGGAGTTGGGTACGGTGCTGTAAGACGTAATTTGGGATGAGTAGAGATATTCTATGATAATGATTAGTAGTTGGACTTGGACTTTTGTAGCGATAGGTGTAGATGTAGAGGTGTAGTCATTGCATTTGTTGTATTGTTGTACTTTCTTCGGTTGCTCACGCCTATTATAGCTCGAAATGATGAACATATGGAACTGAAGTATTGCTTATAGACAGCATATATTGCATAGCGATCGTCCTAGAAAATGTTTAAAATTGTTAAGTTGCTAATCCTTTCAGCCTCCTCATGATCCTTCGTCATTTTCATAGCCCGCTTTGCCTCCTCCGACAACCGCAACCGACAAAAGTGATAAATCTTGGATTTAGAAACACTTTCTCGAAGGTGAAGACTGAATGCGAAATCTGTATGGATCTGCAGCTTGAGCATCTGACGGGTGGGGCGTCTGCACTGGAAATCGCAGACACAGCACATAATGGAGGCACAAACCTCCCTCATGGGAGATTTATTGGCGGGCATGGGTGCACGGAACCTGATATTGATAGGTATCACTGCACCTATGTCAAGTGTTTCCAAATGGTGCCAACGGTGGAGATTCTTCAGTAGCTTTGTCTTTACAAGGCACAGTCACATTCATGAAATGGATACAGACGAAAGTAAAACTCACAATGACGTTGTTGCAATACTCCACTCGTGCCCTCTCCCCATCAACACTTATACCGATGTACACAAGATTGGCGCACAATAGTAGAGCCTCGAGCATGGGAACATCGAAACACCAGTATCCTGCATATGCAGGTTTCACCACAACAACCGTTAAACTCAGTGAATTTATCGGGATGATGTTACGAAGAAAGAATTGTGCACGGCCATCCTGTACATCATAGGAGCTTCTTTGCCCCAGTCGCAGATGTACCTCCTCCAATCGATCATAACATCTGAGATAATTCAGGAAAGAATCCTGCAGTTCTAAACGGCTTGACGTTACAGAACGGAGGAACACATTTGCGTCAAGCAAGGCATTCCAGAGCACGTCGGGAACATTAAAGCCCACGGGTATGTGGAAATATGATAGGTTCCGCAAGTGCGGGATAAGAGAGGGAACCGTTGACGTCTCCATACTGAAGTAATTGCCAGAGAGGATCACTTGCTGCACAGAGCTATATGTTCCCTCGGGGAACTTGCCGAAGAGAGAGAGCACAGGAAACTGTGAAGGGCGGTCATAGCGATAGATGATCACTTTGAGCCTGAATAGATTGGGACTGTTGGCGATGATGGCAGGAGCATAATCCAATGTGCCGTTCCCGTCAATGGTCAGATGAGTCAAACCATGGAAGGGCGCGCAAGGAATGTCCTTCTTGATTACATACGCTGATATCGAAACGAAACTGAGATGAGGACTCTTGCTTAATGAACCGATTATTTGACCGATTATCTTCGAGCACATCTCTGCTCGGCTCGGCTTCTGCCAGCTGTAACACTGAATATGTATCCAAGAACTTGCGAGGAACTTCGCTTACTGAAACTCTTTTACAGCGCTTTTCATATTTATGCGGAATCGCGGTTATGGAAAATGTTGTGTGGTTGTATTTGGTTCTGAGGCGACAGGCGCCAGGCGCGTCTCATCAACGTCTTGTATATCTTCTATGTACCTTTCTTGTAACCATGCCACCTCGTACCATCTCCAAGGACCTGAAGGAGCGTGTTCCTGCTCTCTTCTACTCTCATGGCTATAAAGTCAAAGATATCTGCACAATTCTTGGCATTCAAAAGTCCTTTGTCTATCAATGCCTTGATTTCTACCGCAAATACGGTGTTCCTTGGAATCCTCACTCTCGCAGAACCGGAAGACATCGTGTGCTAAATCATATGGATCTTCGCTACATCACTGCACTTCTTCGGCAGAAGCAATCCATCTACCTCGATGAAATCCAGCATAAACTTCAGACTCATCGCTATATCCACATCTCTGTCCCTACACTATTTCGTGTCCTTCGCAATTTTCACTATTCACTCAAGAATGTATCTGTTGAAGCCAAGGAACGAAATGACATGGAGCGCATGCTGTTCATGAATGAGATGGCGGATATCATGACGAATCCAGATCAGCTGATGTGCATTGATGAAGCCCATCGAAACCGGAGAACTTCAGTTCGGAAGAAGGGCCGTACACCTATTGGGATACGCTGCATTTCTCGTCGTCACTTCGTGCGAGGGCAGAGGGTCTCTATTCTTCCTGTCTTGACTATTGATGGTATCATTGTCCATGATATTATCCCTGGCTCAGTTACCAGCCTGCGCTTTTTGGAATTCCTTCGGGAATGTGTTGTAAGCCTGAATTCTTCATCAGAGAAGGCTAATGTATATGACTCCTTTATAGATCCCTCTTACGAATCCTTATCCAGGTCCCCGAAGCATCCTTCTGCTCGATAATTGTAATATTCATCGTGCCGAAGAGATTCGTGCACTTGTTGAGGATGACGCTCGTGAGTTCTTATTAGTGCATGTCCTCATATTCTATCTCAACTTCCATGGTAGAATGCAAGCTTGTTTTTCTACCGCCATATTCCCCTGACTACAATCCTATCGAGCAAGCTTTTTCTGCCATCAAGGCATTTTTACGTCGCTCTTGGGATGACTTTTCGCTATCAGTCATTGATCGTGCTTGTCATAGTATTACGGCTTCAAAAGCATGGGGCTTCTTTCGTTCATCTGGCTACGTTTAGACACATTACATACAGTTTTCAAGTACACTACAAGCATTGAGTACTTCTACATTCTACTGCAATTAGGAAATAACATTACGATGCGGTTCTAGTTCTAAAAGTTCTGATACAGCGTGCAAGACAGCGATGACAAAAGCGAAGGAATCAATGCCAGAAATTACTCATCTGAAATGATAGGAACATAGCCAGGGGGAACCGGAAGATACGTCTCAGTCGTTTTGCAGAAATAGAACCAGCTGAAGTCAGTCTCATCAAAATCAATGTCATCGGTCTCCATCATGCGTGGTCCAAACAATGTTTGACGCCCTCCTTCATGGTACCTCTTTTCGAATCTGACTTTCTTGTTCGGCGGTGTAGCAGACATGGACTCCGTCGTCTCAACAGTAACCATTCGCTTCTGCTTAGCATCCGGCCCATTCCACCAGCGCTGAGCATTCTGCTTCAAACGGATGATGTCCCCGGACCTGAACCCAATGCTTCGTAGCTCCTTGTCCTCGACCTGGTGAAGGATGTCAGGACCAAAGCCCTGGTCACGAAGAGCGTCTTCATAACTCAAGGCATCAGACACTCCCAATGCCTTTTCACAGTGGGTGAGGAAGCGAGTGAGCTTCGAGGGGGTATTCATAATCGGAGATGCAGTTCGTTGTGGTGTCGAAGGTAAGGGAGCCTGAGTATCGTGATTGCAGCATGTGGATCGAGATGTGGACGCAAGGGAAAGAGCTTGGGAGATAACGTCAAGAGAGCGGTTGCTGGTGGGAGTATCACGGTCATTGTCAGATGACCGTTCTGTCTGCGCACTGGAAACAGAGCGTTCACGGTTGGCTTGGGGACGAATCGAGGACTGGCGATAGAAGATGTCGAAGGTAGCTGAATTGGGGGGCTTCATTTTGTCAGTCTGGGCATCGTACTGTTTTTTCGTCAGTTTACATATGGAAGAATGACCAAGCAGTCAACGTACTATAGCTCTCGCCCATTCTTTCATAGCGGCAGGCGTCAAAGAGAGAGAAGCACCAGATTCCGCATTGATATACGTGAAACCTGTGCCATTGTCATTGCGGTATTCTTGCTCAAGGATTTTTCGAATTCGAGCAAGCTCTGTATCCATAGCTGAAGCCTTGCTCTCCCTCGCACCCTAGATAAGCATGATTAGTACTTAGACATATCGGTCAGAAACAATTGCGCACCAGCCTGGCTTCTTCTTCTTCTTCTGAAGAGTCACTGCTAGCATCGTCATCATCTCCTCCCTGTCGCTAATAAGTATATAGTTAGCATAGATAGAAATGCAAGAATATGAATTCCACACACCTTCTTCAAGGCTGCTTCAATGTCTTTCACATCAGCAATAACCAAGACCGTTCTGGTGGGCTTGCGCTTGACGATCTTCGCTATGGCTTCCTCGTACTCGTCAAAATTTTCAATGTCGATACCTTCTGATTTTCTGAGAAAGCATTGAGAGAATATAGACACGTTAAAAATGCAACAAATGACTTACCCGGCAGGAGGAACCACCATTTTGATGCGATAAACAGAACGTGCCGTAGCCTTGCGGTTGGTGATAGAAAACTTTTCAAGCATAGTGTTCAGGAAGAGAACGTAATTGTCATGGGTAGTAGCAAATCGGAACTGGATATCTTTGACTTTTGGATCCTTCTTCTCGGTGGTGGCCCCCTTCTTCTTGCCCTTTCCACCTGTGCTGGTCTTTGAATAGAAGATAAAGCGAAGAGAGACAGAAGCATTATGGGATTCGGCAGGTGCTGGGTCTACCTCGTTTGGCTCTTCATCTGGGGTTGGTTGTCGAGGCGCCATGATGGTATCACGGTGGGAGGCAAGCGATTGCGTGTCATCCTGTTTGGGGCCGGGGCCATCTAATATAAATATGACCACACAAATATTTTCCAAAGCGCGATTCCGCATAAATATGAAAAGCGCTATAAAGCTTGCATCTGCGGAACAGCGGCCAAAATAAGTTTCGATATGGTCTCGAAAAATGTCTCTCCATTCTTCAACACGTCCCAAAAGCCGCTTAAATTGGACTTGTGGCCACCAGAGGATGTACGGAAGTACAGGGCTCGGATGAATCTGCCCAATCGTCGACCTTGTGAAAGCTCCTTGAGAAAGTGGATTGCGTGAGATTTCTCCTTTTCCATCTTCGTTAAATCTATATAGAAGCGTTCGAAAACAAATGGTGTGGCGACATCACAGAGAGTTCTGCATGTCAGTCGGATCACTGGATGGCAGCTAGTACCATAGAAAGGAGAGACCTATGAAGAAGAGTAAGATAGAGCACAGAAATTAGGACTCTGGCTTACGCAGGTAACAATCTTTTCGAGTAGCTCTGCAGGTAACGCAAGGAGGGACATGATGGCATGCGATACGGAAGGCACGGACCGGCATCACCTGTTAGTTGATTTAGGGCGGGCACGAATTGCCCTTAGCTATACTTTTCGTTGTTCACGAGAAATCAGATAAATTATGGTGTACATATTGACCTGCAAATACATCGGCATAGATAAAGATAGATGACGTCCTTCATGAATCATATTCCTCCGAAAATTCTGGTGGCTCACGTCGTGCTTTAGTTGCTTTAGTCTTTAATACCCGCTCGCCCGAATAAGAGAGATGGTCTGAAAAAAAGGAATACCCCTCACTCGGAAGTGAAGAGTGTCGGAGTTGGAGGCAATATACAAGATCCGTGTATATTCGCAGATCCAGCATCTGAGGTGATGGATCTTTGTAGCGACAAGCGGTGACAAGTTTATGAACCCGAGCGCAGACATCTCTACGCGGAGGTTCATGTTGGTGTACATATTTTCCGGCTTCAATGTTAACAACAGCCTCGATTTTCAGAGTTCTCAGAAATGGCCACCATTTGAGACTCTTCATGAGCTTGACCTGTACATATCCAATTGAGAATTGCAGAGGCGAAATATGAGCGAAGCTAACTTACAATGATGTTGTCACTACCCGTTACTTGTGCGCGCTCTTCATCAATACATACATCGATGTACTCAAGATTGGTGCACAAAGCTAAGGAATGGTGCATCGGGGCATCAAGACACCAGTGTCCGGCATATCCGGGGTTTATGATCACCCTCGTCAAGCTGGTCCAGTTTATAGGCAGAATGTGGTGCACAAGGAATAGAGAGCGGTGCTCGTCATCAGCATTAGGTTCGCCTGGCCACAGAGTAATCTCCTGGAGCCCTTGGTATGACCCAAGATACGTCAGCAAAGAATCACCTAGTCCTTCTCCGCTACATGAGACACATGGGATGTATATCATGTCAGCAAGCAAGGACATCCAGAACTCATCGGGTATTTCAAACCCAATCGGAACGTCGAAGTCGGATAAATTGCGCAGGTGAGGGATGAGAGCTGGAACTGTGGATGGATTCAAGCTAAAGTAATTGCCTGATAGACGGATGATATACAATGAGCTCTGTACTCCTTCAGGAAACGCGCCGAAGAGAGATAACACGGGAAAGTGTGACGGAGAAGGGTGATCGTAACGAAAGGCGGATATTTTTAGCTCGAATAGATTCGGGCTGTTCGCAATGATGGAAGGTGCCCAATCAATTGTACCGCATCCTCTGACATGCAGAGATGTTAGATGATGAAAAGGTGCGCAAGGAATACTCCGTTTGATCTTCCCGGCAGAGATTGAAACGGATCTGATACGTGGAAGGGTGCTGATGCAATAGACAACGTCTCTGAGCATCGCCCAGTCTACTGATACCCGGTCATACATAGCCCAACTAAAGCACCCGTAAACGTGATTCAAATTCAGTAAGTCTATGTACTTACTGGAAGCGTTCCAGGGACTGCATCAGGGGGACAGCAGCTAGCAAGAGATTGCAAACGGTCCGATGAAAGGTAGGCTCCTTCTTGAATAACGATATCGCACCCCATAAACGAGTGAGATTGGGTTTATTATGCATCATGAACGACTGGAAATGGATGACTCGGACAAATCTGGCCAACTGTCTGCCTCTGGACAGTTCCTTGAGAAATGCGATCGATTGAGACCTAATAGATTCGATATACCGGAGATTTATGTGGAGACTTTCAAAGACGAAGGGGGTGGCGACGTCGCAGAGAACTCGACAAGTCAAGCGAATTGCCTGATAATTACCATATGCGGCCTTGTAGGGACAAACTTAGACGTCGGTTATGAGAGATTTTGAAGCATACTCACCTCAACAACAATCTTTTCTAGAAGTTCTGCTGGTAAGGCAAGAATCGACATGATAGCAGGACGAACAGATCAATTTGATTTTGAATTTCACGTTTCTGACCTCCACGTGACACAGCGGCTCCTTGATAACCGACCATGCCCGTATTCTTATTGCCACCAGTGCTCCTAGCAAAGATAGTTTTCGAGGTGAATCTCCGTTTTTGGCGTTGTAAAAATGTATCTAATGCGAACTAGGCACCTTTATCCGACCAAAAACGGCTTCGATCGACATGCAAACTCTTTTGCACGATAGCCACACCATTTGTTTTCAAAACTATCGTTATCGACTTCAAGAGGATAAGGTTTACTCCATTAAAGGCTATAAATTACCTGAAGCAAATAGCTGAAGGCGCACAACTGGCCAGATATGCTAGAAGTGTCGTCTTCAAGTCAACTAGCACTCGGAGGAAGCCATTGAACCGGCTCTGGACTTCCATAAAGAATACCAGGGAAAGCAAGATGCATGGCAAGAGCATAGAAGAGCTGCTTCTAGCTGCTATACCGCTTATGCAGTCGCTCCGCCACGTTATGTAAGTGCGGTTTTTATTCGAGACATTACTACGATGTTAAAGATCTGCGATAGCTGGGACAAATTCGATCCCGGAACGTTAGACCCAGAAGCGATTCGTGAAATTATATTACGCCTCAGCAGTCTTCCCCTTCTCTTTACCGTGTCTATCGACTAGTACCGGCCAAGTATAACATTCCTTTCGGTCTATTCCACAATCTTCGTGACCTTACCGTCAGGGCGCGACGATTGACGATGTCTCTTCTGTCATTGCCAATAGTCCACACCTTGTCAACCTCTCTATCGATCATGGTTTTCACCTAGACAGCAACTTCAACCTCTCCGTTCTACATGTTATTTCGCTCTTTAACAAGTTCCCGCGTGGGCAGTTCAGTAATGTCCAGGCTCTGGATTTAAGCGGCCTGTGTGTAGATCTACCTCCATCTTCTATTCCATCGCTCATCCCGCACCTGCGACATCTCACGGACCTCTCCATCTGGGGCTTCGTTTTACCGGCCGTGTTTTGGGATTACCTTTGTGATGCCAACATACATCTCGAATGCCTTTCACTCAATCCTTGCGAGGTAGGCCCCGCCTTGACGCACTACCTATCTTCTTTCACTGGATTGCGGCAGCTCTACATTTCCTTGCAAAAGCCGTCGGATCACAGCGAATACGTTGAGATGCATCCTTCTTGGTTCCTGCGTGTAATCCAGATACACGCCCTCCACCTGACCGGGGTTCATATCTTACCTTCTGTTCCGGGGAGCTGGTGCCTGAGTGAACTCATAATTGGCCATCTTTTACTGTGCATTAATCTCCGGAGCATCTCCGTTCGCGTCGACAACGACAGCGCTAGAGTAAAGGGCAGCAAGAATGTGGCTGTGAGTGTCGCTTTCATGTCGCAGAACTGTTCAGAGCTGACACTCGGGAATAGCAACAGCTTATACGAAGTTGTCTACATATCTGGAACTCTCTAAGATGGCTAGAAATCAAGGCCGTTGCCGACGGCTCCGATCACCCCTTCCTATTACCGGGGTATTCCAGGCTATTTGCTTCGAAATATTCTTGCCGCATATTGTCTTCGTCCCACAGCCGCGATGCTCCAAGTGACTCTCAAAACGGATTTGGCCGAACTTCGTATGAGGCAACACCCTCTGGAAAGTGATAAGTACGCCTTCCGACCGCAATATTTGACATTTGTGGGTAGAAAGGCGGCGAAAGAGCAAAAGAAGGGTCCAATATTGGATGACGACGACGAAGTGGAATCGATCATGTTCAAGCTGGTTAGATGATACAATGTTACCTTAGTAGGCGTAGCTCTCATCTCCGAGTCCGAGTCCGATCTTCTTTTGGCTTATATCCCACGGTGCTATGCCGAAACGGACATGGTCCGAATAATATATACACGCTTTGTCCTTGATGATAGCGTTTGAAAAGAAGAAAGCGCGATGCGAGAAGAATGGAAGACTAAGTGGACTATCACCTGTCAACGGATATCATTCGAGGAATCTCGAGCTACACTGATTTAAATACTATGCACCATCTAGATCCATTACATCCTCCACAAGAGTCTAGAGACGTGTACATACTGTCCCATCGGGTATCCGTCACCTTCAAGCTCTTCCATGAATTATAACCTCGTTCACCCAATCTCAGAGGTAACGATTAATTAACTGTACATGCATCCATTCAGTAACCCACGAGGTTTTAATGGCCGAGTCGCCTACTCACCACGCTCAAACCTCCACGTCTGGTGCAGGCCATTCCATTTGGTCCAGAGTGTAATCGGATCCCCTGGAACGGAGTCTCCGTAGTTCCATAAGTCAAAGTTGTACGTCGTGTTTGGGGCAAAAACCCTGTCATAATTTATGCGTGAACCGCAGGATGTTGTTCCGCAAGTGAGAGCTTACCGGAAAGTGGTCTGGTCGATCTCATCATGCCAAATGTCCCACTCGAAGGGTTCAGCGACAGCTAAGAGCTTGGTGCCATTCCCAGAAGCACCTGCAAGCCCAAGGTACTGGTTCGAAGAGACTGAACGGAAAGTCCACGAGCGACCGGTCCATGTGAGGGTCCACTACATCGATTTAGCAAAGAAAAGTAAATGGATGGAAGACAGAAGTATACCTGTTGGTTGGCACCGTTGTGGTCAGGATATCCAATGACTAAGTTGAACAAATTAGTGCGGAAGACGAAGGATAATTAGTCGACCTACTAGCTGTGTTATCCACACCAGAGAGGTCCAAGACCGTCCCAGATTTGGCGTTTCTTATCTTGTACGTGGAACCTGAGTCGACCGACATAGTTGGGGTGGCAGAAGAAACGATCGTGAGTAAGGATAGGATGAACGCTTGCTCTTTTATGGGAGACCACCACTTATGTCATCGTGGATTACACCATGACGATGACGGGCTATTCGGACGTCATTCGAGGCGATTCGATTCCACTCCAAACACTGATAGTAATGAATGAGCAGCAGCGATGATAGAGTGGAGATTGACAATATTGAAGCTTGAAGGTGGAGCGACCGACGACCGTGCTATCGACGCGGCCTCAATGGACTCAGTTCACTAGCAGTATAAGATTAGAAAAGTAATTGATCGACTCTGACCGTGTGAAAGAAAGAAGGAAAGCAAGGCCTCATGGCGCGCGAAAAAGAACCAGAAATTGTTGAGAAATTGAGTTCCCGGCACCATCATGTGATCGCGCCTCGCGATCCGCGGATCAAGCGGGCTCTTCGAAGGCTCTCGATCTCGTTGATTTGGAGTGGTGAGTGGAATGAAGACAACCAAGTAGCCCCCGAGTCTTCAATAACCTATGCTGAATGCTTTCGGCAAATCAACTAGCTCCACTTCAAGAAGTGATCAGTGGCATGGGGCCCTGACAGAAAACTCAGTTACGTACGACCCTGCACGGTGGAACCGTATAAGTACTGCTAAGTACAAGGAGGATGGGGAATTGCTGATGATGGTCGCGGATACGAATCAAGGGAAAGCCCTATCCGAACCGGACCGCTCCCAACGGTCACCGAGAAGATTGAAACCCGCCGATCATCGTCGAACACAACATCAGCGTAGACCGATGACCTGATCTCGGATGCATCATCCGGTCGATGCAATTTCCGACAACTTGAAAGGCTCCGGCAGTGGCAGGCACGTAAACAAACTTCTAATAAAAATCCAACTAGACACGAACGAAATGCTTCTACAATATAGGTCTCGTGCAATCAACCATAGATTAATGATGGTTTGATGAAGATCTGGCAGCAACACTGAAGGAAAAAGCAAGAAAGACGAGGAGTACCCGAATTCATCAACCAATTCGCCCCAAAGCAGGTTCACCGTGGTCAAACCGATTGCACATTTATGATGATTGGTGTGTACAGCAGTCCTCGCAGGGAATAATCAGCACAATGCATAAAGACCTGTCAATTTAAACACCCCACTCGTAGCCGCCCTCCTCTGGACCAAAATCGGCATGCTTTGAACTATTGATGACGCGATCCCTTAGTAAAGGGAACACAGGACAGGAAACAGGACGTGCGCGTCCGTGAGGCCATCCAAACGGTACCCTGCCGCCTGCGTTCTGCGGTTCTGTTACTGAACGGTAACAAGAAATAAGCTTCTGGAACGAGAGGGTACATTAAATTAAATTGCTCAAAGTCGAGTCAGATCGTATCTGATCAGAGAAGCCATCTTTGTTTTGTAAAGAACACGCCGGTATTATCACTACTACGTATACTCATCGTAACGGCATTGGCACCGCCAACAGTAGGTCCAAAGCCTTTCATCGCATTGGTAGTATGATATGGCCAGCCCGACGAATAATAATTGAATATGAACGGCAAACACGCTAAGCAGTCTACTTGGATCCTGTACCGGTTCGGATTTACGTCCCCAGGGCCGTTGCACGCCATATTACACTGGCAGCCTTTCAATTAGGTGCTATTACACGAGGCCCATTTGTTATCTGAAGTTATTGTATCAATCTGGACTAAAAATCTCGTGATACAGCATGAAATATAATACCAAATTGCTTTCGACTCAAGCGACAAAGAAGTTCCATTCGCTTAGCCCACGCTTTCAATCATAAGTAATCACAGCATGTTATTGCACGTACCGGTAGACATCTGCGGTATAATGACTCTTCTCAGCACGGATGTTGCTTTCCGGAAGTGATTTAATCCACATGGTGATCAGATGCTATTCAAGATAATCAACAATTGGCCCAGCGATCGGCGGCTAGGTTGGCATAGGGAACATCAAGGGTCGGGATGATGGTGGAAAGATAACAGAACGGTCGATCAGTTATATTTTGATCGGACGAGCACTCAGCACCCGCACGTGTTGCCATGCGACCACTTACACGCTTACCCGAGAGCTTGACATTTAGCGGTGCCAAAAATATTGCAATACTAACTTGGGCACATCTCAGCTCGTTTGGTTAGAATATGGACACTGCCATAGAATTGGCGTAAGGCGTTGCCACAATATGTAGCAAGCAATCCCATCAGAGTGGCACCCTAGGGCCTACACGCGCATGAAATTGGAAAGATTCAATTAATTAGTCATGACCAAGTAACTGAAAAGTCATTTTGCTTAGGCATATCGTCACCTCTCTGAGCGCCTCGTAAATACCAACGTCGTGCGGCACAACGTTTCTGAAGTACCGTCATACTTCAAAAACTGTGTGGGAGTCCTCCAGGCTAATGGTTCATCAAAATGGTATCGCAGCATAACGAGAATCCATTCATATTGATAAGTATCTTCGACCAAACCATGGAAGGAGTGACTTCAATCAGCTAATACGCTGCAGGTGAGGCTGACCGTGATCGAGGTTACCGCAAGCACCCGAAGTGATGTGCTCTGCATGAGTTATAATCAGTAATGTACTTAACCGAGACATGCGTATTAAGTACATACCTCCCTGCTCGCCCAGGCAAAAAATGTGCTATATTTTCTTCGGGCTATAGTGCATTGACAATACGAATTTCTGCGTGTTATATGACGACTTCAGAGGACAAGGAAAATAACAAAAGAAGAAAACGCACGTCTACATTGTCCCGTAGGACATGTCCGGAGGCCTGAGGACCTTTGCTCTTTGAAACACTTATCAGTGTCGCATAGACATAATCCGCTTCAGAAGATAAAATATACGTTGATGAAATTTCCCCAAGATGATCCAGATCCTACGATTTCCGTTAGCCTACCATCTTGGTGGACAGGAGAAAATCTCACTGCCGTTGTCTCCAGAGAGCATACATCTTGTAACAGCTTTAGCCCCGCCGGCATTGGAATTAGCCCAAGGCCACTCGTCACATTGATAGCCAGCGTCATGGCCGACCTGACGGGTATGCTAATCACCGACTGCGTCGAAATCACTGCGAAGAGACTTCATACCCGAGTGCTGCGCCGGTTCGGATGGACCTTTCCGTAACTGTTGCTAGCACGATTCTTGTCCGCAGCGGGTCGGTTCGGTGCTACGGCGCGGGGTTCATTGTTGCCTGGTGGAATGATATCAGTTTTTCAGAATAGAGAGTACCCACATATATTCTCGGCGGATTGAGGGTAGGTCTCATAATCGATCTCGAAGATGGGAAGGGTACATTTTCGGACCTCAATGTTTTTCTCTTTCGTTTTTTCTTCGTTGCCTGTGGGCCATATGCATAAGCCGCTAAAACCAGTCCTGTTCCGCGGGCAGCACACTGACGGCTAAAAGAGGGAGACAAAGAACGACGAGGATGCTATTGAACATATGAAATCAAAGATCAGCGTGTCTGAAGCGCTAGGCAGGTAGAGTACCACCAATATATAGGTCTCTGTTGACAGATGTAACGTTTCGAAGCTTCTCATGGCATTGACAGTCAGTCGCCGTTGAATTCTTCTACGGAATCACTCACGTGTTTGAAGATTTCTTAGTATATAAGTAGTTAGCCTCCATGTCATGTGTAACTCTTTCTGCTACTCGCTTCGTTTGATTCCACTCCCGCGATTCTAAATCGAGGTAAACTGACAAGTCGGAGACTCGGAGTACCGCAAGGAGGCTCTACAGGCGTCAAAATTTCACGGAGATATAAAACGAGTGATCAATGTAATAGCTACGCAAGCCTGGATAGATACGCGATTTCACGCATACCGATGGAAAATGTCAATCTCCGTCCTCCATGGAGAGCGACACAATCTGATCACTAGGCTTAAGCTTAGCATCTGCAACCACGTATAGGCAAAACGCGAACTTTGAGGACTGGATATGAACCAAAAGACTGTCATTTCCAAAGGTTCGGCCATCGAGGGCAGGGATGTAGTAACATTAGTAACGATCAGAGTAGCGATTTGCGGGTTGATTTAGCAGGGTGACACGACTCGCAGATATGGTGCCATTATAGTCAGGCTAGCATTATAAGCAGTCAGTGCCTCCAAAACTCGAAAGAACCCGCTGGTAAATGAGCTTACAGTATGAAAATTTTGCTTAGACGCGGTTTCCAGACTACCAACAGCCTACTTAGTGCTCCCTCTCCTTGAAGCTTCTCAATATGTCTAGCCCACATTTTGATATGGCTCTGGGTAACGCCAGAGGGGCACGATGAATAGAACCCACTGAAGCCCTTACTTTTCACTAGTGAGTGTTGGCGCTCGGAGTAAGGAACACATGCTGTCTAGCCGGGACCTTTGAATTTTCGTAACTTTAAGTTCGCGTGCTCGTTAGAGATGATCAAGAAATGATGGACATGAAGAGAAGTACAATTAAAGTAAAATTGAATTTCGAGCGGCAAAAAGCGGCTGGCGACTGGCTCCTCGGACCGGGTGACATTAGTCACATCGTGACTGGCTACCACTTGTTGACCACGACACCCTTGCCACACTCAGGATTGACTGAAATTTCTCGATACGCAAGACTCGTCGCCTCTCTGTATTTATATCCCAACTCCGTATCTCTCGTGGTATATGATTCTGCTCGACACACGAAAACTACTTTCGCTGTGCAAATTCAGAGACAAACCTTCAGGCCTTCGCTTAGTATGAATAGGAGTACCGTAGCCGTCCAAAAAGAGGGGGCGTGAAAATCATGACAGCTGTAAGAAATATAAACTTTGAGAAGTTTACGCTTGCAACTTGGTCTGCCGGTTCTTCGCTGATTCCTTTACAGACATGTTTCCAAAACAAATCGCGAAGGTTCACCTGCCAGTGGCCCCCTCGTACTGACGCAGTCGTAAGCCTACTTTGTTAATGCATACATCAGCAGAAGTTAGAACGGACTTACATGACTGAATATACAGGCAGCTTCGCGTACGTATGCTGTAGATCTCGCTATTGCATGCGTTGAGGTCCACATGCAATGCATTTCGATAAACATACCCCTTTCTGAAGTATACCGCTATATGGAGCTTTCGGGCACACGCTGCGAGAAATTCACACAACGCCTGAGAATCTGCTACCCTCGGGGTTCTCAACCATTGATCTCCTCACGGAAACGGATGCAATATGCGGCGTTCCATGTATAGCCGATATTATTTTAAGGCATACGCTCCCACTGCAGCAGGAATGGAGACCAGCGATTCAAATCTCCTATATATACTCTGTCGACAGACGCTATCAGTCGTTCATCCATGGAGTCTCTTGGTACTGAGCGTAGCAGATCCTTTCACTCTGACGAAAAAGGCTCCCCCATCGACGAGAAGAGGGATTCGGCTGATGTAGTCACCGACGTCTCTTTCCAAGGAGATGTCTACGACGACTTACGCGTCATCGATATGGGTGAAGACGGGAAGGAGCGTCCCATTGGTATCCCTCTTTCTTTACCACTGTTCGAGGGCTAACTAGATTATACAGAAACGGACATGGACGTCGCCACCCGTCTTATCTCCCTAGAGGACGACCCTACTCTTCCAGCGTCCACATTTCGCATGTGGTTCATCGGTATCGGGCTATCATGCTTCGGTGCCGTTCTTGGCCAGATATTTGTAAGGGCCGCCTCGACGCTGTGACAATGTGTACCTGACGCAACTTAGTACTTCCGGCCGCAAACAGTGTTCGTTTCACAGTTGTTTCTTCAAATCCTGGGATATATACTTGGCATCGCCCTGGAAACCATCATACCCGGGCCTGGAAATCCTGTCGAGAGCCTCAAGACAAGGGACACGGCTTTTTGGAGGTTCATGAATCCTGGTCCTTTCAGTAAATGACTTTCCTTGGATTATCTTGGCAGGCTCGGACTAAATATCTCTCAGATATCAAGGAACATGTCGCAACAACTATTTTCTCTACAACCGCAGCAGAATCCGCCCTCGCCATCAGCATATTTGCCGCAGATGACTTGTACTACAACATTCAGGTACGCGATATCAATCCGCCAGGCAGACTGTCATCGTTTAATGGACTCGTAGCCCAATGCTGCAGTGGGCATCTTCACTCTCATTGGCAGCCAACTCATCGGATACGGACTAGGCGGCATAATGCGCTCATTCCTTGTCTACCCCACTTACATCGTCTTCCCTAACCTGCTCCCCACCGTACAGCTGTTCGACGCCCTTCACCGAGGCAAGAAGATTTTCCTACAGAAGAAGCGCGTCCGGTTCTTTTGGAGTATCTTCATTGCAATCTTTGTCTGGGAATGGTTTCCAGAGTATATAGCCCCGACCCTGACGGGGATCAGTATCGCCTGTTTAGCGAAGAGGGACAGTGCTTGGTTTACGAGGATTTTCGGTAAGGGAGGATCGACTTTCATAATAGGATTGTTCTGACACGGGCTGAGCAGGTGGCGCTGCGGGCAATGAAGGACTTGGGATGTTTGCCATGTGTTTCGATTGGAACTACGTGGGTTCCGGTGGAGGCAGCATGGGCGCATTGTACGTCTTCTATTGCCTCAAAATATCAGCTTGGTATTTACATGGTTCAGGTTCACGCCTATCTCGACGCAACTATCACTATATTTCGGAACAATGATCTGCATGTTAGCATTATCTTCTTTCGGACGGATAAACATAAATGACCGCTCTTCCATGTAGAATTGCCTTTTGTGCCTGCTACGCTCGGAACACCTGGAGTGGCCAGAATTTCCCGTTCCTATCGCAGGCACTCTTCTACGAGAACGGAACACTGTACGATCAACTCAGCATTTTGAACGACAACTTTAGATTGGACCCGGCGAAATTGGAGGTCCAGGTGATCAACTTTTACGCTACTATTAATCTTGCGATTGAACTATTTCAGGGTCTCCCATGGTTCGCCAGCTCTCAAGTCCTCACAAAGATCGGCAGCAACCTAGCCATCGGCGCGACAGTCATGCACGTCTTGCTGTGGTACGGTAAGGATATTATTGAGGTCATCAAGAAATACAAGGTAGCATACCTTAGTATCACGTTGCTCTAATTTTCTGACAGCGCATCCAGAACGGCGAAAGTTACGATCCCCACTTGGAGAAGATGAAGGTATACCGCGAGGTCCCGATGTGGTGGTACATAGTCATCTTCTTTGGAAGCTTCGGTATGGCTATGGCTACTGTATACACCAGTGACTCGGGACTTCCGTGGTGGGGTTTGATTGTCGGTACGTGATTGTCTCCGATTGCATGCAATCTTGCTATACAACTTTCTCCAGCGATCATCATATCGGCGGTATTCCTCCCCTTCGTCGTTACAGTGTACGCAATCACAGGCTTCGTGCCGGATATCCAGAGCCTCGTACAAGTGCGTCGTCTGTATCATTCACCTATGTATTAAGCCTCATCACTATGTCGTAGATCACTGGCGCATCGATGATGCCCGGAAGTCCTCAGACAAATATGTATTTCACGCTTTACGGCTCCAACACCCTGAGTCAAGCTCTTGGGCTCATCAGAGATCTCAAAATGGTGGGCCCAGCCTCGATGATTTCCGGCCCGTCTTACCTCTCTTAAAGGGACAATATACTAAACTACCTCCTCGCATAACTTTCGTGGTTCAATCGGCAGGAACAGTCGTTGTACGCATTTCTTGGTTACGTCGTCTTGTTTTTGCTCTCACTGACCATGGCAAAAGGGCGGTCTCTTGAACTACGTCATCATGAAAGTCATCATTGCAGCCCACCGGGAAATACTCCTCGACGTGCAAGGAAACAATGTGGTACGTTACGCCATTTTGTCGTCACAGCGAGATCCGTCTATTAATGCACAGCACACAGTGGTCCGGTCAGCAGGTCCAGGTACAGTTCTATCAATGACCCGATAGATAGAGACACTGAACTTGGGAAAAACAGTCCTTTAACAGCGACGCCGTATCTTGGGGAGCACTAGGCAAACAGCTCTATTCTCCGAGTGGTCGATACGGTGTGAGTGCTCTGCAAGCCTATATATCTGCTAATCTCACGCGCGAACAGATTGTACCATTATCTATCCTAATCGGCCTCGCGGTGCCCATCCCATTCTGGCTTATCCATCGTCGATACCCAAAATTAGGCGCCAATCACGTTGTGACGCCTATCCTCTGCTGTGAGATACTTTTGCATTATGGGTCTAATCATCTAATGCTTCTTCCAGGGACGCTCGGATATCTTAGTGTCGGGATCAACACGTCTGTATTCACGACCTTTTGCTTGGCGGTGTTCTCGCAGTTTTATCTCCGGCGATACCGTCCCGGGTGGTTCAGAAAATACAACTTCCTCATGTCCGCGGCATTGGACGGTGGTACGCAGGTACGTCTGTCTGGGTAGCCATCATGAGCTATATTCACTGACCGGTTGCAGGTTATGGTGTTTGTCTTTACGTTCGCCGTTGGAGGTGGTTCCGGTACGGTGGTCAACATGCCCAATTGGGCGTTGGTACGTACCCCAAATGCAATGACACTCGTTCGTATGCTGATAATACCCTCCAGAATCCGACTGGTAATCCAGATTATTGCAAGAGGCTGACTTAAAGTCGGAGGTCCTGGCAACAATCGAAATATTAAGGAAAGGTTATTGTACAATATTCACAGAGAGATTTAAACACGCTTTGAGAATCAAACGTTCATGTCAGTTGGTCATAGCAAGCTTTGAATCGCAACCACCCGCCCATTACCACTGCTCCTCAGCAGGACGCACTGATCATCGTTTATGATCAGATGTCGAAGCATGACTGGACTAATTTGCTTACGGTCCAATTCCCATGTCCACGCTGTTTTTTCTTGTTGGGCAAGATCGAGGTACGCCTGGACAGGATAGGTCAGCAGGAGGATAAATCCAGTAATCGGAAAATCGTACTTTGGCGATACTGTCCGGATTGAGCCCGATCATCTGTTCACCGTTGCGCTCGACAGCGGATCCAGTTTTGATGACTGGTAATCCATGAGCAGACCGCAGGGGGAGTTGAAAACGAGAGAACACGTACGTCCATCTATAATAGCCTATGTGTATTGGAATTAATTAAGGACACTTTTCTACAAAATCAGGTAGAAACTCACATGCGCGACCTGAAAATTCAAAGCGAGAGTCAAGAGCGCCGAAGGTCGACGACTGTGAAACAGATACGTACATGAATCCCATCCCTCGGTCCAAACTCTTTTGCTAAGCTCTGCGAAAGGGCTCTGGTACCATGTTTCGCAGCAGCAAACGCGCTCGTCGTCCTATTCCCCCTCAAACTGGCCGTAGCTCCGGTGAATATGAGCGTTCCCCTACCAACCTTTTCATCTGGCTGGGTACTCAGCAGCCTAGTGATAACGTTCTTGGAGAACGAGAACGCAGCTACGACGTTAGTATCGAGCGTCTCCAGGATTTCTTCCTCTGTAGTCTCCAAAAACGACTTCCAGACTGCATGGCCGACATTGAAGAGCGCGGCTCGCAAGGCATATTGTGAAGCAGGATAATACGAGTCGATTGACTCGAAAGCCGAGGTAATGGATGCAGGCTTATACGAGGGAATAGAGAAGGCCTTCGCCTGTTTCACCTGTGTCTTAGCACGGAAGGAGACACAAAAGTCGGACGACAGGCTCACTGTTCCACCAGCCTCTGAGATTTCTTCCGCCAGTGCGTCCAGACCACCACCGCTACGGGCGCGCGAAATCAGCGCGACCGAGTATCCATTCTTGGCGAAAAGGCGCCTGTAAACCGTTGAGCACGAGCTGCTGGGGGACCTTGGTGGTATACGTACGCAGCGGCGGCGCCAGTACCAGCAGAGTTACCTACTCCAGCGACAATAAAAAGAGGTTTCAGTGAAGACATTGATTCTGAAGGGTAAAGAGACGGAGACAGTTGGAGGACAGCCTGTATTTAACATGACAGATCAGGCTCAGATGCCGTTTACCCGGGACGGATATGACGGCAGTGATCCTCTTGCTTATTAACCGGATATCGTGAATAATCAGAGCTTATAGCACGAATTTCCGAGAGACGGGGACGGGAAAGTAGAATGTCCTCAGTTAGCGAACACGCCAGGTAAAGGTAAGGCGTGGACTCAATGAAGAGGGCATTAAGACGTACCAAGTTCTCGGATGCCTGTAAGGGACAACCGGCTCTGTAGTTAGCTCAGGTTGCAACCCAAGCCAACTACGGAAGTACACGAAATGCAAAGGAGTAATAATAAATATAAGTCGAAGAGGGAGGCGGGTGGGCGAAAATTCGATGTCGCGCCTACGATACAGCTGCGAGCAGTGTGAGAGGGTGAAGGAAACTAGCGCTGCTCGCGGGACAAAAGAAATGGACCAAACAAGGAGAACCTCGAGACGCGGCGCGTCGATGCCGCCTTTTGCGCAATGGCCCTGAACAGCAACCAAGGTCCTACATGTTTTCATAGCAAAGGTACAAAGCGCTCTATAACATTACAACACAAGTACATTCAAAAGTACAACATTGAACTCTAGCAATTCTTTCCATTAAGCACGCAAATGTCCCCGAAAAAAAAGCAAGCAACAGCAATTCTTCTACAACACACACCAGTCCCTTTTCACACCCACAATCCACTTTCGGCATTCAAGCATCTCCATCTGTGTCCTTGTCAGTAAGAAGCTCGGGTTCGACTGACGAAAACCAACCTCTCCGATCCCCAGAACACTCTGGATATCTAACAGCACGCCGTCAGCTCCCTCTTCAGCTTCTTCTCTCAGAAGGCACCACTGTTTGTCATGATTGCGGACTTTCTGGTGCAAAAGAACATCCAAGATGGCCTCGCTTACCGCCGCCGCCGAAAGCAGAGATATCGGGAAGCTCAAGATGTCAGGCTCTAGATAGACGGTAACATTGGCGTTATAGTTGGACAAGGAAGGCGAAACGGACCTAGTATACAAATCATCAACGACCTCCAGGTCTCTCTCAGCACCAGGTCCCACTCCCCCCCGTTGTCCGGACACGAAGGGAATAACTCGCGTAGCGAGGGCAGCGCTTCCCACAACTCGTCGAGGACGCCCACTGGCGTCCCACCGAGGACGTAATCAAGAGCAGATAGCAGGTCAGCTTGAGCGTCCTACAACGAAGATCGGTGTGCGGCAATAAAGAATGGGAGGGTACGTACTTCCAACTCGTCGAACCCCATCTCATGCGGTGCGAGCGCTTGCAAGCTAGGAGCGTATATAGGGAGTAGGGGTGGGAGGAAGTCCCGGTGATACTAGAGCAAGGTATCAGTAGCGGGCAACAAACGAGAATACAGCAACACACCTTGACGCTAACGGCGACGGCACCGACAGCCATATCCCATACCATATCTTCAAAGCCATCCCACTCTTTTCCTGCTGCCCCACCAGAACAGAAGAAAAAAAGAAGGAAGAGGTACGCGGCATGAAACCGGGTCTCCCTTGAAGTAGAGACAATTGTAAGTTGGTCGTGTAGATCCTTACCGTCTTGACGTCGTAGGGTACCCTATGAATCATTAGCAAAAATGCATAAGTTAGCAAGAAGTTATCATACCTCGAGAATCCACTCTACAACTTCCCGCCGAAACTTCTGGCCTACGCCAATCGCATCTTCCCAATCCTCGAGAGTACTCTCTTTCCGGCATCCTAATTCCCATGATTGATGACACTGACGTTCCCGCAAGACGTAAAGCTGTAACCGACGTTTAGCCTGGGCCTCGAGCGACAAAGGAGGAACTGCTGCGTGATTTGATGGCGGAGCGATGATAGGTACAGGATCCCTCGACAAAGAATGAACGGGACTGAGCCTCATAGGAAGAAACCATTCGGGCGGTAGATGCGCGTTATTATTCTTCCTCGGTACAGGAGGCGGTTCTGGTGTTGATGGAGCAGTCGGTATCCAGCCGGCATCTGGGCTTGACTGACCGAGGCGAGGAATACGAAATGTACCAGTCGGTGTGATTATGCGCGTCTAAGAATCGGTCAGTTCGATTTCTACATGAGGAGGGTATACGAAACGGACGTGTGTGCTTGAGCTAGAACTGGAGCTGTTGGATGAACAGGATGGAAAGTCGGTTCGGAGTGACTGTGCACGTCGTAGGCTTGCTGGTTGTGAGGCTGAGTATGACCGGTGAGTTAGTCGGGGCTTTTTCTTCGGAGAAGGCGTATCATGATGTCGTCCAGAACGTAAGCGTTTTAAACCTCGATGCCTTCATCCAGTTATGAGATAGATTTTTTATAAAGCATTGATTTACGTACAGGGGAGTTACTTCATTGGTAAAGTCGGAGTATCTGATGCAGAAGGCGTCAGTACGAAAAAAGAAACAGAAGAGTAGACACACCCGTTGCTGTTGCTTCGAATCCTTTTGGAACTACGAACGTCTTCAAGAGAGTCGTCTCGCCGTCGCTTTGAATTACATTCTCCCTGTCGCATGGAATGAACCGTAGGTGACATTCTATCTTCTGAGCACGGCGAGAAAAAGAAATCAGAGCCCAAGGTCATCGATGGAGAGGAGGAACGTGTTCGATTCAGGCCTGGAGTGGAAGAAGGGAGCGAAGACCGAGAGAAAGAGCAAATACTGGATGATCGCCGAATCCAGGAGGTACGAAATCCTTGGCGTTTTGCTTCCATTTCGAGAAGTCGATACTGGAGCACATCAGAGAACTCGTCCGGCTCGGGTGTCGTCTGTGTCGAAGACATTTGCGTCGTTGGTGAGGGAAATTTGCTATCTAATTCGTCGTCGTCAGACTCGAAGGCTCGCCCGCGGTCCTCGAGATCTTCAGGCTCCTCTTGGATGGAGCTGAGCGATTGAGTACAGGAGCAAGACATGGATATTCGTCGCCTCGACATATCGCAGCGGCAAGAAGAGATGGAAAGCGTAGCGGTGGTAGGAAGGAAAAGGAGAAGGTGTGATGTGACTTGCGTGACCACGAAGCGCGTCGTTGATCTCGTGGCTCATTTCTTCGTGTTATTTACTGTTATTTATAATTTAATTACTACGACGGCTTGCGCGGCATCGTTCGCTTGCAAGGCCGAGCTTACCCTTTCTCTTTCCAGGTGCCGAACTTTGCCAACTGAATGGTGTTCCCTTGCCTCCATCAATGCTCATGCTTTTAAATTTCAGTCCTCAGGCCCAGGTCTTAGCGCTCAGCGCTCAGCGGGCAACTGTAAAAACCTCCGCACTATGATTCTGACCTTGGCATGTCATGCAAACTTCAAGCTTCAAGCGCGGAGCAGTGTCAACATTCAATAAGGTGGTAATTTACCGCGTAACCTCCAAAGATACTGATATTTACAATACCCCAAGAACGTCACATTATGATCATCCGGAGACTTGGTCCACAAATTCCTGATATTATGTTCTTAGCTTTAGCAGAAGAGCACCATCTGACGAGGCAATACAAGCGATTTTGTTTCCTTCCTCTGTGCCAGTAGCTCTTCCGTCGCTCACGTACATGCTGACTCTGTATGTCAAGAAACTTTTCGGCTTAGCCTCTTGATCTGACTTTCTATTCAATCACAGAAATCAGTTACGCGGTTCGACAAGAAAGGAATTCAACGCATTACGACTCTGGATCCTTACCATGCTTTCAGGCAAATTAATACACGACGGCCCTGCTCTGCCTATGTTCAAGGCGCAAGGTAATGCTGTATCCCCTCGACAGTGGTTAGTCTATAGGGGCGGACATGGCATCTTCAGCCCTTCCTGTTATTTCCTCAATATGCTGTTTTCTCGTGAATACTAGTCCTAGCACTCACGGAACGTGGTCCGCGCGATGAGATGTTTAAAGGAAATCATTCAAGCATGTTTGAGCGTCCAGCAATTCTCAGCACGATATCAACCATGAATTCCTACTTGCGTTCAAGGCATCAACCCTCAGCTTGACCTTTGTGCCCCACCGTCCTTAGTGCATACATAAGGGAGCCTTCAGCTTTCGTTGGGGCGCTGCAGGCATCCTCGTTGTTCACCATTGATCAGTACACAAATGACCCGACTATCTTTGTCTCCGATACCGATTCTCCTTTGAATAGGTCTCCCGTCGCTTCTATAGTCCTTCGGCAGACTACTACGTCCACGTCGATGACAACGGTTACTCCATGAGTTAAACAACGCTTCTAGTAGCGTTTATTTAAAGGCTGACTCCGAGAAGTACCAGTACCACGATGGCCGCGTCGGGACACAGTACATATACCACTACGTCGTCCGAATCCGATGGCTACGGCACAGCTTCACCCTCGACTAACACACTACGTAAGTGTAGATGGTTATCGTATATTGTACCACTACGAACTAACTGACCGATACACAGATCTTCACCATTCGTTTTTGGCACTACTACCTCTACTTCCTTGGGCTTAATTACGACTGTGACCTCCTCGTCCAGCGGCCGTTGCCTGACTATCTCCGGATCGCCTATTACCACTGTTTGTACTACTGCAATTCCCGTCTCTTGTAGCGGTGATGGCACTACGGTTCCCGCATCTTGTATCACTGTTCACAGTTCCACCGCTACTACCATCTCTAGCAGTATCAAAAAACTGGCACCTCTGGTGCGGCGCTCACCGCGGCAGTCAATGCTGCTTTGAAGTTGTCGAATACGAGTAAAATGTTGCCGGGTATCATTGTCATGTTTGCTGGTGCGATGATGCTTTAGGTTCAACGCCCCTAGACCGAAAGTGGCTATGGACTTCTTCCCTATAGTATTGTTCAAATTTTCAATGTCGATACTAGGGCTGCGCACCGTACCGTATACGGTATACGGCCGTAACATCGCGGTCTCAGTCGGTTACGGAAACATCCGTATACCGTACCGTCAACTGAAAAATCAAGCTTCGTCGGCGTCGGTACGGATACCTTACGGCCGTCGACGGCCGTTTACGAACGTATATGCAGACCTAAATATGTATATTCATCTAACCTACTCATTTAAAGCCTTTTTGATAGCACTACGTTCACGACAGAGACGGTGTTTCATAAGCATGAGAACACGAATTGTCTCTGGCTTGAGACTCGCACGCCTAAGTGAGATGGTGTCTCGCCCACCAGAGAAGTAAACCGCCGTCTGAAGAAAAAGACGAACGGGGTGATGTGACGGGTGATGCATCAGCAAAACAGTCACTTCATCTTTGTGGTCTTTCAGTACTTGCTAAAGTCATAAAAGCTTTGAAAGATACGAAATACAATGTCTTTCTGCAAGAAGAAAATGTATTTCACAAGACAGGTACCTTGTCTTGTCAAGCAGACCAACTCTTTGAAAGACTGATTGAGGACCTGTAAGGTGTGACATCTTTCATATATTTCAGATCTTATGGCATTGGAATGATAAAAGAGCACAATAAGTATATTAGTCTTTGGGATAAACATAGTACATGTACATAATGTGCATACAGCAAGCATAAACAGATAACCCTAATACAACCAGCCACCAACCCTTGACACTATCACCCGAGCCTTGTCCCTGGCCCCATCTATCCTGACCCAATGCTTGAGGGAACATATGATGCCTGGAAAAAGTTAGTCAATGTAAATGACCACCGTGTGATCGAGCGTACCATCACCTAAGAGAACCTGCTCTTGAGATCCATACCATTGGGCTGAGCGGCACCTGACTTGTTGAAACAGTAAGCAAAGGATATAAAAGGAAGGGGGAAAACATTACCCCTTGCAAAACTTGATGTGCTGTGCGCTAGTCGTTGAGCATCCCTATGAACCGAACGACATCAGCAACAGAGGATTACCGGCAGTGCAAACAAATTCACTTACCACTGTCAAGTTGGAGGGCAGAGAGAGAGGTGTGTGACATTGCTCATGTCATGCGTCACCTCGAAGTACCCATGTGCGCCTGCACCCTTAGCATGGACCTAGGATCCGGTTAGTCCATCACATTAGAACACCGTACAAGCGCACTCACGATGCGCTCTGGAATGCGTTCACGGTCAAAGTGGGTGAGCAGATCAATAGAGGCGAAATCTAGCAGCATATTTTTGGTCAGCTGAGGGAGAGGTAACAACGATCAATAGTGACCTTGCAGTAACAGTGGCCCACTAGGACCTGCCTGTGACCACGCATACGGCTGGGCTATGGAAGCACCATTTGAAGCCGCAAAGGTTGTCTCGGTGACAGCTGCACAAGAAAGCTATGAGTAAGGAGTGAAGCGAAGCAATGGGGGGGATGGTAGTAGGAGGAAGGAGGAAGGAATGAAGAAATGCCAGGCCCGCTGACATGCTTGGAAAGCGTTCACACGTGTAATTTCGCGAAATGTATCAATACATACATTTTATAAAACCTAGATACCAAGGCAATGAGAGATACCTTAGAGCGCAATGTCCTAAGTGCAGGCAACAAATTACCTTGTGTGATGTTCGGTGGAGCGCATGGCTTAACTGTAGAGTGATACTGTGAGGGTCACACTAAGTATAAAGTCCCAGCACTTGACACTGAGTACATTGACAATGCACACAGGATGCGTGCTAAGAATAGAACCAGAGAAGCTCAGGAGATAATTAATACTTCGCGTAACCTTGATCTATGACGCGCAAGGCACTGCCATGCTGGTAGCTAGCGCTCTAGACCTCGGGATGTCAGAATCAGAGTAAAACCGATGTCCCTGGCTTCGGCCGAAGTGCACGAGACCTAGACAAGGAACTGGTTGCCCTAGATACCATGGAAATCACTAGAAGATATTATTCCGAGACACACAAGCTGCGCGGTATGCTAAAACCCCGAGGATATACCAAGCGACGTCAATATGCGTGCAGAGCACTGCTAATCGACGTCATGCCATGGAGAAACCAGAGTCTGGCCCCGAGTCGGAGCTCTGAGTAAGTGCCAAGCTATGGCATGATGGCAACGAGACACGCGGGACCCAGGAAACAGAGTTCCGCAACCCAAAATATACTATATATGGTTGTACTAATTTGTAGGATGTAGACTAGATAAATAGCACAGTGTAAATTGTAGTGTACAGGTTTCGGACCCCCGTTGTAGTCGCGCGCAAGCCCTCAGCTTGACGCTCTAGCTTCAGGAGTAGTTTGTAACTTCGAGCGAGAGAATAGACCTTTTATTGATAACATATTGAGTGACTTGAGTATCGCATGAGGCATAGAAAGCGAAAGCGGCACTTGTATACTGTTTAAGTGATTGGTTGACTTGCGCTCTAACCTGAGAATAAGAGATTTGTGTCATTGCAGACGCGCTCTTGAGTTTTGAGGTTTTCTTGTGACACGAGGTGCTACAGGCGGCAGAGGTTCAAACCCTTTGGTCTGGTTAGCACTCGTTTAGTTGGGTATACCATTCCGCAAGTGGCAGAGGTTCAAACCCTTTGGCTTGTGGACGGGGTTTATTTGGTTATTGTGTCTCTGGATTGCATAGGTTCAAACCCTGTGGGTCTACGATTGGTTTGGAAGCTGGAGCGCGTAGGTTCAAATCCTGTGGCTTGAGTGGACGTGTTGTGAAGGGTTTCTGCTTAGAGCGCAAGCTTTGAGTCATGTTCAGGGTGTGTTTAAGTTGTTGTGGTCACCTGGGTGTGTCGCGCGAGACTTATTGAGGGTTTTGTTGGTGTGTGGCGACGTGTTGTGTATTGTAGTACACCTTGCCTTGAGGCCCGGCGACATCAGTCGCCCCTCTTGTTATTAAAAGCCTTTGGACTTAGAGAGATCTAGATACCCTACGAGCACTATCGCTATATGTGTGTATCGTATATTCTGAGAGTTTAGTTGTATTGCTTCAATCTGCTTCTATCACATAATATCCCCCCAAGAACTTTGAGGGTTTGTGTGTGTAGTGTTGGGTGTGGGTGTGATCAGTGTCTTCGACGCTGTTGCATTTCTAGCCTGCGTGCACAGAGTCTCTTCACCGCATCAGCCCGTATCGTGAAGTTCAACATCACGTGGAACTGTGTGATACTGATCTGGCTTCTATGCACGGACCCCGGAGTTTATACCCTGGGCGGACTTCAAAATGACTTAGCAATTTTTGGACTTGCATGCCGATGGTACATAATATTATGGTCCAATGGAGAACAGAATTCTCAGCCAGTATATCAGTAAACAGTCAGTGCAGCATCTTAATCAAGCATTCAGAGCATCATTAGGAGAAATCCAGGTAAGGGAACAATGAAAGAGTCGGCGATGAGAGCAAGATCATAAAGACATGAAAGATCCGAGTTGCCCAAGATCAAGATGTCATATCAAAGATAAAGCTGCCGAAAGTGGTCTAAAAAAAGACAAAGCTGTCAAAGACAAAGTTGCCCTTTTGCTGATGATGTGACCTGTCGGACCTGTCTTAGCCCCACGAGCCGCGACAGGGGAGGGCGAGCCAGCGACGTCACATCACAATATGATTGAGACAACTTGAAGAAGATTGACGACGTGGTGCAATGCAATAGTGGGAGATGAAATGAAGCATGAGAAGGAAGAGAGAGAAAGAAAGAGAAAGGAGGAGAAAAGAGAGGTGACGAGGGAGAGGATGCGGTGAAAGGAAAGAAAGAGCATGGGGATGGAATAGCACAACATGCAAGAACAACAACAAGAAGGATCGGAAGAAAGAGGAAAGAGCAAGCAAGAGCAAGGAAGGAGCAGATTGGAAGAGAAGGAGACGAAAGAGAGATGAGACACACATTAGAGCTATTGAGCTTGCGATGAATGGCACTGGGGGCATTGTATAGAAATATAGAAGTAGAGATAAATGAGAGTAGAGAAGACAGAGTGCGAGCATGAACAGGCTTTTTCTGAGAATATATAGTCCAGGAGTGTCATCACGTAATAGAGCAACTTATGTTGATCCATCGTCTACTAATGTGGCGTGGCCTATGCTGCGGGATAGCCGAAAAATGTATTTGCCTTTGAACTGAAATGCATTTGCCTTTGACTGAAACATATTTTTTGACAGTAATGATGTTTCCGCTTCATGCATACAGGGATACAAAATATTTCCCTGCCAGAAAAAAGACGTTTATAATCATGCCTGCCTAAGTGCTTTTATTAATATCATGCCTCAAGTCCTCAGTCAGGATGGCACTGGGTCAGGATGGTCACCTGACATTGTTGATCTGCTTAGGGTTGGTTCTGCCTCTTGTCAGTTGGCGCCTGTATGACAGTGTTGACTTCACATCCAAGCTAACCTAGCATTTTATACTTGTAAGTTCAATGCTCTCTGCTGATGCTATACTTACCTTGAGATTTCAGTCACTGTGTAGTGTTTGCTGTAAATCTTGATCTGTATCGATATCATTACTCTGTTCTATTGAGCTTGAATTCTCACTTGGGGTCTCCTTTACAAGTCCTCACAGGCATGGTATTGACTGGCGACATTCCTGAACCCATGTGACATCTACAACTGCAAGAACCAGAGTGGCCACCTCCATCCCCCAACAAGAACCTATCATAGCAGCCCCGATACTTCACAGATCATTGCACCACAATATGATTCACTGCTACTACTTATATTCCATCGTTTTACACCACCGTTACACTCCCTTGCACCCCAGATCACTCGCTGGCTTGATCCCTCCCCCATACCTCTTGTCTCCATTCTGGCACACCATTTATGGCTTGCGTTTTGGCATCCAATGTTTGTTTGGGGGTTTTTTGGGTCGACAAATTGATTGGTGATGTTTTTGGACCTATCCAATGCTCCCAAAAGCGATAATCAGAGTCTCTATTCCTATCCCCCCACAAGAACCTATCATAGCAGCCCCAATACTTCGCGAATCATTGAACCACAGTTATACCTCCTTGCTACTACCTCTATTTCATCATTTTACACCATCATTGCACTCCCTTGCACCCCAGATCGCACACTGGCTTGGTCCCTTTCCTATGCCACTTATCTCCATCTCTTGTCTACACCTTAAACATTCTAATGCTCTTTCCAAGAATCCGATCTTAGTATATATTTTCTGTGAGACTTTCAAGCCCAAAATCTGAGAAAAAGCTGTGTTAGTCTCTTCTCCTCCTTCCGTAGTGTTCAACCATGGGTGTTAAAGGCTTCTGGCAGGTACGTCATCATCATGTTGACTTTGTATGTGATATTCATTGAGATTCAACAGTTAATAGACAGCACAAAGGTTTCTGTACCTCTCTTGGAGCTAGCTGTCGAACAGGGGTTCAATGAGAATAGTGACAACAAGCATGCCTATAGGCTAGGCATTGATGCCAGGTGAGCATGGTTATTATTATTATGCAGCTATAATTAATTTGTACAGCATCCTGGTCCACGCTGCTCATGGAATCAAGAACAGTTCACACAAAAACGCCGGTCTCCTTTCGTTGCTTAGAACATGTGGCCATCTGTTCACCATGCCCATCATACCTGTTTTTGTCTTTGATGGTGGTCAATGACCTAAAGGCAAACGTGGCCAGAATGTTCGCAAGAACACTACAACTTGGGAGATTGAACTTCAGCAACTGCTTGATGCGTTTGCATTCAAGTGGAGACAGGTATACCTGTCAGGATCTCAGTCTTCTCTGATTTAACTTGGTTGAATTTAGGCACCTGCGGAAGCAGAAGCAGAACTTGCATCCATGTCAAAAGCTGGTGTCATTGATGCAGTGTTATCTGAAGACAGCGATGCCTTAATTTTTGGTGCTAAGTGCGTTCTTCGAATGTATGTCTTTCTTCCATCCATCTAGATTATTAATGGTGTGATTAACCATCAATGTAGTGAGCATAAGGATAAGTCAGCCTTTGATGTAAACATTTACGACTCGCAATCATGCAGACTCACCTCTGATGACATGGTGTTCATTGCTCTTCTCGCAAAGGGAGACTATGGGGTAAGGTTCCTCACTATTAGACATCAATTATGACCAAGTAATGATTCCTTTTCCATAGCCTGGTTTACCTGGCTGCAGTGCAAAAACTGCCCTGGAACTATCACGAGCCGGGTTCAGCCGTAGTCTCTTGAACGCTATCGAAACCATAGATCCGGATCATCTAGGCCCTTTTATCGACACCTGGTGCCATGACCTCAAATATGAACTACGCACCAATGCCTCTGGCATGCTTTCATCACGTTGCCCAGCTCTAGCCAATGCGATACCTGCTGACTATCCAACTGCGGCAGATTTCCATGTCCTAGGGTTATATCGTGAACCCATGATTTCATTGGATGTTGGTTTATGCGAGGCTCATGCTCCTGTCCTCTGGAGGGCTATGAATCCAGCCAAGCTGGCACGGTTCCTTGAAGGAAAATTTTCCTCATGGGGATCAGATTATGGTATTTTGTCAGACTTTGGCAAGCACATATTTCCTGGTCTTGTTCTTCGTGAATTCATCCAGCAGGTCTTACAATCAGAGGGTGAAAGGGAAATTCTCACCCCGTACCGCTTGTTCAAAGATGTCATCTTAAATCCCAGCCCTCACCAGGCTGTGAGATACAAGAAAGAGATGCGATTCAAGCTTGTTGTCTCATCTATGTTAGTCCAGGAAATCACAGGCAGTCTGAGTGGAACCTACAGCACACCAAAATCTGCTTCTGAGGTTGCTGTGTTCTGCAATCCCGACAATCAAACTATCATTGTGTGGATTCCAAGGACGATTCTTTTTGATCCTTCTGTTATCCATTATCAGAAGCATCTTGACTCCATTCCAATGGCGAATAATATAGCTGCAGGTATGTTTAATTATCAATTGTTCTCACACATTGAACCTGATAAAGTGCTGTAGGACTGAAGCACAAGCGTGTTGGTCATATCATGACAAATGATGAGGACGATATGGCTGAATCAAGCTCTTTAGCTCATGCTCGTGCATTGCTGGTGGTTTGCTTTTGTTAACGACTCGGACTTCTGATGTTCTTTTATAGCTGAGCATAACAAGTTCGCAAAAGCTACCCATAGTAGCAAGGATCCTCCACGTGGATACAAGATTATATATGATGTTGACAAGGATTGTGATGTGCTGGTTTGTGTCAAGGAGACGACCTCTTGAGAACCAAATATATTAGTCTTTGAGTGTAGCTATAGTAGCGCGCACAGCCATGTTGTCTCCTATTTATGTAAGGACTTTGGCTCCATTTTTTGTCTTAGTTTACTCTCTCTTTACATCGATAGACCTCACGGTATCCAATATGCTCTCAAGTACAGTCTCGGATCTGTCGAAAAGCGATGAGCTCTCTGGTTTATTCAAGGTACTCAGTACCAATGAATCAAGCATTGGAGAGGTCATCAATGATATGGTGACCATTTTAGAAGGTGATGGTCTTGAGCACTCGGAGGATATAGATGAGAGGGATGCTATTATAGATGTGAACCTCAAGAAGGGTGCAAATGATCCGGTTGATGATACAGTCATTATCGACAACATTCTGAATAATTCAAAGGGTGTGAAGGATGCAACAGATAAGACCTACAGGACATATGTGGCATATTCTCTCTCTGGCTATATGGTTCTGATTCTCTTCAAAGTATGATGAAAGCTCATAACAAGTTCTTACAAGAGCAAGGTCTTATTGGTCCATCAGATAACATCTATGAGAGCAAACCAACCGAGAAGACCCCCTATTATGTTGCAGCATACATCATGCACAAGTAAGTTAATTACCATTATGTCGTCCTATAATGACCTGCTAAATCTACGCAGGTGTGATGATACCTACATTGATGGAACACCCAAACCAAAAGACATAACATGTGGTTCCTACTCGCTGATAAGCCTAGACTTCCGTGGCAACGGCAACACCAACTCAGGAACGAGATTGGGTAATTAACGTGATAACACGGCAATCAAGGCGATCGTGTGTGCGAGTGGGTTCGGGGCACCTCCGTGCAGTAAACCAATTCCTCTATACGCAAGTATACACTGCGACTTTTCAGTCAGCGAAGTAGTACTGCTTGGTAGTCGAGTACTAGTAGCTCTGGCTGCAAGCCGGTAAGGATCTCTCGAAATGAGAGGAAACGGAATCAGGTATGACGTGAATACCACGAATCCATAAGCGAGAACGTGAGAAGAGACTAGAAAACGTCGCTAGACGGCAATCCTAGCGAAGCGAGCGAAGGGAACGGAAATAAACGTGTGAAACTGAGTCTGGGAGTGGGGAATCGGTGCGAAAACGTGTAACGGCAGCTGGATGTGTCGAGAGAGAACGTGAAACGAAGTACTGAGGGTGCGGGGTCGAGAATAAACGTGGAAATATGGAAACGGGGCGATGATACTGAGAGCGAGAACGGAAATATACTGGCGACGGCGGGGTACTGATCCTAAACGATACGGGAATACTGATGTCGATGTCGAAAACTGGTCTTGTGCTGAAGCGATCCTATCCTATGTCAAAACTAACCTTCAAGTCCACTCGGGGGACTGTCCTATACGAAAACTATGCTGAAACTGGTCCTATACTGGTGCGAAAACGATCCTAAGTCTGCTCTGAGACTACCCAAGTGGGCGACGATACGGTGGTGAAAGTGAAAACGATAAAACGATCCTATGCTGGTGAAGTTGAAACGATAACGGCCGATAAAAGATAAACATTGGCGAGGTATGGCGCGGCGATCACGTATTGGCACAATATGAGCGTGTACCAATAGTGTTAAGAGCGAAGAGCGAGTGTCAAGCGACTCTTCGCAGTCCAAAAACCGTGGAATAACTCTGGTGAGCTTAAGAATTTGACGTGCACTCGAGAATATGCTGGGGTAAACGGTATATTGCCGTGAAACGGTAATAAACGTAGCAGAATTGTCTCGATGTGGTGTAAACTCGATGCGTAGGGGTAAGCTGATCTATGCTCGAGGTAAGCTGACTCTAAGCTAAAGCTAAACGACGTTTTCTAGCTAGTTTTTATACTACAAGTGCGAAATTATAAATAGAGTAAGTATGCGCGACTTAGTCAGGCTGTAAGGCCGTGGCTTAGTAGATTTCGTAGCAAACATATGGTTTCTTGACTTCGAAAGTAACAGCAACTCGTCTACGTTGCCGCGTATGGACGAAAACCGTATGGTTTTATGGAGCGATGAACGGATCGTTGCGTGCTGTTTAGCTGCGGACTGGTGCGGTATGGCTTTTGTACTGAGGTGCATGTTTGGGTCTATGTCGATTCGAAGTCTTGGCGAAGTAACAGCCTTAGTAAAACGCGGTCTGTAGTGGCCGTGTGCTCGAAATATCATGGATGGATGAGTGGCCGCGGCAATCACGTCATTTCATTAAGTGATTGATTGGCGCGTCACTGTGCCGATGGGAAGCGATGCGGCAATTCCGTTTTGAGATGATTTACGATCGAAGGTGCCTTGCCGTGATGGAATGCGGCAATTGTGATGCGTAACGAGATGGGATGGATAACGAAGCGCGTGAGGAGTGGTTGCCGTAGCATGAAAGTAGTATGAGCTTGTGTGCAATCTTTGGTTTACTGAAAGTCCGTTGGGTGGACAGGAGCGGCAATTAGTGCTTAAAATCCGCGAATTCTGAGCGTACAGAGCCTGGAGGCTCATCATCGCATGCAGAAAAGATCCATGCAATGGCTCGTTATGGTTTTAAAAAGGTTTTGTGAACAGGCGAAGTGCCTTGGCACCAAATTGAAGGATCAAATGGGTTAACAGGACAATGGGTTGGTAACCCTGCTATCTCTGTGATTGTCTCGACATATATGGTTAGTTTACATCGGAGAAAGGTGAACTACTTACTATAAGAATACAAGTCCAATTTTGGATGACTGAGCATGGTATCAGGTTCAGCAAGGAGAGACGCCACAGAGTTCAAGAGCTATAAGGCCGGTATGCCTAGTATCACAACTTATGTTCCACCATTTAATATTTCTGACAGGAAGATCTTCTTAAGCTATGGCAAGAGAATATTAAGCCAAGTAACTTTCAGCCTGGCATCCTTCCAGATGGTACTGGTTGCTGGGGTGGAGGAATTACTCGCCGAGCTCTACATTGATGAGCCTAGACTTCCATGGCAATGGCAACACCAACTCAGGAACGAGATTGGGTAATTAACGTGATAACACGGCAATCAAGGCGATCGTGTGTGCGAGTGGGTTCAGGGTACCTCCGTGCAGTCAATCAATTCCTCTATACCCAAGTATACACTGTGACTTTTCAGTCAGCGAAGTAGTACTGCTTGGTAGTCGAGTACTAGAAGCTTTGGCTGTAAGCCGGTAGGGATCTCTCGAAATGAGAGGGGACGGAAACAGGTATAACGTGAATACCACAAATCCATAAGCGAAAACATGAGAAGAGACTAGAAAACATCGCTAGACGGCAGTCCTAGCGAAGCGAGTGAAGAGAACGGAAATAAACGCGTGAAACTGTGTCTGAGAGCGGGGAATCGATGAGAAAACGTGTAACGGCGGCTGGATGTGTCGAGAGAAAACATGAAACGAAGTACTGAGGGTGCGGTGTCGAGAATAAATGTGGAAATGCGGAAATGGGCGATGATACTGAGAGTGAGAACAGGAATATACTGGCGACTGCGGGGTACTGATCCTAAATGATATGGGAATACTGATGTCAATGTCGAAAACTGGTCTTGTGCTGAAGCGATCCTATCCTATGTCAGAACTAACCTTCAAGTCCACTTGGGGGACTGTCCTATACGAAAACTATGCTGAAACTGGTCCTATACTGGTGCGAAAACGATCCTAAGTCTGCTCTGAGACTACCCAAGTGGGCAACGATACGATGGTGAAAGTGAAAACGTAAAAACGATCCTATGCTGTGAAGTTGAAATGATAACGGCCGATGAAAGATAAACAGGGACGAGATATGGCGCGGCGATCATGTATTGGCACAATATGAGTGTGTACCAATAGTGTTAAGAGCGAAGAGCGAGTGTCAAGTGACTCTTCACAGTCAAAAACTGTGGAATAACTCTGGTGAGCTTAAGAATTGATGTGCACTCGAGAATATGCTGGGGTAAACGGTATATTGCCATGAAACGGTAATAAACGTAGTAGAATAGTCTCGATGTGGTGTAGACTCGATGCGTAGGGGTAAGCTGATCTATGCTCAAGGTAAGCTAACGCTAAACGACGTTGTCTAGCTAGTTTTTATACTACAAGTGCGAAATTATAAATAGAGTAAGTATGTGCAACTTAGTCAGGCTGTAAGGCTGTGGCTTAGTAGATTTCGTAGCAAACATATAGTTTCTTGACTTCGAAAGTAACAGCAACTCGTTGACGTTGCCGCGTATGGACGAAAACCGTATGGTCTTTTGGAGCGATGAATGGATCGTGAGGTGCTGTTTAGCTGCGGACTGGTGAGGTATGTCTTTTGTACTGAGGTGCACGCTTGGGTCTACGTCTTCTTCAGGTCTTGGCGAAGTAACAGCCTTAGTAAAACGCGGCCTATAGTTGCCGTGTGCTCGAAATATTGTGGATGGATGAGTGGCTGCGGCAATCACGTCATTTCATTAAGTGATTGATTAGCGCGTTACTGTGCCGATGGGAAGTGATGCGGCAATTCCATTTTAGGGTGATTTGCGATCGAAGGTGCCTTGCTGTGATGGAATATGGTAATTATGATGCGTAATGAGATGGGATGGATAACAAAGTGTGTGAGGAGTGGTTGCCGTAGCATGAAAGTGGTATGAGCTTGTGTGCAATCTTTGGTTTACTGAAAGTCCGTTGGGTGGACAGGGGCGGCAATTAGTGCATAAATCCATGAATTCTGAGCATACAGAGCCTGGAGGCTCATCAACATGCAATTTACACAATCGCATTTTGCTGCCTCCTCCGTTTTGATGAAGTTCTCAAGATACAGGCTCATGATATCGACTATCTCAATGCTACAACAATCTCGATCACACTACTGTTTCATAAAACAAGTCAATATGGTTGTACATTGATGAGCCTAGACTTCTGTGGCAACAGCAACACCAAAACTCGGAATGAGATTGGGCAATTGATGTGACAGCATGGCAATCAAGGCGTAGTGTGTGTGCGAGTGGTTCGGTGCACCTCCGTGCGGTCAATTCTTCAATAACGCAAGATACACTGCGACTTTTCAGTCAGCGAAGTAGTACTCTTGGTCAATGAGTACTAATAGACGTTGGCTGTAAGCCGGGAGGGATCTCGATAAATGAGACGGAATGGAATCTGGTATGATGTGAATACCAAGAAGCTGTGAGGGACACGAGAAAACGATCTAGAAAGGGCGGAAATGGTCTGGAGAACACGGAAATGATCTGGTGAATGGCTCTAGATGGTGTACCTAACAAGTGAGTCGAAACAATGGCAATTATGGTGTGGAAACTGCCTTGGAACTGGGAGAAACTCAGGGAAAACGCGGTAATTGAGGCTATGAGAGGGGTACTGCAGCAATAGAGGTACAGAAATGCTGAACAATGGTGATGATGAGGGTGATCCTATGGAGAATGATGCTGAACTGGGCCTACACGGAGGCAATATGATCCTATACTGAACTGGATGATGAAAACGATGGCGATGTAGAAGGTGAAGACGATAAAACAATCCTATGTGGTGAAAGCGATGCGATGTTGGGGCATTAAAAGACAAAAGCAAGTTATTGACATGAGATTCGTGTATTGGCACAGTACGAAGCATAACCAACAACGTTAAGAGAAAGCAAGTGGCAATAGAAACTTGGAGTGAACCGTGGCTGACTGTTAATACCGGAACTGGTCAACTGTGTGAGAACTGTGTCCATTCGCTCTGGCTAAATGATGTTTTCTAGCTAGTTTTTATACTACAAGTCTGATTTTATAAATAGAATACAAATCTAAGCCTTAGTAAGGCTGTAAGTCCTTGGCTTTGTAAAAGCCATAGTAAACATATGGTCCTTTGGGTTCTAAAGTAACAGCAGCTCTTTGATGTTGCCATGTATGGATGGAAACCATATGGTTTCATTGAGCGATGAATGGATCACGAGGTGCTGTTTAGCTGCGGACTGGTGAGGTATGGCTTTGGTACTGAGGTGTATGCTTGGGTCTATGTCTTCTCCAAGTCTTGGCAAAGTAACAGCCTTAGTAAAACGTGGTCTGTAGTGGCCGTGTGCTCAAAATATCGTGGATGGATGAGTGGCCACGGCAATCATGTCATTTCATTAAGTGATTGATTGACGCATCACTATGGTGATGAGAAGTGATGCGGCAATTCTGTTTTGGGATGATTTGCGATCAAAGGTGCCTTGCTGTGATGGAACACAGCAATTATGATGCGAAACAAGATGGGATGGATATGGAGTGTTGAAGGAGTATGGATGTCACGGTTTTAGGATTGTATCTGGATGTGTGTGGCATATAATGCGAAAATCTGCAGTATTATTGAGAATTGCCGGTAATATGGAGTATATGGGGATTGTAACAGAGTCATTTTGAAGATATTGGGTGATGGATGGATAAATCCGCAAATTCTGAGCGTACAGAGCCTGGAGGCTCATCAGCGTGCAGTTCAAGTGTTGACCATCGATGACAGAGGCTCATGATGTGGTCGAGGATGGTCAAATTGTGAATGCTGCCATAATGTTGAGTAGAAATGTACATGCTCAACAGAACATCACGGTTGCCTGAGCATTGGAGTAGCGTCTCAACGATTTTAGGGTTGTACGGTGGATACAGTAGAAAAACCAACCACAGTGTTGGTGAAGAATGGACAATATCTCTCCACCAATGACAGATATGACCCAGAGTCCAAGGATAATATCTAGCGTCCTCCTGCCTGAATGACAGGGAGAAAATCTCAAGCAAGATATCTCGAGGGAGCCATCGAATAGGGGCACATATGGATTCAAGCTGTTCTTTTTCAGTGGATGTGGTATCTATCTGGGTTTTAATAAGAGTGGTGAGGGACTCTAAGCGGGAGAGGCTCTGGTGAAGGGACAGCAGGTGACCATCCAGCGTGGCGATATTCTGATGATGATCATATTCTAGAAGGGGCTGTTCTGCTCTAAGGATACCAAGGACTTGTTTATTGTCGTTCTTCAAGTTCAGGCGGCTGGGAAATCCACATGTGGGGCAGTTTTCTGTGAGAAGAGGGGCTACATCTGGGAACCAGTTAACAAGATAACAATGACAGGGAAACGGTCATACCAGTCGATATAATTTCAGATCTTGCACGGTAATGACAAGAAAATTGAGGTTCAAGGATATGAAAATCGGGCAAGTTATATCGAATCTTTTCTGACATGTTTCGTGGTGGCACAGAATCCTGGTGTTCCTTCTTGGGACCTCGTCCGGTTATCTATCTATCTATCTATCTATCTATCTTCGTCAAAGCTGCCAGTACTGCAACAGTTTTCGTCAGATGATTTCTGAGATGCTCTGAGATGTAAGTATTGAACCACGCACCCTATGTAACCTGACTGCCCTTTCGAATACAAGCTTCAGATGCTGGTAGGCACAAAAATGACAACTATGTGAGTATAACGTTTGACAATTGTTGATGGTGCCAGGCCGGCCCGGTGCCAACCAGCGCTGTCTTCGCTTACCCTCTAACGATGACTCCTCAGGCTCGTCCTTTGGCCACTGCTGCTGCTCCTCATCCATACTTCAAGATATTGTTCTGGTGATACTCCGACACTCTCTGCCAGATCTTCAAATGGAAGAAAGAGGCAAGGTAAGGACAAAGGAGAGCTAGCAGAAGTGCATTTATCCATTGCAAAGCTGTTGAACAGAAGATAAGACTCGCCGGTTTGGTTCAAATGCTGGGGTATATACATCCGACAGATTGGCAGCTATTCATTTCTAACCTCGACCTGCAGCAAGTATCACTACCAGTAGATGTGTGTGGTACCTTAGCACGATAATTGGATGTGCCAGTGACGGCGAGGTCATCAACCACTATGCTACTTCCAACAGCCAGATAAACACGAGTCTCTACTATATCTTTCCCATATATCTCATTTGTGTTTTTTTAACTCCAGGAACTCTGCGACATCTATCGGCTCCACTTCCCATGTCGGCCTTCGATCCAGTGTCGCTGCTCCCCCCTACCAGAAGTTAATGGCAAGGAGACGGACACAATGCTGGGCAAGTCAGAGGCTTGCATGCATTCGGAGATTCGCTGTGTAATGTGCATGCGAATGGAAAGAAGGCATCAAGCAGGATGGTGTACTATGATGTGAGGTCATTTTTCCGTTCACATCTTTTTTTGTTCAAAGTCTATCCATCAGGCAGATGCGTTTTCAAGCTTCAGCCAAAACTTCACTTGCTCCGCACACAATATTCGCCTCTGACAACAGAAAAATCTGGATCTGAATGACAATTGCACATACCATCCAACCATCTTGTCATATCGGATAGAGGTGACCAACTCTGTAGCAGTGTCAATGGCCATTTGTACTCAGAGGCCACAAGTAGTTTGGCACTTTTTGTCCTGTTGGGATCTTACACCTTCTGCGCAATGAAGCAATCCATCGTAGCTCATGGACGCTTTACACTCATATTCCCAAGCTTCACTTTGCTGGTTCCACTTTCAACTGTACCAAACGCATCAATGGCACTGTCTGACTTATCATCCCATGTCAATGCCTGTCGCGTCGCTATCTGATCCAATTAATTCGCTCAAAGTGATTCAGGGTTAAGACTCGTGAATTGTATGAGCTCTTATCTTGAGTGCCTGAACGAGCTTGCCGATGGGTTTTTCCTCATATGATACAGTCACACTGGTTGGAGGAGGCTGTCCAGTGTATCCAGACTACAATAACTCACGCTGTACATCCAACAGATGCGAATTTTGAAATTTGCGCTAATGGTGATTGTAGCGATAACATCACTCTGGACACTGTCTCAGAAGTACACTACCTATTCACAAATGCCAAACGAAGCATGAATTGTTCACAACAGCCACCAGTGGTAGTCATTGCCTGCGAAGTGTCAAAGCGCATCTTATTGTATACGCCATCGATGAGTTCCCCGTTGGCATATTCGAACTGGATCTCATACCACCAAATCAAGCAGCTGAAATCTGCAACATGGATGGCGGAGTCCTGTCATGATGGATTTCTCCTCTCTCTATAGTGAGTGCCCATATTTCCTTGTTGACTGGAATAGTATGCTTACCTGGGAGAGATGATGCATCGAACCTTTTGGAGACGTGAAGTTTCAGAGATGTAGTGGCTATCTAGCTCACATTCACATTATTTTCATTTCTGTAAAATGCTTGTTAGGCAAACAATTAATGTCAATGGAAGTGGAACCTTCGGTATGCCAAACACTACATCAATTTCCTGACATGAGACTGACCTGTCATTATAGACTGTTGTGTCATGCATGTTGAACGACTATGTAACTTGTCAAAAGGCAAGATGTGGGTTCTGTTCATGTCTCCATCTGGTCCCAGTCTCTGCATCGCAAAAGCCCATTCCCACTCTATCAGGCCTTCTCGAACATGACCAACGAATGCTCGAAATTGAACCACTTGGCCGAACTGATCTCGATAACCTTCACGTTCCTAACCCAATAGTCTTTCTGTTGTGGTCCACATGCGGGTGTAATGGAGATAAACCTACAACATAGAGCGGGTATCGCTTGGAAGGCTACAAATTTCTACATTTGATAATGTGCCTTCCGTACTGCTAGCATGGACCTCGCTTCCATGCAGTAGTTTCCTACCGCTGGCCTGTTGGCATCATACTTTTTGATTCACATATAAGTACACACCTTGTCCACCTTCAAGAAACACGAATGAAACGAAGACAAGATACTGTTTCTATCTCTTACCTTGTTCGGCTACCATGGATCAGGCTTTTTTGTAGTACATAACAAGTAACACATCCCTGATACAGATTACACATCGCATGCTGTATTTAAGGCCCCAGCAGGACTAATGCTCCCTGAGAACCAAAGTAACAACTGAATCAGACGAGGTACAGACAACATCAGCATATGTGTCATAAGTAGAGAAAACAGAGAACATAAAAAAGATGCTTAGAGATAGTCTCTCATATATATGGACTCGGACAGATGACAATATGTACCTACTGATCAGAGAAAGACGGTCTGTATGTAGTTTTGAGAATTGAATTTGTATGGAAAAGCACTGGATAATGCAAATATCCTAAGATGTTATATCTAAGCAGAGATGGCTCCACTTGGTGGGTGTACTGCATGCTCAACCCTAATTGTTGAAGGCAATAGTGAGTATGAAATGTATCGTTGGGAGACATATAATAGGCACTTGCATTTGTGGGAGGAGAAACCGTATGTGAATGACAGAGCTCATTAAGCTGCAGCTGAAGGTTGTTTAGTCGATCTAGGTTCTGCAGGTCCTGAACAAAGCAGTGATCATGATTGGCGACCACCAGTCTTTTGGTCTGTGGCAATAGGGCCAGTGTCATGATGAGAACAAGATTATGCCTTGCCTGGGTAACTGCATGAGATCAAAACAATGTGTCAAGACATGGATCATACTTCATGGAATCAGAGGCAGCAGTTCAAGGTGGTTGGTGTGAAAAGGTCATCCAGAGATGATGAAATTTTGAGAGCTTCAATCCTTTCTTTGGTACTTTGAACGTCCTTCATATCATTTCGATGGATATCGCAAGTGGGAATAGGAAGCGTGAATAAACCATGTCAATGAGGCCTACAGTCATTGCAGCGGCAGCTTAGGTATCCCAAGTACCCTTCCGCTGCAGATAGCCAAAGACGACGTTCAGACTCTGGACCATAGTAACTCCAAAGTCGATTCCTTGGTCCTAGGAGCAGTAGTGGTGGACTTGAAAAAATGGGTGGCGAAGAAATCATTGATTTGTCAGGTTCATGAAGGATCACCTTCACATCCACCTATATCAACCCCAATCCATGAGTCCAGACAGAACAATTGTCCTTCATTGGTTGCTGCAGTGAGCTTGGAGTGAGTTTTCAGTCATTTCGAAGTGAGTAGTGATTGAGAATAATATGCGGCACTGAAGATTGAAGGGGCAACTATCGGCACAATCAGCCGACAACGTTACCATGGATGTGACAGTGTGATGGGATTGCTCTTTGCGAGTATACCCATGGAACTCATATCGCCAGCGTGTTCAACGTCGACCAGCCATCAATACCCCCATTCAGAAACCCGACCTCGAACTGTCTCCTGAATTCCGCAAACGACCCAGAGCTGGGGCCTGCTACGACAGCAAGGACCATGCCAACGACAACAAAGATGAAGACTTTCCCTTTACACAGTGCGGGCACAAGGAAGGCGACCAACATTACCTACGATTCCCACTTCTTTTTCTCTAATGATTTCAGTCCCATGGCTATATTGTATCCTGCTCCCACTCTCACAACACACATGAACTATGGCAAGGCACATCATCCCTTAGGTGCCAGTAGCAATATCATCTATAGCTGCTACTTTTAAGACATCAAATAGTGTCAGTTGAAAATATTCAATTTCCCAGGATTATATAGTATATTAGTCAGCAGACCAACTCATAACATCATCAGAAAATCCAGCTGACCCAGGAATTGAACCTAAGATTTTAAAAAGATTTCCATCAATATTACATGACTTTTCCAAGCAGACATGCTAACCACTATACCATACAGGCATTATATATTTATATATCCATATCTCCATATGACCTTCCTCCTTTATATTTATAACATCCCAATTGGGCCCTCCCTTTGGTGCGCTTTGGTGCGCCTTTTTTTTTCCTTATTGGGCTGCTCAAATCAGCCCATCAAATGCGCTCAAAAGCGGCTATGCCCTGCCATTGATGGCATCAATATCAGGCTATTTTTAGTCAGAATAGGCATTCAGGCTCATTTGGGGCTTCCTCAGGCTACTGGGTGGGTCAGGGGATGGTACTAGTATATGCCTAAACATAAATAGCATAAAAGCAAATCCTCTGGTGAGGTATGGGGGCCCTGGGGAGTGGGTAAAAAGGGTAAAATAATAAAAAATAGCGGAAAATCGCATAAAATTCGTGTTTTGGGGGTGCTACGTGTATTGGATCGCTTCGAAAACTTGACCAATGAATTCCCTGGCCTTGAATACCCCTAAATGACTGCTCTACAGTACATGTGGCGCATTTTGTGGCTAGGGATAATCGAGAAAATTGGCATTTTATGGTGCTGCGTGCATTGGATCACTTCGGGGATGTTACCAATCAATTTCTACAGTATGAAAACCCTAGAATACGTCTTCATATGCTATATATGACCACCAGAATGTGATGAAAAATGGGGGATTGAGGGGTACATACAGTATATTTTGATTTCTAGCCATTGCATTGGTCTGGGGACATCACCAGTCAATTTATTGATCTTTAAAACCCCCAAACGACTCTTGGTTTCATTTGTGAGGCCTCAGTATCAATCATCATCATGATATAACAGTTTAGGAGGAGCACATATGAATACTCGCATTTCTGGATCTCGGAAAACTTCGGAGTTTTTACCAGTGTGTTCCCTGACCTTAAGAACCCTCAGAACACCCCAGGATCACATTAAAACACTTTATAATTCATGGTAAAAAGTGTGATAGTGAAAATCTCTGAAATACCTTATATCTCGTGTTTATGAATGTTTGGGGAGACACTTTTTATACCCAATTTACGATATATATTGTATGATAGTGGTTACAAAAGATCAGGATGTTCCGAAATGTATTGGAAGAGATATAAGCAGATCTTTCTGAAAAGAAGGAGGGGCACCCCCCTGATTTTGATGTTCTGGTCATCCTATGGTCTGGGGACTATCAGATTCGGATTCCTGGACCCAAAAAACAGTAGGATCACCAATCATCTATGAGGCTCATGTGTCAAAACTCCGAAGTAATGAGTGTGCTCTCATTTATGCACAAAGGTATACTGTTTGCATAGTTGGTACACAAGTAAAAATGCCCATATGGATGATAGATGAGTCTACTGTTTTTTGGGTCCAGGAATCCGAATCTGATAGTCCCCAGACCATAGGATGACCAGAACATCAAAATCAGGGGGGTGCCCCTCCTTCTTTTCAGAAAGATCTGCTTATATCTCTTCCAATACATTTCGGAACATCCTGATCTTTTGTAACCACTATCATACAATATATATCGTAAATTGGGTATAAAAAGTGTCTCCCCAAACATTCATAAACACGAGATATAAGGTATTTCAGAGATTTTCACTATCACACTTTTTACCATGAATTATAAAGTGTTTTAATGTGATCCTGGGGTGTTCTGAGGGTTCTTAAGGTCAGGGAACACACTGGTAAAAACTCCGAAGTTTTCCGAGATCCAGAAATGCGAGTATTCATATGTGCTCCTCCTAAACTGTTATATCATGATGATGATTGATACTGAGGCCTCACAAATGAAACCAAGAGTCGTTTGGGGGTTTTAAAGATCAATAAATTGACTGGTGATGTCCCCAGACCAATGCAATGGCTAGAAATCAAAATATACTGTATGTACCCCTCAATCCCCCATTTTTCATCACATTCTGGTGGTCATATATAGCATATGAAGACGTATTCTAGGGTTTTCATACTGTAGAAATTGATTGGTAACATCCCCGAAGTGATCCAATGCACGCAGCACCATAAAATGCCAATTTTCTCGATTATCCCTAGCCACAAAATGCGCCACATGTACTGTAGAGCAGTCATTTAGGGGTATTCAAGGCCAGGGAATTCATTGGTCAAGTTTTCGAAGCGATCCAATACACGTAGCACCCCCAAAACACGAATTTTATGCGATTTTCCGCTATTTTTTATTATTTTACCCTTTTTACCCACTCCCCAGGGCCCCCATACCTCACCAGAGGATTTGCTTTTATGCTATTTATGTTTAGGCATATACTAGTACCATCCCCTGACCCACCCAGTAGCCTGAGGAAGCCCCAAATGAGCCTGAATGCCTATTCTGACTAAAAATAGCCTGATATTGATGCCATCAATGGCAGGGCATAGCCGCTTTTGAGCGCATTTGATGGGCTGATTTGAGCAGCCCAATAAGGAAAAAAAAAGGCGCACCAAAGCGCACCAAAGGGAGGGCCCAATTGGGATGTTATAAATATAAAGGAGGAAGGTCATATGGAGATATGGATATATAAATATATAATGCCTGTATGGTATAGTGGTTAGCATGTCTGCTTGGAAAAGTCATGTAATATTGATGGAAATCTTTTTAAAATCTTAGGTTCAATTCCTGGGTCAGCTGGATTTTCTGATGATGTTATGAGTTGGTCTGCTGACTAATATACTATATAATCCTGGGAAATTGAATATTTTCAACTGACACTCATATTGTGTTTTCACTATGTGTCAACTGACACCTTTCATGTAGAATTCTAGTAGACAAGGCTGGCAATATTTCAGCATCATGCATTGAACTCCTGCTTGATGAACTTCTCACCAACATGGATGCCAGTGAAAATCCTCCTGTAGTGTCACTCTCACCATCTGTTTAATCTTATGAATTATCCTTGTCTGTGGATGGGTGTGTTGCTTTATTCTTTTCAAGGATAATTATTCTGACATGGATTGCCATCTCATAATAGAGCTGAACAGCCAGGAAGATGACAATATGGCCCCGTCCATCAACGCATTCTCGTCAGAGGAGACGGTGGTCGATGGCCTTGACTACCAGCAACTTGATCTATCAGAGCCGCACCGAGCATCCACACCACCGCTGTCACCACTAATCTACAACCCGCCTCGCTACCCAACCTCCATCTTCTCTTTTCCAACGCTGACAGCATACTCAGCTCCACCCAACCCCATCATCAACCTCTCGCCACCTCTGTACTCTTCAAATGCATCGTCAAGAAGCCCAACGTGATCCAGCTCGAGATTAATGGAGAGATGCAGTCTAACGCGTCTGATGTCACAGTGCAGTTCCTGGCAGAGCTACGTGTATACACTGTGGTGACGCGACATTGGAATATATGTGCTTTTCTGGGGACGCTCAAGAACATGGGCATGTTGCTGGAGTACATCGACAGGCTGATGCTATATGATGTTGTCACTGCTCGCCCAGAGTGGACGAGGGAGGCCAAGATTGATTTCCACAACCAGCTACTTGATGGGCTGACACATCTCCACCCATTCGGCCTCATCCATGGCGACCTCTCACTGCTTAATGTCCAAGTGACGGTTCCAGCGAATGCAGTCAAACTCCTCGATTTTGGTCGCTCTGTGTCTGCAGACTCAATATATAAATCCCCAGATGACGAACCCATCAATCCATTTGCTTATCTTGTATGCCGGCAGTCCAGTCAGACCACAATACATTCATCTAGAAAAATAAAGCAGATACATCCTAGTACACGTCCATTCTGTGCGCCAGAGATCCTTAGAGGTGAATGTCAAGACGCGCTGCTGGCTGATGCATATAGTTTTGGAATCATACTTGTGTGCCTAGATCGCTGCAAGAAGGTACATCTATCTCTACCTTACTTAGACTTTTCACTGAGTACCATTTGATTAGAATCATTTAGTGGCGTGGGCATGAACTGTGGGCTCAGACTTCTGGTGTCTGGGTCCAGCATATGGGCTCTTGGTGCCCATGTACTTCCGCTAACATTCTCCTTCTGGTGGAGATTGTTGTTGGTACAGCTCGTGTTTGTGGGCGACACACTGGTGTCTGATAATGGGTCATGGCGAGACTCTGTCCTTTCCCTTATAACACCATTAATGCGCCGCCTGACATCACTGTTGGTATTGATATACCGTCATGTCCCATGAGTTGGCTTATGAACTCGATCCGTCACCATGCGCCTCTATTGATTCTGATGACGATGTCAAGCATAATTTCAGCGGCTCACCGACCACTTCAACCTTTGAGAAACCCGTTCCAGCATCCCCTCTTACCAATATCACTTCTAAGCCACAACCTCCACCATCTCTTCAAACACTATTCTCTCTTATAGCACCTCGCCACCACTTTTGCCTCCTCTTTCCGGCTATCATTTCCTCACTGATCTCGGCTGGCATTGCACCATTTATGACAGTCACTATTGGCCAGGTTTTCAACGCGTTTGTTACCTACCCAGCGTCGGACACTTCTCAGGAAGCCAGGGATACCCTCATGCACAATGTTGGGATAGGTTCACTTGAGTTGATCAGCCTGGCCATGGGTTGATTGGCCTTAGGCAGTCTTATTTCTGGCCTGTGGATCTCTACAGGTGAACATAATGTCATGAATCTTTGGAAGCATGCCTACACAGTGGTCACATTGAAGAACATGATATGGTTTGCCACAAAGATGGGGTCAGAAGGCACTGTTCAGTCTGTGGATAGTGAACAAGGACTCGTTGGAGCTGGAGGTCTTATGGCTAAATTCACCAGGTGAGCATTCTCTGATTATGGCCTGCTATGAGTACTTATTATCATTCAGGGAAACAGATGAAGTTTGTATGGCTTCATCGCTTGCCTCAGGGAGAATCATTGAATATACAACCACCTGCATTACATGTCTTGTTCTTGCCTTTTCACGTTCCTGGGCACTCACACTCGTCATCCTTGCCTCCATCCCTGCTCTTGTCCTGGTCCAAGCCTTCTCCCAGGTGGACGCCGGTCCTCTCCTTTCCATCAAATGATCCCAAGAATCCATTGCAGCAACACCCATTGATCGCACAGTGTCTACAATTGCTACCATGAAGGCATTCAATGCAGCATCTCAGGAACGCGACTCTCTAAGCCCCGGCGACATGTTGATGTGACAGGACATGATCACTTTGCAGAGTCAGACTCTGCAAACCTGTAATGCTCTGCCCGTGATGTGACAGACCAACTGGTTTGACGACAGCATTGCTGCTGGTGCAGTTGGGGTTAGTAGTGAATAGGCGCATAGCCAGTTTTCTCCTTGCAGACGACGAATCTGACTGGCTTTTAGAGTGCAATGGAATCTATATCTCATGTTACATAGCTTTATGCATGTGTTTACAGCCCGAGGTCGGGTATGAAATGCTACTCGTCGTTGACATCTTCCTCCTCCTCTCGAGGCCAGTAATCATCTAGGAAATCCTCAACACACCCCACCAGCCCAGGATCCCACTTCTCGTGTCTTGGTTACCGAAGCTATTAAACAATGGTGAGAAAACCGAACCACCATCGTCATCACTCACGATCTGTAGCAGATCATGTCGAAGGACTTCGTCTATGTACTGAAGAATGGGACCGTTATTGAGCAAGGTTATCGTGCAGACCTTGAGCGATCCGAAGGTGAATTCAAAGCAATGAAGGGCTCACAAGCAATCACAGCCGCATCAATGGCTGACGATAAAGAGCGCCCAGAATCGGCAATGGAGGATGAAGAGAAAGACTCACTCCCTCAACCGCTTTCATATGCTCCGGCCACCCTGATGCCCACAACAGCGCCATACTTGGCAACTGGATGTTTGACGTGGACCTTGATGTTGAAAGGCAGTGGACCTATGCCTTTCTGTCTCGCTGTCTTAGCAGCTTCATTCCTGCCGACGTGTTCACAATCAAGCACAGAGAGATGGCAATGGTATTCCAGTATTCAAATTACCCCTACATTTCCGCCATCTCTTCTCAGACTCTCACCTTTCTATGCAATAAACACATCTGAGAAGGTGCTTCAAAAGGTTACTGCAAGGTAAATTGTTTGACATCAGGTCTAGAGTTGAATATGTATCTGAATCTTCTAATATAGAACTACCTCTACTATTCATGGAATTCAGGATAGTGTTTGAAAGTGTTTGAAAACATCACAGCCCTAAACGTTGACTTCTGACATACTTGCACCTCCAAAATTTGGGATTCGGAAGGTGAGGTGCAAGTATGTCATAATTGCTGGTCTGCATATGAACATCACGTGTGGATATCCATAATGCCCAGCTGTGATTGCCCTTTCTGACTTATGGTTGGTTTGTGCGACTGGTCTCCTAGCTGCTCCATGAGTGCCATGATGGATTCCTGCAGCTGGGCTTGACGATACACCTCAGACTATGTACTGCGCAGATTTAGAACCTTGCCTCGTATTTCCAGATAACATATTCATGCTATCTTTTCTCTTTTGGAATCCTTATCTGGTGACTCAATATATTCATGCTGCCTTTTATCTTTTGGAATCCTTAAGTCACAGATTGCTCAGCAAGTAGTCAAGCTACAAGGGCTCTCAGACAACCCCTATAGTAGTCTCTTCCTCTTACCATGGGTGTCAAAGGTGGCTGGAATGTGTGTTACCTTTTCTCTCGTGATTTCTACACTAGTACTAACATCTTCTTTTGCAGCTACTCAACCCCACAAGTCCTGTATCATTCGTCGACTGGTCTTCCCAGAACATATCCACAGGCACTGTACATGAGCTTGGTCCACATATAGGCATAGATGCAAGGTAGCTATATCCCTACATATCAAGTATGACGAGTATTGACTCTTTCTAGTGAATGGATGTGTGCAGCAATGTTTCATCATGGGCAGACAAAGAGCCCTGCTCAAGCATCACTTTTCAAATGACTGGGATGTCTGTTTCATCTCCCTGTCATACTGTTATTTGTATTCGATGCCCCACACCACCCCACTGTTAAGCGTAAAAAGATGGTGAAGAAGACGCCACTCTGGTTGACCAATGATTTCAAGCAGTTGCTTGAAGGATTTGGGTTCTCCTATTGGGAGGTACAGGCCTCTCCTTTTCACGTCATTTCTCTTTCTGACATGAAACACAGGCTCCAGGCGAAGCAGAGGCTGAGCTTGCAATGCTCTCATGCCTTGGCCGGATCGATGCTGTGATATCAGAGGACTTCGATATGATGATATTTGGTGCTCAATGAGTAATTCAGATGTGAGCAGCAACAGTTTCACTTTATCAGTGTAATTTTTTAACATATTCATTAGCAAAGAGGAAAGCGACTCTAAATATCTGATTGAGGTTCATGAGGCTGGATCCCAATTCTCCTGCAACAATCTTGTCATGATTGCATTACTTGCTGGGGGTGATTATGATGTAAGTCAAGCAGCGTTCTCAACTGATATAGACTCATCTTTATGTGATAGGATGGAATTCAGGGATGCGGCATCCAAACAGCAGCTGATATCACAAATCAAGTGTTGGAAAACAACTATTCAAAGCCCTTGAAGCATCCGAAGTTGATGAGTATGCTGCCGTTGCCTCTGCATGGCATCAGGATCTTTGCACAACACTGGAAAAGCAGGGAGCTGGCCATCTCCATTCTCGGCACCATTCGCTTGCTTCACGTATCCCGCTTGACTTCCCCAAGGCATCTGTTCTCATCCAATATATTCACCTGGTGACATCCGAGTCCAATGGGACACATAATCTACCTACCGCTCCATCACTGCGTCAACCAGACATACCCTACCTCGCAAAGCTATGCGAGGAGCTTTTCATTTGGGGACACTCGATGGGTATTATCCACAATTTCCATGACCATCTCTTCCCAGGCTTAGCTACCTGGGAGCTACTTCAAGACCTATGTAAATGGCAGGGACTATTGCAAGCCAGCGACACTGATCTCTCCCAGCATCCTGTAGTTTCCAAAGTATGTGCTATATGTGCAAATCAGCACGAACGATCCCATTCAGAGATCTTTGTATCTCTCATTGTTCCCAGCGAGGTTCTAACTCAGATCACCTCTGCGATTGATGGGACATACAATACCAATACCACATTAGACCAGTTTGATCAATTTGTGAAGAAACCCGAAATCCATGTCTGGCTCTCTCGTATATTGGCCATTCATGCGCGGCCAAACATCTTGGATGAAACACAACATCAGACTCCCAAAGCTGGCAAAAAACGCAAGACAGTAGAACCGCATATCAAGAAAATGAGGCTCATCGAAGCGGAGCCAAGCCTCACTCAACCAGTTGGTATGTCAAGTATTCCTGCCTGTCAGATCTTGCTTACCATAATGTTTATGATATTCTAGCTTCAACTTCCACTAATCTATTGAATACCTGTCAAGGCTCAGTCATAGAGATATCTAGTGATGAGAGCAGTGAGGAAATGACAGGCAGGGCTCATTTTGATGTCATGTGTAGCCTGTTTCTTACAGTTCTTTTGTTAAGAAGCTGCTCCAAGAAAGCATCAGAAACGTGCCTCATCCCCAAAGTACCGAATTGAAGTTCGTTCTTCAGCGAAAGGTGAAATCTTGGAGTTCTTCACAGATGACGAGGGCGGATTCTAAAAAGGGGTATCTACCCCTCTTCTTCGTATATATATAATGTATCATGGACTTCATACTTTGTCTCGCTTTTCTCTCCTACTCTCAGTATCATACAGACATAATATGACCAACGATATCACAAATGCGCCAGGAATTCGCAAGGTCTTGGAGACCCAATCCTCAGATTTAGAGATCATGGATGATATTGAGGGTGAGCAGGAGACTTGTAGTGTGTCCAATGGCTATGGAGGTAGTGCACAGATGGACCTGAGCACATCGGACGATGTTGAGGAAGTTTTGGCCAACATCAGCACAGCATCAAAGGGTGTTAAAAAAGGCACTGCTGCTGCATATGAAGGGTCAATTGCTGTTTCCAGTTTCCGACATCCCTTGCTATTCTAACACATTGGCACTTATGCAGGGTCATGGCAATGTTCAACAACTTTCTCATCCAGGAGAACATCATCCAGCCGGGTATGAATATATTCCATCCTCAGAAGCTCAACTCAAATATCGACTACTATATTGTCGGGTTCATCATGCAAAAGTATGTCTGCGTGTTTGGTCTCTATCATGTCTATCTAACTTGACAAGGTGCGATGATGTTGACATGCATGGCACAAGTAAAGGGCTCAAAGATGTTCAGAGGAGCTACTCACATGCTCAGAAACTCAGGGCAAGCACCACCTATGGCTTCCGTTGATACGCTGTCTACGCGTTCACACCTAGATTTTGCGATTTTGTAACAATACAATTGCATATCTATCCTGTACTAGTGATAATAAAAGGACTATAGCTGAGGCTTCGAGCTGATAGTCACAGCAGTATGCGACTAGTGAAGCCAGGACTTAGATGCGATACCACTAGTGGGTCAAATCTACCAGCCGGCCGTACTAGTGACTTGAATACTAGTCGGACTACTTAATATAAGGCCACTAGTAGACAAGTAACGCGACTAGTGCACCAAACAAGGAGCAGAATACACAGATCTCGTGAAGTTCAGTCACTAGTAGACCGATCGGGGCAGAAACGCCTAAGTCAGGTTAACTAGTCACGCAGAAATCTCGAAGCAGGACTTAGAAATGAACTAGCAACGGATTAACGTTACGCCCAGATCCGACTAGTGCGATCAGATCTATTACGATCGGTACTAGTATAGCCCGGCTGCGCTTTCGATCACGGCCAACTACGGTTGCGAGCACGAGGATGTGGCTAGTCATTCATCTCCGGCACTAGTGGCACGTTGCTGGGTCAAGCACGCGAGATTAAACCGCTAGCTGAGCTCCGTGGCTCACTAGTCGTCCAATAGCAATTTCTAGACCGACTATTGCGTGTTTATGCGCAGTATTTCAGGCCTAGCCAAGAAATCCGTACCGAAAATACCCCACTAGTGTAGTTGTTTGTGTCACTTTGTACCTTTCTTTACAGTATATAAGTAGTAGAATAGCCACTCACAACAGGAGGCGATGCCATCCCTGCGATTGCGAGTGACTAGTAGTATCTAGTGCCCCCAATTAAAGGCTTTTGTGCTTAACCTCGAATGAAGCGGCTACTAGTTGCTAAGTTACCTATAGTATTGAGTGAATTGAAGTCCCTTTGAGTCTACTATTGTGTCCTGCAAAGGCCAAGAGTGCTCCGAAGTTAGTTCTTGCAGTTTCTCAAAGTTAAAGTATTATTCTTAGGCCAAGAGTGCCACTAGTAAGCTAGAGTGCGAACTAGTCAAGTGTTATCACTTGTAAGGAGCAGTTTCTAGGCCAAGAGTGCCACTAGTAAGCCAAGAGTGCGAACTAGTCAAGTGTTGATCACTTGTAGGAAGTATTACAGGGCCAAGAGAGCCAATAGTCCGAACAGTCGGAGTCCCAGCGAGCGCAGTAGCTCAAAACCAAGTCACATTCATTCAATTGTGTCTTACCCACCCCACTAGTGCGAGTAGTACACTTGTAAAACTCACTAGTAACGAATAAAACATCTTTTGAACAACTTCCCTTGATTATCGAGTCTGCAGAGTGCTTCTATCGTACTCGAAACACCCGAATTCAATCAATTGGTGATAGTGTAGAGTTGTGAGAGGTTTAGTGCCGGTTGGAGATCATTTCTGCCCACTAGTCTTTTGTCACTCACCGTTACCGAGCACATCATCTGGAGCCCACCGCGAGGGAGTTTCAGATTTGATAATCTTGTTGAATTAAGACCTCTTATTTGACACTAGTCTTGTTAAAGAAGCATATTATTCGACCTAGCCTGTGTACTATCGTCTTTCTGACCCTTGCCATAGTATAACTATGTGCGGGGGAGGATTCTCAGACTTTATGCGCACTTGGGCTTCGGAACGGCTACTTGGTGGCTCATTTCCGATGTCCCCTCAAAGAATGATTGTAATCTTTCCTTCGAAGGAAACGACTGTTCTGTCCAGTACTCATATAATTCTACCAACGCAATGCATGACTGTACTTTCTGCTAGTCCTCGCGATAGAGCAGAACAGGAAGCAGCGCCAGCTATGGTAGATATGCTGGATAGTCAGAAGAGTTCTTCAATGGAAATGCCTATGTCTTCTTCCGCTGTTGGAAGTGATGCTCCAATAGTATACCCTGGACTTTTGAACTCACAGTCCTATCAAACCGTTAGCAGACCGATCATGTCCGCTAGCACCCAAAAGACAGCTAGTCAAGGAGCAAGAAACGTTGTGAAGTGCCCTAGTAATAACTCTGTCAATGCAGACGATGCTATGGTGCGAGACAGGCGCTTGTTCTTTGGCTATAGCGTTAAAGACGATGATATTATAAAGTATCCATTGGATACAAGTTCTATATCACTGTCTTGAGCTTCCAGCTCGATTGTAACATTAAATTATGCGATAATATGGCAACTAGCATACACTCATAAGCTTAATCTTTTAATTGTACACTATGAATGAAAGAAAAGCACGGTTTTCACAACCTAAGTGCGAGTTGTATGGACTATTGCAAGCATTGAAAGCTTGTCAGTATTGGCTCATTGGAATTCGCAACTTAGTGGTTGAAACCGACGTGAAGTAGCTGGAATGGGACCGAATGTGACTACCATGATGGATAGAAGACATTCCGATGTTTCATTTCACCCTTCGTCATGTGAAAGGAAGTACTTTCCCTGCAGACAGACTATCAAGGCGAGATCCACAACCTGGAGATGAAGTCCATCCTGACTTGGAGGATTACGAGCTTGAGGACCACGGCCCCTTGAAATTTGAAGTCGCAGAAGGGACTAGTGCACTGCCGAAGGAACTTGAAGAATTTAAGAATGAAATTGACAGTTGAGGTGGCTATATGTACACACTAGTCACTAGTTTCGACAATCTCACTATAGAATTGAATGATGCATGCTCTTGTGAACTAGAATTAAGAGATCTATACTTAGCAGAGGAGAAAACCGATGAAACTGCATGCGAGTTCTTGAAAGCGACTCCACTTATTCCAGATCTCGAGTATAAGTTCAATCCTAACAAGCGAGAGGACTATCGAGAGAAACAATGGACTAGTAGTGGACTAGCACAGGATGAACGCTTACCGCATGTCAGAACTTGGTTGAGAAACCTCAGATACCACCCAGAAGGACTTAACGACAAGCAGTACTGTCGCAACTTCTTCTTGGATAAGGAAGGACAATTGTATAGATGCAGTACCGAAGGAGATCATCGACTAGTAGTGGATAAAGAGCATTGAACGTATATGATGAGATCGGCACATGACTCGTTAGGACATAGAGGCTTTTACGCGACTAAGTCACTATTGGATCAATGGTTCTGGTGGCGAGAGTTGGAACGAGATGTCAGTTGGTATGTCAAGTCTTGTCATTTATGCCAAGTTCGACAGAAGACCATGCTCCATATTCCACCCACTGTCACTCAGACGCCGTCGCTATTCCAGAAGATACATTGCGACACTATGATCATGTCCCCGGCATCTAACAAGTGCAAGTATATAGTTCACACACGCGACTCGTTATCGTCTTGGCCAGAAGCTAGGGCATTACAGAATGAAAACGCTAAAGCAATTGCGATTTGGTTCTTTGAGGATGTGATATGCAGGTGGGGCTGTCCCTACGAAATAGTGACTGATAATGGAGGACCTTGGGTCGCTGTTATACAGTGGCTAAAGGATAAGTATGGCATTACTGGCATAAGGATCACGCCTTACAACTCGCAAGCAAATGGAAAGATTGAAAGGGGTCATTGGGACCTTTGTCAGGCGCTATTCAAAGCGACTAGTGGCAACTCAAGGAAGTGGTTTTACTTCCTACCGCATGTATTATGGGCTGATCGCATCACTATTAAGCGTGGTACCGGTTGTTCACCGTATTTCATGGCACTAGGAGCGCATCCAATAGTACCGCTTGATGTAGTAGAAGCGACTTGGCTAGTCAAGCCTCCGAGTGGAATCTTGAGTACCGCAGACCTTATAGGCCTACGAGTGAAAGCACTAGCCAAGCATGCGCAACATGTAATGGAAATGCGACAGAAAGTAAGCAAGAATAAACTCGATACAGTACTACGCTACCAACGCGAGCACAAGGCCACGATAGTGGACTACAACTTCAAACCAGGTCGACTAGTACTCATGCGAAACACGCAAGTCGAGGATAGTCTTGATAGCAAGATGGAGCCAAGGTACTTGGGGCCACTAGTCGTCATAAGAAGGACTAAAGGTGGTTCTTATGTCTTAGCAGAGTTGGATGGTTCAATAGTGGGTGGCACAGTCGCTCAGTTTAGAGTAATCCCATACCATGCGAGGCATAGTATCGAGTTACCCAAGAAAATTCATGATTTAATTGATGTAAGTCCCCAAACTCTTAAAGAGTTGGTGGATAGTGATGAGTCTGTCCCAACAGAATACCACTATCAGACCTTAGGCAAGAAATTATATGGTGTAGACCGAGTTAGACTGCAGCAGAGCGACACTAGTGGGTCTGACAGCGACGATTCAGCTTCGGAAGCTGAGGGATACCCTCAGCCTAATGATAATAATAGCAATAGTGATGAAGACGATGAAGTCCCCATCACTAGTCGACTCAGAAGCTCAAAAACTGCGATTGGAGACGGTTAAAAACACTTTATATTGCTGGGTAGCGATGGTGTAAGCTAGATACTGTATCTATGCAGTTGGAAATCAATAAAAATGACAGACTAGTAATAGAAAACTGATATATGCAGCGACTAGTAATGGTCCAAAGCAACTAGTGCTAGTTAAGCTTGGAGCTAGAAGCAACTTAGACATATGAGTTTAGCGAGCTCACTAAGCTCCAAGAGAAAACAAAGCTGCTATAGATCAATGAAGATAATGGTGAATGCATAGGACATTTTCTGCAGGATCAAATGACTCATAGAACACATCCTGCGAGATTCAGCAGTCTACTGAAAGAATTGCACGATCCCCGCAAGTTGAAGGTACCAGAAAGCGGAAATTACTGTGCAGCCACCTTCCGAATTAGGCTGAGAAGCTGAACTCACTGGTGTGAACTGATGAGGCACCTTGAATTCAGCGAGCTTGCTATATTGGAAGCACAGATAGCTCTCAGAAGGGTTGACATGATCTCCAGCAATGACCAGTGAAGCCGCAGTGTCGATGGTACCCTGGCTAGCCTCGTTGTTGATAGCTAAGTCAGCTGCTAGTGAAAGAGAGAAGGTCAATAGTGCGTCACATAACTCACTAGTAAGCACATACCAGCAATAGTGTAAGGGGAATCCTTGAAAGCATGGTCAGTAGAAGCGCGAGGATGCTTCATAGCTTGGTTAGCAGCCTCGATGGCCTTCCCTTTGGCAATAGTCGCTTCGGCGGCCTGGTAAAGGTGTAAAGATGAGTGAAGCTCGAAGACTAGTGACTAGGTAATCACCTGGATCGCCTCGGCACGTCGCTCTGCCTTCTCCTTTTCCCTCTGAAAGAAAACCTTTTAGACTAGTAAAGAATAAAACCGGCTAGTAAATGAACCTGAGCAGCCTGAGCAGCTTTCTTGTTCTTGAGGAACTTGGGAAGTGGAACCTTATGGCCTTCAACGATGTTACTGGCAGTCGGATCGCGATTGACAATGACATCAACATCCTTGTCGATATTCATCTGTTCAAAGCACAAAATGATGGTATCAGCCTTGCGACAAATGGCAGCTGAAGGAATCAATACCGGGTCAGTTTCCGGTGGTGTGCTGGAAGCATCAGGGTTACCCATGATCGTGTCCTCCTCAGTGGCTGCGACGACGCTAGCTTCTTCATCGGACGAGTCCTCGATGATGGCTCTCAAATTAGCGAGACGGCGACTTCGTTTGGCAGGCTAGAAAGCAAAATAGTCGGTTAAGAATAGAAAGAAACAATGACTAGTGAAGTACGCACCGCTTTCAAGGCTTTAGCCTTGCCACTAGTGGCTGTGGCTTTGGTAGGAGTCGGCTCAGCAGGAGTGGTAATGACTGCAGTAGCAGCTGCAACAGCTGCTGCTCGCTTCTTGCATTCGCTATGGATGGTCCTGGTGAAGGTACAAACCGTATGATAATCCTTGAATGTTGGAAGAATGGAGTGGTCAGACTGAATGCGTTCGAAGACCTGCTTGATGTGGAAAACCACGTCCTCATTCTTGGCATTACCGATTACAGTGGTCAGATGCTGCTCCACAAGTTCTGCCTGAGCCACTAGTCAGCGAAAACTTAGAAAATGAATGACTAGTATTCACATACCCCAATAGCGCAAACACCCTTGCACTGTTTAACAAGTGTCTCCAACCCCACCCCATCTTTGTCTTGTCACAAAGTATTGGAGGCTTGGATAGCCTCATTTGCTTGTGCAATAAGTTTGACAATGTTGGCTGGATTGGACATGACTAGTCATGAATATTTTGAAGAATAGTTTGAGAAGTTTTGGAGTGATAAAACTAGTCATGAAAAGAAGTCCACTAGCGAGACGATGAAATGATTAGTCAACGGGGACGTTGAATTTATAGTGTGGGGGAGGATTGTGCGCTTGGACTTAGTAAAATCTCAACGAAAATTTCGCGAAAATTCCCAAGAAATTTCAATGATAAATTACTAAAGTTCAGACCACGAGTAACACTGCTCATGCAAAATTCACCTGTCAAAAAGAATAACCAAGTCGAAGTGAAATGACTAGTGATGGAGAAATCGAGTTTAAGATCTAATTGATCAGCAATAGTACATCACAATCAGACACTAGTGGAAATCCTAAGTCACTAGCAGACTTATATGTTAGAGAAAGCTCGCTAGTCACACTTAACAATTCACTAGTGTACCCCAAACTGGTGGAAACCTGCATGGCTAACTTGGAAACCTCGCTAGCATTAGAGGGACTTGGGCCTGATCTAGAAGGAAGAATGATCGCATCATCAATTTCTAGCCGAATGTGGATGACATGCATCTGAACGGCACTCTGAGTGCTCCCTACCCCACATCGTGCAGATATGGATACAAGGAGCTAAAACGAGTTGCAGTGGATGTAGAAAGGACTACTTTAGGACTAGAAAATTGTCCATTTAGCCCTCCGGACATTTTGAGAGAAGATAGATGCAAAAGAAGGGAAGCGGCATGTCTTCTTCAACCATGATGCACAAGAAAGAATATCTTAGTAGGCAGAAGGGTCAAAGCGGAAGTCAGTATGTACCCCAGACCGTTCGCTCATCCGGAGCTCCCAGCTGTCAGAGCTAGAAAGCGGCAAGTTGGCAGGGAGCTCTGTGACAGTAGTATTGCAGGTGTAAAGAAGATCGCGAGCGAAAGAAGCAGCAGGATGGGCCTTGGCCTGACAGGAAAGCTTCAGGATTTGAATCTGAATGTAAGCAGAAAATTGTTAGTGAAAAGCGATGGCACTAGTAGAGGAATTGCCTACCAGGAAGGGAGTGCTATCCTTGAGTCATTGCGCAATCTCCTTTGACCTGTACTGGCTGTGCTTGTCAGGATTCAAAAGGGGACGGAGTTGATTGACCCCAGCAGCAAAGTCTTCAAGTGTCATTGGTAAGAAGAGAAAGCTACTAGTGAATGCAATGGCAGAATAGTCAACGAGAAAGGGTGAAAGCAAGGGAAATGTTATGAAAGTCGGACTTAGGTTTGATTCAATACAATTTCCAAGCTGAGCTTGGAATGGCTGTACCAGCCATGCAGCTAGCTCCTTCCTTGATCACACTAGTAGCTCATGCATGCAATAAGAATGAATGAATAGAGATAAGGAACAGTCCTAGTGAAGCAAGATTTGCGTGGTCACACATGGACTGGAAGATCATTAAGTGAATTTGATGATCATTGATGGCTAAGTGCCGAACGGACTTAATGACTGAAGACGTGATCGAGACCTGTGACTTCGAAAGAATAGCAACGGGCCACAAGTGGGATACACTGCTAAGTACAAAAGTGGACTTAGGTGACTGAGGACAGTCACTATTTCAGTGTGGGGGAGATGATACACCGTCTATGTGTTCACACCTAGATTTTGCGATTTTGTAACAATACAATTGCATATCTATCCTATACTAGTGATAATAAAAGGACTATAGCTGAGGCTTCGAGCTGATAGTTACAGCAGTATGCGACTAGTGAAGCCAGGACTTAGATGCAATACCACTAGTGGGTCAAATCTACCAGCCGGCCGTACTAGTGACTTGAATACTAGCTGGACTACTTAATATAAGGCCACTAGTAGACAAGTAACACGACTAGCGCACCAAACAAGAAGCAGAATACACAGATCTCGCGAAGTTCAGTCACTAGCAGGCCGATCAGGGCATAAACACCTAAGTCAGGTTAACTAGTCATGCAGCAATCTCGAAGCAGGACTTAGAAATGAATTAGCAATGGATTAACCTCGCATCTAGATCCGACTAGTGCGATCAGATCTGTTATGATCGGACACGAGGATAGCCTGGCTGCGCTTTCAATCACGGCCAACTACGGTTGTGAGCATGAGGATGTGGCTAGTCGTTCATCTCCGGCACTAGTGGCGCATTGCTGGATCAAGAACGCGAGGTTAAACCACTGGCTGAGCTCCGTGGCTCACTAGTCGTCCAATAGCAATTTCTAGACCGACTATTGCATGTTTATGCGCGGTATTTTGGGCCTAGCCAAGAAATCAGTACCGAAAATACCCCACTAGTGTAGTTGTTTGCATTGCTTTGTACCTTTCTTTACAGTATATAAGTAGTAGAATAGCCACTCGCAACAGCAGGCAATGCCATCCCTGCGATTGAGACCTACTAGTCAGTATCTAGTGCCCCAATTAAAGGCTTTTGTGCTTAACCTCGAACGAAGCGGCTACTAGTTGCTAAGTTACCTATAGTATTGAGTGAATTGAAGTCCCTTTGAGTCTACTATTGTGTCCTGCAAAGGCCAAGAGTGCTCCGAAGTTAGTTCTTGCAGTTTCTCAAAGTTAAAGTATTATTCTTAGGCCAAGAGTGCCACTAGTAAGCTAGAGTGCAAACTAGTCAAGTGTTATCACTTGTAAGGAGCAGTTTCTAGGCCAAGAGTGCCACTAGTAAGCCAAGAGTGCGAGCTAGTCAAGTGTTGATCACTTGTAGGAAGTATTACAGGGCCAAGAGAGCCAATAGTCCAAACAGTCGGAGTCCCAGTGAGTGCAGTAGCTCAAAACCAAGTCACATTCATTCAATTGTGTCTTACCCACCTCACTAGTGCGAGTAGTACACTTGTAAAACTCACTAGTAACGAATAAAACATCTTTTGAACAACCTACCTTGATTATCGAGTCTGCAGAGTGCTTCTATTGTACTTGAAACACCCAAATTCAATACATTGGTGATAGTGCAGAGTGTAGAGAGGTTTAGTGTTGGTTGGAGCTCATTTCCACCCACTAGTCTTTTGCCACTTGCCGTTACTGAGCACATCACTGCCCAATGAATGTGATTTTCCGCTCGCTGGTCTATCGCTACCAGCCCAAAATTTTTGCAATCATCTGCCAGGACATTCAAACAAGTTCAACACTGCAACTAACTCCAGCTGGACACCCGATACTCATGCACCCCCGAGCATCAGCCGGATTATGCCAGATATCATGAACAGCTTCACTTCAATGCATGCACCTTCGCAAACTGGGTCTTTTGGGTGGCAAACCCTGGCCAGTTCAAACCACAGCACATACTCTCTCCAGATGCAAAACGAGGTCCTTCAGTCCCAGTTGAACATGGTATCACTGCAGCTTTGTGAAGCCAATGCAGTGAACACAAGTCTCAAGTGAGTGACATGCTAGCATGTTTTAAAATGCATCCCTTACATTTTCCAAAAGATTTGCCTACTTGGAGCTTCTCAATACAGTCAAGTCTCTTCAATCTACTGCAAGTTCCACCAGTGTTGAACCCACTAGCCTTGTAAATGCCAACGATCTCTATCCTGAACCCGAGCAACTTGATCACAAGGACTCTCGCTACAAGAATGTCAAGTTCTGGTTCGTCTCTGAGTGGAAGTCCCTTTCAGCAAAGCAGAATGGAGAAACTCATGTGGATATCGAGGGGACAAGTAGCGATGACAGGGATGAGGACGACAGTGACAAGGATCCAAGAACCACAGCTGCTCTATGCCTCAAAACGAAGGGAAATGCTCGAGCCTCTCAAGGTATTAATGTTGCCCTTCGATTTATCTGCAACATTGATGGTAACATCATTGATGGCCATCGAGCGACAGCGATTCGAAGCAGGGCATGTGAAATCTGGCACGAGCTTTACAAACACAAGCTTGTGCCAAAGGTTTGGGGTGATTTGAATATTTCTGCAAAGAATTACTATCTTCACCACATGTATCAGGGTTTCCCTGAGCTACACCTCTGTGAAGGGCACTGAAAAGTTCTTCGAGTAGCTACTAACAACTACTCACAGTGGTACAATGACATGATCAAGAAGCGGAAGGCGAAAAAGACCAATATCAGTTTGAGCACCCAGCACCCAGATCGTCATCATCACCGTTACGAAGAATCCGCCAGCAGCAGGAACAAGGGAAAGCGTCATGCTCAAAGCCCTGTTGATGACATGCATGACGAGCTTGACCACGAACACCATCCCATTGCCAAGCGCAGCCAAATTGGGACTGCAAATTTCAATGTTCAGTCTCAGGTATGTTTTCAACAAATGTCTTACCTGTGCTAACATCGCTTGAATCCAGTCGCTCCCCCCTACCAACTCTACTACGCCTGCAGGATCACTACCACCCAAACATGAGTCTCGACCTATGACATCCATCTATCAGGATGATGAGCATGAACGGCAAGATGAGACAGACTTATTCAGACCAACGACACCTGCTCCTGAGCCCGAAGATCAAGGCATCGACTATGGCAATGACTTTATAACAGATCCTCTCTTTGAGAGGTTCTCTATCCCATCAGCAGAGGACTCAAGTTTGGATTCCACTGATGCTAGCATACAAGGACCTTCAATTTCTCCAGACTCTCGCCAATCTGGTGACAGCGGCGATGAGTTAGGCATCCCAGATCTGGATCAGGATCATCAAAATGCGGTTACCCCAAAAAATGTACCTCAGGAACCAGGTAGCCAGGCACTGTGCTGTGCCCCTTTGACCAACACTGAGAACATAAGCACTGTCTTATCTAGGCTGCCTCTGGTAGGTCTTTCTATAGCTTGGAATGCATTGAATGCTAAATGAATTTTCTCTCTCATCTTCTAGTGCCTAAATCCTCTGTAAGTGACCATTCTATCATTGAATATCATGTTTGACATACTGGTACTTGATCTAGATACCATTCTCAGGGTGCCACCCAACAAATCAACCAGCAGCCACTGTCTCGTTCCGTGTTTGCAGTGCTGGCACCTGCTGTTACTGGTTCATCGCAAGAGACTCAAAGCAAAGACTCAACAACAGACCCAAGTACGGAACTCGTAGCACCCAATGTTTCCAAAAAGAAAAAATCGGAGGGACCGACACCCAGGTAAGCATATGCTTTTGTTTCGACTATCGTGATACATCAATTGGCTTGGCAGGGCACTCTGCAAGGATGACTGGATGAAACAGAACCCCTCAGGAAACTGGCAGGTCGAGTTTGGACCATATTGGAATGCACTCAAAGTTTCGCAGCCAGCTGAGTTCAAGGTGAGTTATAACTTTCTATTACATGCAGACTCTCGCAACTAAACACGTACTAGAAATGGGTTGATGCCTTGGCTGCAGCAAAGGCAGCAAGGGCGCAGGTATGTCTCACTAATCAGCTGTCCTGAATATGTCTCTTATGCATTTCAATTTCTTCTAGGCAGCTGCTACATAGTGTTGAAGTACAGTATGTGAGTGCATTGTTGAAAGGAATTCAAATTTCTGTGCAATGTGGCATGATATTGCCCTTCTGTATCTATATATAGAAATGACATCTTATTTTGCTCCTTCAATCTGGTTAGATGTGCACGGCAAAAGAACAAACAAAGAAAGGTATTGCCATGTATTCTCATCGAAGGAGATGTGTCATTTTGTTGTCGCTAGATCTTAATACAACTGGATTGAAGTTTTCAATTCAAACGGCCCTTTAGTCAAGGCACCTCGAAGCAAATATTTACAATGGATTGTCTTCGATCTACTTTGAGTGACTTTTCACTGGGTTTCAGCCTCCATCCTTGCAAGTCGGAAAACGCATCCCAGAAGGCTTTAGGCATCTCATATGCCCAATATTCTTTCATAAAATACTGAAGGTAAAAGGTGAGAAAGTGAACAATAGAAAGAAACGCAGACATACTCTCCAGTACAACCAGTCATTTCTAAGTTTTTCCCATTCACCCCCAGTCTTCTTGTTGTGTTTATAGAGAGCCGTCCAGTGCTTGATTGGAACTGGGTGACCATGAACAATAATTGGGTAATCGGCAGATGGAACCCAGTCTGGACTACAATCGTCCCAGCTCTGAATGAGATTTGGGAGATTTGTTCCATAGCAGAATGGTTGAGTCAGCGGAACATCGCCTTGATGAATGGCTAAGGTCTCACCATCGGCAAAGGCCAATGAGCACTGAAATGGGTTCTCATCGAGTTCGGAAGTTGGCGTTTGCGTTGTCTGCGCTGGTGGACAGAGCGGTGCAGATGGTGAAGTTGTCCATGTAGGCTCAAAGGATGGTAAGGTAGGTGAATCTGGTAGGCCCACATCATCAGGAAAGACTTCAGTAGAATTTGTGGTGTACCCCATAGCAGTCATGTCAAAATCCATCGAAGGATGGGGAATTTTGGATCATAACATGGAAGGCAGAGACAAGGACACAATGGAGGAGTCTCAACGAGCAGCTAACTGCTCCTTGACAATAGAGGCAACATGCTGGACAAAAACTGGGTTCACAAAAGGGTCCTGTGCTTTGAAGATGGCCGTTAGGTCGAATTGACATTGAAAAGTAAAGACACATACCATAGGTTGTTGCGCACCATGGTTGTGGATCCTGTTGACCCCTGGCTCTGGCAGATGGGTATGGCGGTGATGTGCTCAGTAACGGCAAGTGGCAAAAGACTAGTGGGTGGAAATGAGCTCCAACCAACACTAAACCTCTCTACACTCTGCACTATCACCAATGTATTGAATTTGGGTGTTTCAAGTACAATAGAAGCACTCTGCAGACTCGATAATCAAGGTAGGTTGTTCAAAAGATGTTTTATTCGTTACTAGTGAGTTTTACAAGTGTACTACTCGCACTAGTGAGGTGGGTAAGACACAATTGAATGAATGTGACTTGGTTTTGAGCTACTGCACTCACTGGGACTCCGACTGTTTGGACTATTGGCTCTCTTGGCCCTGTAATACTTCCTACAAGTGATCAACACTTGACTAGCTCGCACTCTTGGCTTACTAGTGGCACTCTTGGCCTAGAAACTGCTCCTTACAAGTGATAACACTTGACTAGTTTGCACTCTAGCTTACTAGTGGCACTCTTGGCCTAAGAATAATACTTTAACTTTGAGAAACTGCAAGAACTAACTTCGGAGCACTCTTGGCCTTTGCAGGACACAATAGTAGACTCAAAGGGACTTCAATTCACTCAATACTATAGGTAACTTAGCAACTAGTAGCCGCTTCGTTCGAGGTTAAGCACAAAAGCCTTTAATTGGGGCACTAGATACTGACTAGTAGGTCTCAATCGCAGGGATGGCATTGCCTGCTGTTGCGAGTGGCTATTCTACTACTTATATACTGTAAAGAAAGGTACAAAGCAATGCAAACAACTACACTAGTGGGGTATTTTCGGTACTGATTTCTTGGCTAGGCCCAAAATACCGCGCATAAACATGCAATAGTCGGTCTAGAAATTGCTATTGGACGACTAGTGAGCCACGGAGCTCAGCCAGTGGTTTAACCTCGCGTTCTTGATCCAGCAATGCGCCACTAGTGCCGGAGATGAACGACTAGCCACATCCTCGTGCTCACAACCGTAGTTGGCCGTGATCGAAAGTGCAGCCAGGCTATACTAGTACCGATCGTAATAGATCTGATCGCACTAGTCGGATCTGGGCGCAACATTAATCCGTTGCTAATTCATTTCTAAGTCCTGCTTCGAGATTGCCGCGTGACTAGTTAACCTGACTTAGGCGTTTCTGCCCCGATTGGTCTACTAGTGACTGAACTTCATGAGATCTGTGTATCCTGCTTCTTGTTTGGTGCGCTAGTCGCGTTACTTGTCTACTAGTGGCCTTATGTTAATTAGTCCGGCTAGCATTCAAGTTAGTAGTACGGCCGGCTGGTAGATTTGACCCACTAGTGGTATTGCATCTAAGTCCTGGCTTCACTAGTCGCATACTGCTGTAACTATCAGCTCGAAGCCTCAGCTATAGTCCTTTTATTATCACTAGTATAGGATAGATATGCAATTGTATTGTTACAAAATCGCAAAATCTAGGTGTGAACACATAGACGGCGTATCAGCGGACTAGAATTCTGATGCGTCTCTTGGTTACCGTGTCTAGACTATGACGCTGTCACCTTCGGAACAGAACAGAGAAACAAGAATGACATGTGATCAATGATCGCGCGTTAAACAGCTATTGAGTGCTAGTCCACGGACAGCCCCTGCTGTCGGGTGAGCGACGTCGACGCTGCCTAGTCCTTTGAGACTACCAAACAGAGAGAAAGCGGCGCTCTGCCAAGAGTGCTGTGACGGTTCGGACGAGGAATTATCGGCCGACACAAAAAGTATTTACTAATAACCCGTTTGTAACAATCAATCTCTCGTAGTATAAGTAGGGCAGATTTTCATGTATTAAAACAAGCTACCTACCCCCCACGTCTAGTAATAAAGTTTCAGTCTGAATCTGGACTTGTTGCGACGCGTAAGAGTTAGTAACTTCGAGTCTCAGCTATACCAGAGAGTTAGCGAGCTCACTAGAGAAATTGAAATAGGAGATACATTTTGGATACAAAACTTCGGTTTTACTTGAGAACGAACGAGGCCCGGTGTCAGTGAAGCTACACCGGTCTCTAGAGAGAAACCTGAGAGAAAGCATCTGAGAGAAACTCTGTTCCATTTTCTGGATCAGTAGTAAGACAAGAATTGTGTTGTGCCGGCCTCTGAGTAGGCTTTGAGAAGTAGTATGAGAGAATCAGCCAGCTTGAGCTGTTCTAGCAGTTGCATGAAGTGTGACAGGTGTGTGCAGTTGGACCTCACAGCACCATTGTTAGAGCGAGCGCACTGTGTGTGAGGACTCGTGGGGACGAATAGTAAAGGAATTGTGTACTGTGATTGAAGAGTGCCAAGGGCCTCTATTGCGATGAGTTTAGGACTCAGACTTGGCGAGCTAGGAAAGGAATCGAAGTCGTGCGCAGTAGAACCTAGCAGCGATTCGTGTTTTAGCGAGCTCACTAAACGAACTTGATCGTTTTGCGGATCTGCGTATCCGTGTGTATTTTCTATTGAAATATCATTTGCCTTGAGGGTTGCATGGTTCGCCGTGCTCTCTTGTAAAAGCTCTGAGGAAACAGAGAAATTGAGATTTGCTTGACAATTGTATGCAATTGCATTGCATTACTTAGCAAGCTCTCTAAGATATTTTGAGATACTGTCAGGGTGCAAGTAGAATTAAATTCCTTGCTCCCTTCCGCACTTATTGAGATTGGTGTGTGTGTGTGTTAGTGGGATTGAGTAGTGGTTTAGAGTGTTGTTCATGCTAGGCCGCGCTTAGTTTCACGAGTGCCCGTTACCAGCCTTGTCATTTGGAGCCCACCGCTGATGTGCTCGGTAACGGCGAGTGACAAAAGACTAGTGGGCGGAAATGATCTCCAACCGACACTAAACCTCTCACAACTCTACACTATCACCAATTGATTGAATTCGGGTGTTTCAAGTACAATAGAAGCACTCTGCAGACTCAATAATCAAGGGATGTTGTTCAAAAGACACTTTATTCATTACTAGTGAGTTTTACAAGCGTACTACTCGCACTAGTGGGGTGGGTAAGACACAATTGACTGAATGTGACTTGGTTTTGAGCTACTGCGCTCGTTGGGACTATGACTGCTTCGAAATAATGGCTCTCTTGGCCCTGTACTACTTCCTACAAGTGATCTTCACTTGACTAGTTCGCACTCTTGGCTTACTAGTGGCACTCTTGGCCTAGAAACTGCTCCTTACAAGTGATAACACTTGACTAGTTCGCACTCTAGCTTACTAGTGGCACTCTTGGCCTAAGAATAATACTTTAACTTCAAGAAATTGCAAGAATTACTTCAAAACACTCTTGGTCTTTGCAGGACACAATAGTATTGCTCAAAAGGGACTTCAATTCACTCAATTCTATAGGTAACTTAGCGATGAGTAGCTGCTTCGTCGAGGTTAAGCACAAAAGCCTTTAATTGGGGCACTAAACTCTTGTTAGTCACTCGCAATCGCAGGGATGGCTTGCCTCCCCGTGCGAGTGGCTATTCTACTACTTATATACTGTAAAGAAAGGTACAAAGTGACACAAACAGCTACACTAGTGGGGTATTTTCGGTACGGATTTCTTGGCTAGGCCCAAAACATCGTGCATAAACACGCAATAGTCGGTCTAGAAATTACTATTGGATGACTAGTGAGCCACGAAGCTCAGCTATCGGTTTAATCTCGCGTTCTTGACCCAGCAACGCGCCACTAGCGCCGGAGATGAACGACTAGCCACATCCTCATGCTCGCAACCATAGTTGGCCGTGATCGAAAGCGCAGCCGGGCTATACTAGTACCGATCGTAGTAGATCTGATCGCACTAGTCGGATCTGGGCGTAACGTTAATCCGTTGTTAATTCATTTCTAAGTCCTGCTTTGAGATTGCTGCGTGACTAGTTAACCTGACTTAGGCGTTTCTGCCCTGATCGGTCTGCTAGTGACTGAACTTCATGAGATCTGTGTATTCTGCTTCTTGTTTGGTGCGCTAGTCGCGATACTCGTCTACTAGTGGTCTTATATTAATTAGTCCGGCTAGTATTCAAGTCACTAGTACAGCCGGCTGGTAGATTTGACCCACTAGTGGTATCGCATCTAAGTCCTGGCTTCACTAGTCGCATACTGCTGTAACTATCAGCTTGAAGCCTCAGCTATAGTCCTTTTACTATCACTAGTATAGGATAGGTATGCAATTGTATTGTTACAAATTCACAAAATCTAGGTGTGAACACGTAGACGGCGTATCATCTCCCCCACACTGAAATAGTGACTGTCCTCAGTCACCTAAGTCCGCTTTTGTACTTAGCAGTGTGTTCCACTAGTGGCCCATTGCTATTCTTTTGAGGTCACAGGTCTCGATCACGTCTTTTAGTCACCAAGTCCGTCCAGCACTTAGCCATCAGTGATCATCAAATTCACTTAATGATTTTCAGGTTCAGGTGCAACCGCGCAAATCTTACTTTGCTAGGACGGTTTTCTTATTTTTATTCATTCATACTCATTGCATATGTGCGCTACTAGTGTGATCGAGGAAGGAGCTAGCCGCACGGCTAGTACGGCCATTTCAAGCTCAGCTTGGAAATTGCATTGAATCGAACCTAAGTCCAACTTCTATAAAATTTCGCCTGCTTTCACTCTTTTCACCACTATTCCACCATCGTTTTTACTAGTAGCGCTCTCTTTCTACCAATGAAGCTCGAAGACTTTGCTGCCGGAGTCAATCAACTCCGTCCTCTTTTGAATCCTGACAAGCGCAGCCAGTACAGTGGAAAAGAAATTGCGCGACGACTCAAAGATAGCACTCCCTTCTTGGTAGACGATCTCTATACTAGTGTCGTTGCTTCTTACTAACGATTTCATGGCTACTTTAAGATCCAAATCCTGAAGTTTTCTCGTCAGGCCAAGACCCATCCCGCTGCTTCTTTCTCTCGCGACCTTCTCTACACCTGCAATACTATTGTCACAGAGCTCCCTGCCAACCTACAGCTTCCTAGCTTTGTCAGCTGGGAACTCAGGATGAGCGAACAGTCCGGGGTATGTACTAGCTTCTTCTTTGACCTTTCTGCCTACTGAGATATTCTTTCTAGCGCATCAAGATTGACGAAGACATGCCGCTTCCCGAGGCGTTTCTTGCTTCTGGTTCTAATCAAGGTCGGAAACGACAGGCCCCTCCTCGTGATGATTCAGGGGATGAAGACGCTTCGGGCGACGATGACGATGAAGATCGGGTCGACACTACTAGTGGTGACGAAGGAAGTGACGATGAAAGCGAGGACGGATCTGACGAGTCCGAAGAGGAAGTCGTTCCCAAGGTTCGTTGCCGTTTTCTTTTATGCCGTCTACTTAGCTGACTGCTTTTGCTAGGTCAAAGGTGCTGCCAAGGACCAAAAGCAGAAAGCACCGTCACCCAAGAAGAAGTTCACCACTCCCAAGGAACCTGAGGTCGGCCTTTCGATTACTGTACCAGTTGGTCCTCCAAAGAAGGTTCCTAAGACCCAGCCTGGTTCGGTAAAGGATGAACCCGTTCCCAGTATGTCTCCTTTACTTGCATTCTAGCGCTTTCTTACTGACTACTTAACTAGCGGCTAGTAGCTCTCAGGGTTTTCGAGCGTCGCAGCGCCCCAAAGGTAAAGGGGAGGAGAAGCCTGTGGCTTCCTCATCCAAGGCGGCGGCCCCAGCTACGGTGACGATCAAGAACAAAAAGCACTTGGCCCTCAGTAGTAAGCATTCTGTCTATCATTTCTCTTTTCTTTTTGCTAAACTAGTGGGTGTTCAGCCCACAGATATGGCAGGGAAATTCCTGTCCCCGTAAAGGATGAGGAAATCGAAGCGATTACCCAAGCGTCGACTGTGGTGAGCAATCTCCCATTTTTACCATGTGCCGGCTCATTTCCTACATTCGAATTTGCCAGCCTCAGTATGGGTGCGCTCAGTGTTCCTCCAGTGTCCAAAACCAGCCTTGCATCTTCCTGGGGTGGGGCAAACGTTGCAACAACTGCGAAGCTGCTACCAAGAGCCTTTGCTCTTACCGTGCCGAGCCCGTTCAGCGCTACCATGCTCGCAAGGAGCTGGCCAAGTTCGTCGAGGCGATGCCTGATAGTACGTGCTTTATCCTTTCGTTTTCATTTCTTTACTTAATTTTTATTTTAAAGATGTTCGTACTTCCATTGGCCGAACCAATGGCGCTCTCCAAGTCTTCGAAGCTTGCGCCAATGCCGCTGCTCAGGCGGCTCAGCAGTACCATGCTTCCTTGGAGGAGACTCTCACGATCTGTCAAGATGCTGTCGCCAACGAAGGAAGGAACGCTCTTCGAGGAATCGTCTTTGAGAGCCTGGACTTTGAAGAACAACTCCGCGTTGCCCTTGTCAAGCTTGACAGGCACTCTTCTATCCCTTTGAACAGTACGTTTTCTATTCGACTATGCTGATGGGACTTGTCTGTACTGAAATTCTTATGCTATTCAGCCACCGGGACGTCCTCTTTTGATCAGATCGTCGCTCAAGCCCTCAGCTGTCCTCCTTTGATGAACGAATCACCTTCCCTTCCTGTCGTCGAGGGTTCCGGTGTCATCGCTACTCCAGCTCGATCTCGAGAGGTTAGCGTGGCTCCCAAGGACAACTCTGATGATGAGCTTGGTGCTCTTGTGCATCCGACTACGAGTTCTCCCGTTTGTCCACCTATCGAGTCATTGAAGGATGCTTGAGCTGCTGGCCATGGACTTTTTACTTCGAACATTTTACAATAGCTTTTCTGTACACGCGCCCTCAGGGCATATTTTACATCATGTAGTGCCAAAGTGTGGATAGGCACTTAAAATACAAAAGTTTTCTCATGCTTCTTTCTGGTGTGATGTGATATCTTTTGTCAAGAATCCGCCTAAGTCTTCATTCATGAGGGGTACTAGTATGTTTTCAGTTCTTTTGCCTCTATCTTCTCCGGAAATGTCTGGAGGGCTAAATGGACAATTTTCTAGTCCTAAAGTAGTCCTTTCTACATCCAATGCAACTCTTTTCAGCTCGCTATGTCCATATCTACACGATCCCTGCAACGGGGTAGTGAACACTCAGAGTGCCGCTTTAGATGCCTGACATCCGCATTCGGCTAGAAATTGATGATGCGATCATTCTTCCTTCCAGATGGAGTACTAGTTCCTCTTATGCTAGTGAGGTTTCCGAGTTAGCCATGCAAGTTTCCATCCTTTTGAGGTACACTAGTGACTCTTTAAGTGTGACTAGTGAACTTTGTCAAAATGTAAGTCTGCTAGTGACTTCAAATTTTCACTAGTGTCCGATCACGGTGCACTATTGACGACCGATTGGATATTGTGGCTGGTTTTGCCATCACTAGTTGTTTCGATTCGACTTGGGTATTCTTTTACACAGTTGGATATTGCGTGAGCAGCGTCGCTCGTGGCCTAGTCTTTAGTAATTTCTTATTGAAATTTCTCGGAAATTTTTGCGAAATTTTTGTGAGATTTTGACTAAGTCCCAAAGCACGGTCCTCCCCCACACTATAAATTCAACATCCCCGTTGACTAGTCATTTCATCGTCTCACTAGTAGACTTCTTTTCGTGACTAGCCTCATCACTCCAAAACTCTTCAAACTATTCTTCCAAAATATTTTCATAAAAATCATCACTTAGCCATGTCCAATCCTACCAATGTCGCTGTCCTTATTGCTCGTGCCAATGAGGCTATTCAAGCCGCCGATACTTTGTGGGAACACAAAGTTGAGCTGGAGACGCTTGTCAAACAGTGTAAAGCTGTTTGCGCTATCGGGGTATGTGGACTAGTGATTCAATTTTCGATCTTCGACTGACTAGTGATCCAGGCAGAGCTAGTGGAGAAGCATCGTGCTTCGGTCATTGGCAATGCCAAGAACGAAGACGTGGTTTTTCGTATTAAGCAGGTCTTTGAGTGAATTCAGTCAGACCACTCCACCGTTCCGACCTTCAAGGACTATCACACCGTTCGTACTTTCACCGGGATCATCCATAGCGAGCGCGACAAGCGAGCAGTGGCTGTTGCGGCTGCTATTGCTGTCATTACCACTCCTGCTGAGTCGACTCCCACCAAAACTACGGTCACTAGTGGCAAGCCTAAGGCTTCCAAAGCGGTGAGTACTTCACTAGTCATTGTTTCTTTCTATTCTTAACTGACTATTTTGCTTTCTAGCCTGCCAAACGAAGTCGCCGCCTCGCTAAGTCGAGAGCCATCATCAAGGACTCGTCCGATGAAGAAGCTAGCGTCGTCGCAGCCACTGAGGAGGACACAATCATGGGTAACCCTGATGCTTCCAGCGCGCCACCGGAAACTGACCCGGTATTGATTCCTTCAGCTGCCATTCGTCGCAAGGCTGATACCGTCATTTTGTGCTTTGAACAGATGAATATCGACGAGGATGTCGATGTCATTGTCAATCGCGATCCGACTGCCGGTAACATCGTTGAAGGCCATAAGGTTCTGCTTCCCAAGTTCCTCAAGAACAAGAAAGCTGCTCAGGCTGCTCAGGTTCGTTTACTAGTCGGTTTTACTCTTTACTAGTCTAAAATGTTTTCTTTCAGAGGGAAAAGGAGAAGGCGGAGCGACGCGCAGAGGCGATCCAGGTGATTACCTAGTCGCTAGTCTTCGAGCTTTACTCATCTTTACACATTTACCAGGCCGCCGAGGCGACTATTGCCAAAGGGAAGGCCATTGAGGCTGCTAACCAAGCTAGGAAGCGTCCTCGCGCTTCTGCTGACCACGCTTTCAAGGATTCCCCTTACACTATTGCTGGTATGTGCTTATTAGTGAGTTATGCGACGCACTATTGACCTTCTTTCTTTCACTAGCGGCTGACTTAGCTATCAACAACGAAGCTAGTCAGAGTACTATCGACGCCGCGGCTTCACTAGTCGTTGCTGGGGATCATATCAACCCTTCCGAAAGCGTCTTGCGCTCTAGGGAGGCTGATCTTCGCGACGATGTTATTGCCACCACCCACAAAATCGAGTACCTGTTGAAATACAGGGAGTTTGTGGTTGCTCACCATGGCCAAGTCATCAAGCAGCTCGAGAGCCGCCTTCCTGTGCCTATGGAGGCCGATTCCTCTGCTCCAGTTGCTTCTGGCTCCAAGATTAACTAGTACTAGTCGCTCTGGGACCTTACTAGTCACCGCATATATCCATTTTCTATTACTAGTCTGTCGTTTTTCATGCTTTCCAACTGCCTAGATATAGTACCTAGCTTACACCGTCGTTACCCCGCAATATACAGTGTTTTTAACCGTCCCCGATCGCAGTTTTTGAGCTTCTGAGTCGACTAGTGATGGGGACTTCATCGTCTTCATCACTATTGCTATCATTATCATTAAGCTGAGGGTATCCCTCTGCTTCTGAAGCTGAATCGTCGCTGTCAGACCCACTAGTGTCACTCTGCTGCAGTCTAACTCGGTCTACACCATACAATTTCTTGCCTAAGGTCCGATAGTGGTATTCTGTTGGGACAGACTCATCACTATCCACCAACTCTTTAAGAGTTTGGGGACTTACATCAATTAAATCATGAATTTTCTTGGGTAACTCGACACTATGCCTCGCATGGTATGGGATTACTCTAAACTGAGCGACTGTGCCGCCCACTATTGAACCATCCAACTCTGCTAAGACATAGGAACCACCTTTCGTCCTTCTTATGACGACTAGTGGTCCCAAGTACCTTGGCTCCATCTTGCTATCGAGACTATCCTCGACTCGCGTGTTTCGCATGAGTACTAGTCGACCTGGTTTGAAGTTGTAGTCCACTATCGTGGCCTTGTGCTCGCGTTGGTAGCGTAGTACTGTATCGAGTTTATTCTTGCTTACTTTCTGTCGCATTTCCATTACATGTTGCGCATGCTTGGCTAGTGCTTTCACTCGTAGGCCTATAAGGTCTGCGGTACTCAAGATTCCACTCGGAGGCTTGACTAGCCAAGTCGCTTCTACTACATCAAGCGGTACTATTGGATGCACTCCTAGTGCCATGAAATACGGTGAACAACCAGTACCACGCTTAATAGTGATGCGGTCAGCCCATAATACATGCGGTAGGAAGTAACACCACTTCCTTGAGTTGCCACTAGTCGCTTTGAATAGCGCCTGACGAAGGTCCCAATGACCCCTTTCAATCTTTCCATTTGCTTGTGAGTTGTAAGGCGTGATCCTTATGCCAGTAATGCCGTACTTATCCTTTAGCCACTGTATAACAGCGACCCAAGGTCCTCCATTATCAGTCACTATTTCGTAGGGACAGCCCCACCTGCATATCACATCCTCAAAGAACCAAATCGCAATTGCTTTAGCGTTTTCATTCTGTAATGCCCTAGCTTCTGGCCAAGACGATAATGAGTCGCGTGTGTGAACTATATACTTGCACTTGTTAGATGCCGGGGACATGATCATAGTGTCGCAATGTACCTTCTGGAATAGCGACGGCGTCTGAGTGACAGAGGGTGGAATACGAAGCATGGTCTTTTGTTGAACTTGGCATAAATGGCAAGACTTGACATACCAACTCACATCTCTTTCCAACTCTGGCCACCAGAACCGTTGATCCAATAGTGACTTAGTCACGTAAAAGCCTCTATGCCCTAACGAGTTGTGTGCCGATCTCATCATATACATTCAATGCTCTTTATCAACCACTAGTGGATGGTCTCCTTCTGTACTGCGTCTATACAATCGTCCTTCTTTATCCAAGAAGAAGTTACGACAGTACTGCTTGAAAGTCAAGTACTGTTTGTCGTTAAGTCCCTCTGGACGGTATCTAACGTTTCTCAACCAAGTTCGGACATGTGGTAATCGTTCATCCTGTGCTAGTCCACTACTAGTCCATTGTTTCTCTGGATAGTCCTCCCTTTTGTTGGGATCGAACTTATACTCAAGATCTGGGATGAGTGGAGTTGCTTTCAAGAACTGACATATCGTCTCATCGGTGTTTTCCTGTGCTAAGTATAGATCTCTTAATTCTTGTTCATGAGAGCGTGCATCTTCCAATTCTACAGTGAAATCGTCGATACTAGTGGCTAGTGTGTACATATAACCACCTCGACTATCAATTTTGTTCTTAAACTCGTCAATCTCCTTTGGTAGTGTACTAGTCCCTTCTGCGACTTCAAATTTCAAGGGTCCATGGTCCTCAAGCTCATAATCCTTTAAGTCAGGATGTATCTCATCTCCAGGTTGCGGATCTCGCCTCGATAGTCCATCTGCAGGGAAAGTACTACCTTTCACATGACGAAGAGTGAAATGAAACATCAGAATGTCTTCTATCCATTGATTGATAGTGGCATTCGGTCCCATTCCTGGGTTGCTTAGCATACCCTTAATATACTGTGCGTCAGTTTCAACTACTAAGTTGCGAATCCCAATGAGCCAGTATTGACAAGCTTTCAATGCTCGCAATAGTCCATACAACTCGCGCTTAGGTTGTGAGAACCGTGCTTCTCTTTCGTTCATAGTGATCGAGCCAAAGCGCACATAATAGCGCTTGGTAGGATCCTTCTCATCGACTTGATAGATGTAGAATCCAACAGCTTTGTACGACGTATCAACGCATAGACCTACTTCTGCTTTACTAGTGAGGTCAATTGGTCGAATAGCAGGACTAGTCACGACTGCTTCTTTGAGCTTGTTCATGGCTCACTGCTGTTCAATGTCCCACTTGAAGGGTACATTGAGTCACATCAACTTGACTAGTGGTTCCGCTATCTTCGAATAGTCCTTTATAAACTTTCGGCAGACTCCACAAGTGCCCAGGAAGGCTCGTACGTCCATGAGGTGCTGACAAGGACCCCAACGACTGATGACTCCAGCTCTATCAGGTTCAATTTTTCTTCCTTCATACGTGCATAAGTGACCAACCACCATCATTTCCTTAACACACAAGAACATCTTAGGTCCAGAGAAAGTTCCTCCACAATATTTCATCCATTGAACCACTCGATTCATATTCTGCATATGTTCCCATACAAAACGACGAATCCCAGGATTCTCTGGAATAGTCTCAAAGCCCCCATCCTCAGTTTCGTAGCGAGTTTTGGGCCCTCGTACAGGTACATCATCGATATAAGGACAAGTGACATGCGGGATTTCTTCTCTTAGGATATGTGTTACATCTTCATGGAATATTGGTACTGAATTTGTCCAACCCATCGGTAATTTCACTAGTCGCATCGAACCAAACGGAGTCTGGAATGTAGTATAGTCTCTAGATCCAACCACGATGTCTCGCTCGTCGTATCCAACATATAAGTCCAAACATCCTCCACATGCTCTTCCTGCAAAATGCTCGGATAGTTTGTCTGTGGCTGGTGGAATCCCAGAATGTGCGATAGTCACAGCATTCAGCAGTTCCAAACTATGCACTAGTCGAAGACTTTTACCATCTTTCTTAATTACACAGAACCACCTTGAACGATACGAAGAATTAGACGGCTCATATACACCAGCGTCGATCTTGGATTTAATAATCCGACAGACTTCTTTGTATATTCCAGGTGGGATGGGGATATTCTTCAAAACCCATGGAGTGTGTGGTACTATAGGAATATCTATTGGCGGGAAGAAATCCTCTCGGAAATGTCCACTTTCAGTATCGTCCCAAGCAAAGGCTTGCTCTTGGATAGTCATGAAATGATGCATTAGCTTGCGCTCTTCTGGCCATAGAAATCCTTCTGGGTGATTTTCATCAATTTTAGCTTTTCTTTCTGAGGTATAGCGCCCAGTAGGTACGTAGTCTGGTGGACTAGTGCTCAATAGTGGAATGTCTTTGAGGGGATCACCCTTAATATCTCTCACTATTCGAAACTTGTCTGGCAGATTGCCTAATAGTGGCTTTACCTTCAATGCTACCGGTTTATATTTCTTACTAGCGAGCACTGCGACTGGTTTAAAGTCGGGACTCGTCATGCGCGCCCCAAGATGTTCGAAACCGGGGACTAGTGCCGTCTTTTTCTTCTTTGGCTTACTAGTCGTTGGTTTCGCGCGCAAGTTATCAACTAGTACATTGTAGACTGGGATTTCATTATCGTCTAGTAATGGAGAGCCATCACTAGTGTGCTCGCACACATGATATTGCATTTTATAGCCTTCAGGAACTATCTTCCCTTGGAAGTAAGAGTTCAATAGTCCATGGGCTTGTTCATCTCGTAAAAGGTTTTCTTCACTAGTCATCGAAGCCATGAGAAAGCTGTCGCGTAGTTCTTTTTCTGAGAAGCTAGCGCCTTCTTTTGGTTGCATATAGCCTTCGATTTCAAAGTTACCATCACTAGTCTGCACGATTTGCAGGGCTAACTCTCCTTGATCGTTCATCAATTCATTGAGTTCAAATGAAAACCCTCTTCCATAGTCTTAGGAGCAGCTTTTGCAACTCGAGGAGGTCCACCCCTCAAGAAGGTTGGAATAGTGCACCGCTGACTAGTGTTTGGATCAGTGATGGTAATGATTTGACCACCATCCGCTTGATTCCTAATGACACTCTCGGTAAGGACATCAAATGGTCTGCCTAGTAGTACTTTGTATGCAGGACTAGCGATGATATGTACTTGCAAATACACAGTAATATCGTTAAAGAGGAAAGGGACATTCCTTGCTAGTCCTAGGGTTTTCTCAAGCTGACCATTCGCGCTCTGCATATGAATAGTAATGTCAGGATCCCAAGCTACTCCTAGCTTGGTTGCGATTGCACTAGCCATCAATACTATTTGTGAACCGCTGTCAACTACGCTTTCTTCTTCGCCCGCGCCATTGATAACTGGATACACCGCTCGCAGACTAGCTGAGTCTTTCATGACTATTACCTGCTTAGGCTTTTCTCCTGGCACTAGTGAGTCGAGATACTGAAGATATGGGTTGGCCATAATTAAGGATCCAGCAGGTATCAAACCAATATTGAATTGAGCTGCCATAAACGTCGCAGATGGCAAGTCACGGATGTTGATCACATCTGACTCCAAGGATAAATCCTCACTAGTCACGTCTTCTTCATCACTAGTCTCACTAAATGGTAAGGGGTCGGACTCAGGTTGAGTCTCCCCCGCACTATACATCTGTTCCGTTACTGGCTGCGTCGAAATCCGTTTCTTAGCCATCAACTTAGCTATCTCTTTCCTTAATGGTTTGGATAAATCCATCAATTCTTCTGCATTCAAGACTATAGGCATTTTCAATACTTTAGACGCGACATCCTGCACTCTGCCCTCCTTATGGATGGGTGCCGTATGCTTATACACTGGTGCTTTGGATTCGTTGAATCTGACTTGGGTTTTCTTTTTATTTGCGCTATCTGAGGGAAGGGGCGCAAAACTTACACTCAGAACTTTCCTGAAAGGTAGTTCTCGATGTGGGGCCTCACCCTCATCATCACTAGCGTCTTCTACAGTAACCGGTTTCTTACTAGTGGGTCGAGTGGTGGGAATCTCCACTACAACTTTCTTACTAGTAGGTACTCGCGGTACCGGTTCTTCTTTCTCAGATTCATCAGACAATGGTTGAGTTACTTTCTTCACATATTTCTTCGGTTCAGTTCCCTTGGGTCGGTTTTTGAAATGGTCCTCCGGCTGTTTATGGGGAATAGTCATAGGGATCGACATATTCTTCCCCATAGCCTTCATCAGACCCTTTCGAAACCCTGCTGGGATGCATCACCACCGCTAGTGCGCATGGTAGCATACTGACCTTCAAAGTTTTGGTTACTAGTCACATTCTGATTACCAGCCTGGCTGAATAGTGACCTCATTTGATTCAGAAACACGTTAGGATCGAACAGTTAATTCATTGGCTGACTACTAGTAGATGGTACAGGTGCTTGCAACAACTGAGGCTGAAGCGCAGGTTGAACAGGCGTCAGCACACGAGTACTAGTCTGCCAATATTGCAGATCTTGACGAAGTTTATCAATGACTTCGTCTCTAGCATCTTGCGGCTTATTCGCGTACAAAGAAGCGTTCTCAGGCAGGCTGATGTTGAATACTCCAGCCGGTCCACTAACATCTTCCCAGAACATCTGTTCCTGCCTCTTGCTCAACGTTGCTAGCATACGATCCATCGGACAGAGGTGAGCTGGTTCGCGTGGAATTGGTGTCCCATCGGCCATCATGAACCTGCGATCGACGAGCTTCAACAATCCTTCTGCTACGTGCTTCTGTACATTCTGGCAATCTCTTACGAAATGACCAGGTTTCCAGTCGTACCAACAGTTATCGGACGGTCCTGCTCCCGAATGCTCATTCTGTGGTCATGGTTGCCTCAGCGAGGAGCCATTATTTCCGCCTTGTTGAAAGGCTCTCAAGATCTGCTCTTGACGCTCCTTCGCCTGCTTCTCACTCACGTCAATGTGATCGAGTAAAGTAGCGACTTGCTGCTTTACTTCTTCAAATTCTGCCTTGATACCAGAACCACTAGTGGCTCCGGTCGATGATATGCTTCCACTAGTCGTCGACAGAAGGTAACTAGTAGAGCTGTTGAGAGCGATATCATCTGCTTCTGCAACAACTTCGTCAAGGGTGTGCATATCTTCCCGTCTCTTGACAGGTTTTGCGACGACTGGTGCAGCAGCGGCACCACCACCAGCAGCAGCAGCAGCAGCAGCAGCAGCAGCAGCAGGAGCGGTGGCGGGAGCACTAGTCGCGCTTTTGATTCCACGCTTGATGCTTAATCGCGATGCGATGTTTGCACAAAATGCGGGCGACAACGACTCGGTGAATTTTTCCACTAGTTCACGGTTTGTGACTAGCGCTGGAGGCTTCTGAAGTTTCTTGGCTTTGGTCAAGAATCTACGTTTGAATTTTAAGTACGACTCGCGCTCATCGGCCCCAAGGTTAGAAAACTTATGCGAAATACGCGTGAGCCTCTCCCAAGTGCCGGTTTCTGCATCTGCTGCCTCTGGGTAGTTCTTCAAGACCGCTTCTTTGAACTCTGCGAAGGTGCCATTATCATATTCCTCCAATGCTTGCCATTCTTCTTCGGTACGAGCATCTGTGTACCTTACTAGCTTCTTCTTCTTCTCGTCGTCGTCTGTGATGCTATAGTCAGAGAATAAATCCTCCATCTGTCCAAGGAAATGACGCAAGTTCCCAGGCTCATCGCTATCAAACTTGGGCGCGTCCCTAGACATCGGTCTAGGCATCTTTTGGGTGCTAGCTGACATGATCGGTCTGCTAGTGGGTTGAATGGACTGGGAGTTTGTTTGTCCAGGTACTAGTGGGTTTGTTGGTCCACTAGTGGAGGAAGTTCTGGGCCGTGGTTGCGGTGCAGGGGGTCTAGTCCTTTGGACATTAAGATTCGTGTTGATTTGCTGCGCTGTCCTAGCTTGTGGGCTATCGGGCGGTGCAGTTGCACTTTGTTTCTTCTTTAATAAGTCATAGTTAGACGGGACTCCAACACCAGCAGCTCAGGAATTGGCTGTTGATCTTCCTCTTGGTCTCTCGGCAGCACTAGTATGTGCTAGCCTTGAGGATGATGCTTGTGCGGGCTCTGTAGCTCTAGCTTTGCCCTTCGCTTTCGCTGAGGCTTGGTTAGACAGATTGCGTACAAGCTGCTAGTTTGAATAGTAGTTTATTCGACAAGACTAGTGTCAAATAAAAGTCTTAATTCAACGAGATTATGAAGTCTGAAACTCCCTCGCGGTGGGCTCCAGATGATGTGCTCGGTAACGGCGAGTGACAAAAGACTAGTGGGCGGAAATGATCTCCAACCGACACTAAACCTCTCACAACTCTACACTATCACCAATTGATTGAATTCGGGTGTTTCAAGTACGATAGAAGCACTCTGCAGACTCAATAATCAAGGGATGTTGTTCAAAAGACACTTTATTCATTACTAGTGAGTTTTACAAGCGTACTACTCGCACTAGTGGGGTGGGTAAGACACAATTGACTGAATGTGACTTGGTTTTGAGCTACTGCGCTCGTTGGGACTATGACTGCTTCGAAATAATGGCTCTCTTGGCCCTGTACTACTTCCTACAAGTGATCTTCACTTGACTAGTTCGCACTCTTGGCTTACTAGTGGCACTCTTGGCCTAGAAACTGCTCCTTACAAGTGATAACACTTGACTAGTTTGCACTCTAGCTTACTAGTGGCACTCTTGGCCTAAGAATAATACTTTAACTTTGAGAAACTGCAAGAACTAACTTCGGAGCACTCTTGGCCTTTGCAGGACACAATAGTAGACTCAAAGGGACTTCAATTCACTCAATACTATAGGTAACTTAGCAACTAGTGGCCGCTTCGTCCAAGGTTAAGCACAAAAGCCTTTAATTGGGGGCACTAGATACTACTAGTCACTCGCAATCGCAGGGATGGCGTCGCCTCCTGTTGCGAGTGGCTATTCTACTACTTATATACTGTAAAGAAAGGTACAAAGTGATGCAAACAACTACACTAGTGGGGTATTTTCGGTACAGATTTCTTAGCTAGGCCCGAAATACCACGCATAAACACGCAATAGTCGGTCTAGAAATTGCTATTGGACGACTAGTGAGCCACGGAGCTCAGCCAGCGGTTTAATCTCGCGTTCTTGACCCAGCAACGCGCCACTAGCGCTGGAGATGAACGACTAGCCACATCCTCGTGCTCGCAACCGTAGTTGGCCGTGATCGAAAGCGCAGCCGGGCTATACTAGTACCGATCGTAGTAGATCTGATCGCACTAGTCGGATCTGGGCGTAACGTTAATCCGTTGTTAATTCATTTCTAAGTCCTGCTTTGAGATTTCTGCGTGACTAGTTAACCTGACTTAGGCATTTCTGCCCTGATCAGTCTACTAGTGACTGAACTTCACGAGATCTGTGTATTCTGCTCCTTGTTTGGTGCGCTAGTCGCGTTACTTGTCTACTAGTGGCCTTATATTAGGTAGTCCGGCTAGTATTCAAGTCACTAGTACAGCTGGCTGGTAGATTTAACCCACTAGTGGTATTGCATCTAAGTCCTGGCTTCACTAGTCACATACTGCTGTGACTACCAGCTCGAAGCCTCAGCTATAGTCCTTTTATTATCACTAGTACAGGATAGATATGCAATTGTATTGTTACAAATTCGCAAAATCTAGGTGTGAACGCGTAGACGGCGTATCACCGTATTTTGAAAGTAGTCATGATGTTGGTTTTGATAGCCTTTCTTGTCATCCTTGTGATGAAAAAGACTGCCAGCAAGCTGGGTAAGCTTCACTGCACCTCTCTCTGATGCCTTGACAGCACATTCTGCAGCTTCCGACGTTGATCCAGACAGTGCAGCAAGTTTGATCATGGCATCGTTGTCCTTATTTGCTAGCATGACTGGTGGCTCCACTCCCAAGTCCCCCGAGACCTTTGCGCAAGATGCATATCCACTGACAACAGAATTCAGTTCTTTGTGCATACTGCACCCCGCCCAGAAAAAGGTATCAATCTCCCTTTTCTCTGCAGCTGGAAGCTTCTCATACTCCTCTTGACCAAGCTTCAGAGCGAGAGCATCCATAGCAGCCTTGTAGCGTGTTGCAGTTTCTTCTTCATCAAGCTTCAGCCACTCTGCAAAGCCTCCAGCATCATCAACACATTTTATCTTCACCTCGGTCAGTGCCTCGGTCAGCTGGGCTGCAGACAGTGTCTCAAAATGTTCCCATCTGAGTTGCATGCATATGACTTCTGTTTTCCAAGCTAGCATTAGTTTTACGGTCTTCTTTTGGTTGCTGGCATGGTCGCTATGCATGCCTTTGAGCATGCACAGGAAATCAGGGATGTTGAAGGTAATTCATGTTCGCTTGGAGATAGGACAGCGGCTGAATAGCATACAGATATCCGAGATATGTTTTTTCCAAGACTGAACTTGTGTTTCACTGTGATGGGATACTGTGGATGAAATTGCGAAGAGACGTGTCAAAGGAACAGATGGATGAGACAGATTATCATAGTTCAGTGCAATGTAAGTGACATGCATGGCTTCGTAATTCGTGCTCTTATGTGAGGTTGCATCCCCACTTGCAGTAAAACCTGGATAGAATCAGTAAATTACTTACCAACATAGCAAAGATATAGTGTACAGTACATACCTTTCATGCCATTCAACTCATATGCTAGCTGTAGCTTTGCAGCTACTCCATCTTCTGTTATAGCTCTTCCCACAGTCCGATGACTCATTGCTCCCTTCACAGACAGTCCAGTGTATTTTGCAATCAGATAGATCACCTCTCCAACATGTTTCTGGGAGATACCAGCCTTCACCAAGTCGTGTGCAAGTGCTCGGGCTTGAGGTGTATAGACACCCTTCAAAACCAAATTCCACGATGCTTGGATTGCTGCCTCTTTAGCTTTTGCGTGTGCCTTGTCCTGGGATACATGAGCTCGTCCAAGTGCCATTTTGAGTGCTTTTTTCTTCTTCCCAGATAATCGAAGCTTTTCACGAAGGGTAAAAATGATATTGTCATGCTCCTGAACAGATTTCTGAAGACGAGTGATTTCGGCAGTAAGTTGATCTTGCTCTCTCATAGATTTGACCAGAGCGGCTTTGCACTGGTTGAGCTTTGACCTCAGAGTCGCATTAGAAGCCTTTGTATGCTGCATGCTATGCCTAGCAACTCGTAGCTGCTTGTAGCAAGATTCTTTAGCACGCCGAGAAAATGTAAGAGACTCTTCATTCTTCTTCAGTGTTTCTGACATCCATTCCAGTTCTGTAGCCAGCTCCTTCAGTTTCTCCTTGTCGTCTACCTGTTCCTGAGCTGCCTCATGAACTTGGGCCTCCAGGGATTTGTTATGCCTCTTGAGTTCACTCAGTCGTGTTGGTTTTACTGGTTTTGATTTACTGAGTTCAGGTGGCACCAAAGAAGTAGATGGTAGACAGGGATGAGGTGGTATGTTCTCTTTGCCCTGTAATGGATGCCATTTTTTGAAATTAAGGTCATGAATATGAGCCTGCTGAGAAGTGGTATGCTGTCGAGTCATATTGGCACGGCAATCCCAAGAATTAGAATCAGGAGAGGAATAGAGTGCTTCTAGTGAGGGCTGAGCAGCTATATCGAACCAGAAGAATGCCAGGAGAGTTCCAGAGTGCTTTAGAAAGACCTTCCATGTGCATACAAGTGGGAAACACAGTTGTACATGAAGGTGCAGAGAAGTAAGTCGTGTTGTGTCACACTATGTCACACTTAATTACTGTTAATGTGTCTCCATGAATTTCTTCATCCACAGTGCACTGATTCCCATACATATAAGACAAAATATCATTGCTTCATATATAAGAGTCATATGATTGAGCTGAAGAATTTTATTTATCCCTGTAACAGCCATTACAGGGAAAAAACACAGTTATCTTGACATATTTGGAGCATAGCAAAAGTTTCCTACAAAGAACTTTCTCGGAAGACAGGTAGAGTTCAATATTTTTACATGTACTACAACTTCTTTGTAACAGAATTGTCAATTTCGACATGGACAAAATGATTCCTTATAAAAAATAGCTCAGATGTGCTGCTTTTATATATTCGGGACAGTTTTTTGAGCAACGAAAACAAAGAATTTAAGCATTATCACATATAGCATATATTGTTCCACCAAAAGTAAAAATTTTAATGTACAGATGGTCTTTAAATTGACTGGGTCAACGTTGAAAAAATTGGCCGGGCTTCAAGACCCATGGGAAAAATCTAGCCGATCAGTCAGATTGCCCACCTCCATGTACCGGTCCGCAATCCCAGCACCCCCTTGAGTCGATCCTTATTGGATATCAATCATGGATCCTGGGGGTTATTTTAAGAGAAATTAGTGCCTGTTTCAGCTGCAATTGATTTGCTTCAAATTCATGGCACTGCGCAAAAATTTGAGTATTTTTACTGATGAATACATAAAAAAATATGCAAAGTTTCTTTTCAGTAATTTTGCTGAGAAATCAGTGAAAATATTTAGAACATTTCACCATATTTTGCTGATTTTATATAAAACAGTGAAAAGTTCAAAATATTTCTAGTATTTTTTTCAGCAAAGAAACTGTGAAGAAACTTTGAATATTTTCTCTGTTTTCATAGGTACAAAAACTTTAGTTTTTGTCCAGTGTGGGTGCCAATGGAAAGTTATGCTTGCCCTAAATCAACCAGGTGATCCCAGCTGGCACCTATCTGATCTCCTGCCATTGAACTTGATGTTGCTCTTGGGTTTACCTGACAAGGTACTGGAAAAGATTGTTATCAGTGTGAGCTAGAGTTCTGAGCAAATTATTGCGACTTAATCTTTATTGTAGGCTGATCCTCGCACCGGCAGTCGCTGAGCAATCCGACTGATGTGCAAAAAACTATGCGATGTCGCCATACCGCTTGTCTTCGAACAATTCTATATAAATTTCACGAGGATGCCAAGAGATAAATCTCACGCAATCCACTTTCTCAACGAGCTTTCAAAGGGACGACAATTGGCCAGATTCATCCGAGCCTTGTACTTCCATACATTACCTGCCAACTCTGAGTTGAATGTCAAGGGTCTTCGGGGTGTGCTATCATTATTTAAGAAAAGAGACACATTTTATGGGACCATAGGGAAACTTATTGTGGCTGCTGTCCCCCAGATGGAAACTTTGGAAAAGCTTCAGTGAGTACTATTTCTGTTGACTTCCTGGACATCTATTCAGTGTTGCAGTTGGAGGACGATGGGACAGGCAGTTCTGCAGCCAAAAATAATGAATCAAATCATCCATTCACTTAGTGATAGTTCTCATATCCATTTGGTTTCGATATTGTCATCTGGAATCAAGCAGAATATCCCTTGTGCACCCTTCCATGGCTTGACTCATCTCACCATTAGAGGGAGTGGTTCCTTGGATTATGCTCCTGCCATCATCACCAATAGTCCCAATTTATTCAGACTCGAAATTATCATGGATCACTTCTCCCGTGTTTCAACATCACTCTTTCCTGTCCTCTCTCTCTTTGGTGCATTCCCCAATGGCACATATAGCTCTGTGCAACAGGTCATCCTCTCAGGTCAATACTTCAATCTGGAGCCATCAACTGTTCCTGCTCTCATCCCACATTTGCAGAACCTATCAGAATTTCATGTCTCGGTGGGCTTTGACGTTCCTGATGAGTTCTGGATTGCCTTGCGTGACACAGGGGTGTTCCTTCATCGCAGTGTATGGAATAGATGTTTCGAACTGGATAATTCTTTCCTGAATTATCTCGCAGCTTGTCATGGATTAAAAGAGGTTCATCTGCAATTGGAGTGAAGAAATGCCTTTGATGAACAGGATGAACAGTGTGCACAATTCTTTCTTTATAATATCATTGTAATGAACTCGGAGAGTTTAACAGTTGTCCTTCTTCAGCCGGAATATGCAGGATGCTGGTGCTTTGATGCTCCCATGCTCGAGGTTCTATCATTCTGCACCAATCTTGTCTACATCGGTATATGTGTTGATAAGGAGAGGGCAGAAGTGAAACAAGATGACAACATCACTGTAAGTCCTCCTTTCAATTGTGTCTCTTTTTCATCGATTTGACAAGGCATATTTATAGACAAGGTTACTGAACAATCTGTGACATTGGAATTTTCTGGAAACGCTGGACGTAGGTGTGGCGGCACCCATTCGTATGATGGTCACTGGTCCAGGAAGTCCCATTGAGCAATGCTCCATGGAGGAGATTTCTATTGACATTACTGTACTATTTCATTCAATTCGAACCTTGGTGTGACATGTGACACATTTGGACCAATTCGAACGCTCGAATGGGGCATCAGGGACATGTGATGGATGAAAAAATTTGAATCTCAAAATTCGGAGTCAGCTTCGATTGTACAGCTTGAGGATGAAAATTTAGAGCATTTTACACCAAAGATGGAAAAAGGAAGCATTTATGCTGGAATTTTCATCTTTACATGAAGTTTTTATCGAGTTAAGGCTTGATTAGGCAAATTTTTGGTTTTGGTCCTGTGACGGAGTGCAAAATCAATTCGAACAAGCCTCCCATGATGCGTGACCAACAGTACATTTTTGTACTCAAATGGGGCCTTCATGACGTGTGACGTTCAATTTGAACGAAATAGTATAGTATGCACTGTGTCATGAATTTCCAGTGCAGAGACCCCACCACTCAGATGCTCAAGCTCCAGATCCATACAGATTCTGTATATGGCCTCCAGCTTCGACAACAGGATCGCAAATCTCAGATATATAAATTTGCCAAGTCAGTGACAGATACGCATGCTATGGAATATGCACAAAGTATTAGAGCGATAGAAAGAAATTTTGCTATTCTAAGTTTTTATAACAATGGCTAGTAGTTATATGAGCTATATAGTACATCTTGGATATGTCACTATGCAACTTACAATGTCAATAGGCAATCCTTTCTTTGCATGTTCTTAATATTTGCCAGTAAGAGCTATCATAGGTGCAAGCAATTGAAAAATCGTTCAATAGATGCCATTCTACACCCACACTTATGAAGTCTGTATTGATCTTTATCATTGAGTATCTCTGCAAGTTCTGAGTGGTGCCTTATAGCACCGCCTTCTACAATATACTCCAGAACTATTGACCTATCTGGCAATCGCATGAAATGCCTATCTACCGCTTTAAACCTCTCTTCACACTCCTTGGGGGGAATAATCATGACCTCACCCCTCTCATGGCCGGGTAGGTTGAGGTTTGGCTTTGCAAAGATTTGATAGTCTTTTCAAACATATAGCTACCTGAAATATTGTCAGAGAGCGATCTTAGAGACATCATGAACGAAACGGACCTATTGTATCGAGCAAGGAAACCACTAAGAGTCGCTCTGGCCCTTTGCCAATCACCACAAGGAGCAAATAGCCCATCAAATTACCCTTCTTCAAAACTTTGCATCCCTCTGTATTGCCTCCCTCAGCATCTTTGAGGGCAGTTGATGAAAATGATCTTTTCATGCTGTCAGTCCCCCATCAAAGAGCATCCTGCCTTTATTGTCCATCACTTATGTTGTTATTGACTGTCAGCAGTGTCTTCCTCCATTGTCATGACGGGCTTTGAATTTAGACCCTTCATTCCATTCAGATCAATTAGCCTAAGCCCACCCATGTAGCCATAGAAAAGGTTCTCTATCACACCAAATCAGCTCATTCCCCACCTATCCCATTGATGGAGTACATGCCCAGCATCTCCACCATTGTACTGTCTCATTCTGAGGCACTGTTGATGAAAGAAAAGTACTCCGGTGCAGGGAGAGAAGAGCCTGTCTGCATGAAGAAACTATGAGTTCGATTTTCCAGAGGATGTATGGGTATACTCACAGAGCCAATGCCCACTTACCACCAGCTCTTTCATGATATACCACCCATCAGTTGTGCTCCAGAATCCAACATGACTCTTGCCTCCTTGTGCATCCCACCCATCTGTCTGGCACAGGCTCTTGACATACCTGGCTATGACCACTGCCTTGCCCTACTATTCACACACCACCTCCTTAGCTCCTTGAATTCTGAAGCATAATACACTGTCACATTCCACTTCTTCACCACTCTGCCTGTCCCTTTCACTGGCATCTCACATCTCACATGTGGGCATTTGTCAATGCCTGCAGTGCCACCAAGGAGGCAAACACTCTTCACAATTGCAAAGAGTAAGCCTTCTCATTCCTTGTCCTTGATAGCAGCCAATGTGGGCACTTCAAGGGTGTCATTTAGTGATAGTGCAGGTGTAACATCTGCATCTGCTCCTTCCTCTTTAGAAACTGCATCACTCAGGCCACTGGCAGGATGTCTTTTCTGGTCCCATCATTCTCTCCATCTTTTGTGGACACCTAACCTCAAGCACCTCATCGCCCCCTTGAAGGAAGGATCATTGAGCCTCTCTATGGGCCTACAACCTAGCTCTGTATCCAAGCACCTTGTCGTCTTTCACTAGTGTCACTGCTGGTCATCCATCAACTAATATCGGCTCCTCAGACCAGGTATTATCATAGGTGAACCCACTCAACAGCACTCTGGGAACAGCCTTTGACCAGATCCAGCTGTGCTCATTCATACTCATCGTTTGAACTCTAAAAAAGATTTGTTATCAGCAAGGATTCAGAAGGAAGAAATAAAGATAAGAGAACAGACTCCATGAAAAAAATAGATCCACACCATGAAGGAAAAAAATGGACAACACCCACCTCAACATCATCCACTTCCATCAATCTCTTGCCTATGTCCTCACACCAAGCATGGGGTAGTTCAACCTTCTCCAAGTTATCCATGCCTTCATCCTTCTCTTTTGATGGAAGTGAAGATCCACCATGGGGAACATGGCTTTCGAGAACCTGAAAATGGCATATGCATTGCATATACACTGCTTGGCTCTTGTGGTCAGAAGCATATCCCCTTCCCTTGTCCACAAAGTTGTATTGGATCTTGGTTGGGGATGGATAGGGGCATACTGTCAGAAAAGGTGGTCAATATATGAGCAGTGTGAAATTTAGAGGACAATAATAGCCTGCAGAACAAAATTAAATGTGGTCAGTGAACATGTCCATTTTGAAATAGAAGAGGTATGGATGTAGAGTTTGCCGCATGGATAAACATCTGCCAATAAGACCATGACAAAGATAATTCAGAAAGGATCACACTGGAAAAGCCAAAGAGAAGAAAAGAATGAGGAAGTAATCAGAAGATTTTACTAATCTAGCATTGCCAAGTTTTCCTATTGGACTTTGTTCCACTGATATGCCATCTATGCATTCACACCTAGATTTTACGATTTCGTAACAATACATTTGCATATCTATCCTATACTAGTGATAGTAAAAGGACTATAGCTGAGGCTTCAAGCTGATAGTCACAGCAGTATGCAACTAGTGAAGCCAGGACTTAGATGTGACACCACTAGTGGGTCAAATCTACCAGCCAGCCATACTAGTGACTTGAATACTAGCCGGACTAATTAATATAAGGCCACTAGTAGACAAGTAATGTGACTAGCACACCAAACAAGAAGCAGAATACACAGATCTCATGAAGTTCAGTCACTAGCAGACCAATCAGGGCAGAAATGCCTAAGTCAGGTTAACTAGTCATGCAGCAATCTCGAAGCAGGATTTAGAAATGAATTAGCAGTGGATTAACATTATGCCCAGATCCGACTAGTGTGATCAGATCTATTACAATCGGTACTAGTATAGCCTGGCTGCGCTTTCGATCACAGCCGACTATGGTTGTGAGCATGAGGATGTGGCTAGTCATTCATCTCTGGTGCTAGTGGCACGTTGCTGGGTCAAGAACATGAGATTAAACCACTAGCTGAGCTCCATGGCTCACTAGTCATCTGATAGCAATTTCTAGACCGACTATTGAATGTTTATGCACGATATTTCAGGCCTAGCCAAGAAATCTGTACCGAAAATACCCCACTAGTGTAGCTGTTTGTGTCGCTTTGTACCTTTCTTTACAGTATATAAGTAGTAGAATAGTCACTTGCACGGGCAGGCAAGCCATCCCTGTGATTGCGAGTGACTAGCAAGGGTCTAAGTGCCCCCAATTAAAGGCTTTTGTGCTTAACCTTGACAAAGCAGCTACTAGTCACTAAGTTACCCATAGAATTGAGTGAATTGAAGTCCCTTTTGAGCATACTATTGTGTCCTGCAAAGGCCAAGAGTTTTTCGAAGTAAATCTTGCAATTTCTCGAAGTTAAAGTATTATTCTTAGGCCAAGAGTGCCACTAGTAAGCCAAGAGTGCAAACTAGTCAAGTGTAGATCACTTGTAGGAAGTAGTACAGGGCCAAGAGAGCCAATATTTTGAAGCAGTCATAGTCCCAGCGAGCGCAGTAGCTCAAAACCAAGTCACATTCATTCAATTGTGTCTTACCCACCCCACTAGTGCAAGTAGTATGCTTGTAAAACTCACTAGTAACAAATAAAACATCTTTTGAGCAACTTCCCTTGATTATCAAGTCTGCAGAGTGCTTCTATTGTACTTGAAACACCTGAATTCAATCAATTGGTGATAGTGTAGAGTTGTGAGAGGTTTAGTGCCGGTGATACGTGGTCCATGCGTTCACACCTAGATTTTGCGATTTTATAATGATACTAGTGCATATCTATCCTTAACTAGTCATAACTAGAGGGCTATAGCAGAGGCTTCGAGCTGATAGTCAAGCCAGGAAGCTACTAGTCGAGCCAGGACTTAGGCATGATACCACTAGTGGATCAAGTCTATAAGCCGGAATGACTAGTACCTCGGCTACTGTTACGAGCCAGTGAATAACGGCTACTAGTAGACGAGGGTAGCTACGAGTGCACTCAACAAGAAGCAGAATACACAGATCTCGTGAAGTCCGGTCACTAGCAGGCCGATCAGGGCATAAATGCCTAAGTCAGGTTAACTAGTCACGCGGCAATCTCGAAGCAGGACTTAGAAATGAATTAGCAACGGATTAACCTCGCATCTAGATCCATCTGGAGCGATCAGATCAGTTACGATCGGGCACGAGGCTAGCCAGACTGCGCTTTCGATCACGGCGAACTGCGTTACGGATGCGGGAGCATGGCTAGTCATTTATCCTCGGCACTAGTGGCGCGTTGCTGGGTCAAGAACGCGACCTAAAACCGCTAGCATAGCTCCGTGGCTTACTAGTCATCCAGCAGCAGTTTCTAGACCGACTATTGCGTGCTTTTTCGCAGTATTTTGTGACTAGCCAAGAAATCTGTACCGAAAATACCCCACTAGTGTAGCTGTTTGTGTCGTTTTGTACCTTTCTTTACAGTATATAAGTAGTAGAATAGCCACTCGCAACAGGAGGCGACGCCATCCCTGCGATTGCAAGTGACTAGTAGTATCTAGTGCCCCCAATTAAAGGCTTTTGTGCTTAACCTCGAACGAAGCGGCTACTAGTTGCTAAGTTACCTATAGTATTGAGTGAATTGAAGTCCCTTTGAGTCTACTATTGTGTCCTGCAAAGGCCAAGAGTGCTCCGAAGTTAGTTCTTGCAGTTTCTCAAAGTTAAAGTATTATTCTTAGGCCAAGAGTGCCACTAGTAAGCTAGAGTGCAAACTAGTCAAGTGTTATCACTTGTAAGGAGCAGTTTCTAGGCCAAGAGTGCCACTAGTAAGCCAAGAGTGCAAACTAGTCAAGTGTTGATCACTTGTAGGAAGTATTACAGGGCCAAGAGAGCCAATAGTCCAAACAGTTGGAGTCCCAACGAGCGCAGTAGCTCAAAACCAAGTCACATTCATTCAATTGTGTCTTACCCACCCCACTAGTGCAAGTAGTACGCTTGTAAAACTCACTAGTAACGAATAAAACGTCTTTTTGAACAACCTACCTTGATTATCGAGTCTGCAGAGTGCTTCTATTGTACTCGAAACACCCGAATTCAATACATTGGTGATAGTGTAGAGTGTAGAGAGGTTTAGTGTTGGTTGGAGCTCATTTCCACCCACTAGTCTTTTGCCACTTGCCGTTACTGAGCACATCAATGGATGATCTCCACTCCCACCTCAGCAAGAAAAATGTCACTGACTGCATCCACTTGCCGGTGTACATGATATCTCGCTTTCACATACAACATGTCCCTGATGACCTTCAAAAGCCTGCAATCCCCATGTCCATAAAACCAGGCATACTCCTCTTTTTCATCCTCAAGGTACGTCAGTCCTTGCATCTGCACCCAGGCTACAATGCCTGCAGGTCGCAATGTTGGTGGATATGCAATATTTGGACTCATAGATAACAGGGAATGATGTGCAGTGGATTGTTGTATCGGCAGCTTGCAGTTGCGATGCCGAATATGCTCATTGGACCATTAGTCAGCAACTGAGAGTGAATGGGAGTGTTGGTGAGAAAGCAGTCACTTCAGCATCAGAAGTGGTGCATCGTCAGAGCTCTTTGTGGGTGTTAACTCCAAGGTTCCACTTCCTGTTTTCCTGATATAGAGTGGTCTGAGGCTTCAGCTGTGAATGTTTGAACATTGAACACTGGAGCTAAAACTTCCAAACCATGAGTGTATGCTGTTGGGTTAGGAATGAAGGCATTGGGTCTTAACAAATGAGATTCCATCTCCACAAGTGATGAGGTTAGGCGCAGAGGTGTAATAAGATAGGGCCAGCTTGCAGAACGGGGCATCACATGTTTTGTGACATTTTGTGACAAATCCCATTAAACACGTGGCACTATGGCAAATTTCACATCCTAACTTTCCATAGGGTACTTTCTTGTGCCAATCCATGATAAATATAATTTACATACCCTCAATAAGACATTTTTGCTATCCTGTGGTGAGCAGTGTAAGTCTATTGCATTCGAGTCTATAAGAGGGAAAACCATCAATGGGCATATTGGAAAGGTTATTTCACTATGAGGAGTGCCAATATGGAAAATCGGCGACCTATAAATTCTGATAAATTCAATTTACTACAAACTGTAGGTTGAGAATATCTATAAATGGCATTCCTTCAAGCTGAATAATGATTTTTTCTCAAAAGTCACAATTTGTGACTGTATCATCACGTGATGATGCGTTCTGCGAGCTGGCCCTATCTTAGATGAAAGTGTTGACACTGATGGAAGGAAATTGAGCAATACCCCACACTCCTGCTGGATGGCTGGCTCCAGCACAAGTAAGGGATGGAGGTAGGTTGTGGAGGGGTTATATTCTTCTGTATCTTCTTGTCTGACTCTGGAATTGAGATAAGGACAATGAAGGTGATGTTGACACAGGACACTCCTGACATACCTGAGTTTCAACACAAAGGAAATGCATAGTGGCACTGAAAAAGTTTCTTTAAACAGTTTCCATCTGGCCAGAAACAGAATTCTCCTGACCAAAATCTGATTTCCAACAGGCAGAAATGCATCTAAAGAAATTTTTTCAACTCCATGAACCATTTCTGTCAAGTTTCCTTCAGGCCAAAATCATTGGGAGTCAGGAGTGGGATCCTATACCAGTGAGTTGAGATAAGTGGAGTATTATCATGCTATCAATGAATCTTTGTCACTTTTCATCACATTCATGACTTCGCTCATTTCAGCAGCTGTGGGGAAACTGCCCGTTCAAGCATGATTTGCAGGATCTATGCAGGTCAAAGTGAGGAACAGTAGGATGAGAAAATCAACAGTGATGAACCTTGTTTACAGAATAATGTCTGCCCATCCCAGCTTCCTTCTCTGAATTGGACCTTTACTTCATCCTGAGTATGTATATGAGTCCTGGTGGTGGTATGAACAATATAGAATCTATAATCTTCAACTGGCTCTGGCTGTTAGTGCACGATGGGCGAAGGTAAAGCAGGAGCTAGTGATTTGAAAGGCCTGGCTTGGCTTGGCTTTTGCAGCTTGGGCTTGGCTTTGGAGGGCTCAGGCTCTTCAAATCGCAAGCCCAAGCCTTGAGCTCAAGCCTAGTGAGGCTCAGGCTCGGCTTGGGCTTGGGCCCAGGCTTATATGCAGAAACAACATACCAAGTTTTGTCGGCCCAATGCAAAGTCTGCAGCTCACTTGATGCCTCCTTCACTCCAAATTATCTCCTGTTGTATTGATCTGATCTGTATCATGGGCATCAGCGAGGTTTTGTGATGGTTGCAATGAGGATGTCAATTAACTGAGATGATAGTAAGTAATAAAGTGACTTGAAAGTGACCTCAGCAACTTCTGTCACATCAATTTTGAACTACAGTCCAATCACACTCCCAAAATTAATCCCAAGTGATCATAAATGACATGTCTCCTGGCATGAATGCCCACAGTTATAGGGTGTTGAAAGCCTAGGCTTGAGCCTGAGGCTTGGGCTTTCAAGTAATGAAGCCTGAGCCCGAGCCTTCACTAAGCCCACCCCCAAGGCCTGGCTTTTCAGGGCCTGGCTTGGCTCAGCTTGGCTCAGCTTAGGGCTTCAGGCTGGGCCTTTCAAATCACTAGCAGGAGCTTGGCTCATCCATGTGAGACTTGAAGCTTGACATATGACATTCATCTTGGTTGTCCTCAGCAGGCAAATCCTTTACAGCCAAGACAACATCTTCAATGACCCCAGGATTGGAAGGCATGTGCAACAACTCTGTCATCATTGTCAACACCACTTGTCCCACCTTATCTAATGCCTCATCAATGAAGCAGGCCCTATGCCAAGGTACTCTAGGACATGGCCGTGACATACCATCCCTTCTGCCCATAGGTCATCATGTGTGTCAATATTGCCATCATTGCACTTGAGCTTGAGTCCTTGTTGATAGTCAGTGAAGGTAGGTGCAGCAGTAGAGGTAAGGGTTTCTGATGGATTTTCATCTGAGCATGGATGCACCATTGTTGTTGTCATTGTTGTTGTTGTTGGTCATTGTGGTTGAAATGAATTGAGCAATGGCGACCATGAAATGGATGTGATGTCACATACACATGCTTCATTTTCAAATTTTTATTTTAAATAATTAAATAACAAGTTACAACTTTATCATCCTTCAAGTGAGAAGAAATTGGTACCATCCAGACTTCTGATTTGTACATCAATGTAGGACAATCAATAGACTTGCATTTTCAAAGATCAGCTTACACTCTCTAAGATGAGTGCTATCCTAGAGATTAGAGTTGCTCTCAATGATCAATAAAACTTGTTTCACAATTTTACTGTATATGCTAAATATTCCAGAACAATGGTACCAAATCAAGGTCGCAATTCTCTGGGTGGATCTTCTACTATTATATAGTTATATTTGAAGGCATCTCATTCATCCAGGCTCCGGCATTCAAGTATTTTCACCAACATTGAGAAGTTCAGCTCGTTGTTCTCTGAGACTTTGATGATATGATTCTTACTGCTAGATATCGTGACTTTGTAGATAAAATAAAGCTTGTAGAGTGTGTATACTGCATAGTGACATGTTGAAAACATAGCTCATAGAAGATTTGAGTCCTCGCAAGGTAAAAAATATTGGGAAATCACACCACCTCTTCTAAATACTAATCCTCTCCATATATGAGCTGCATGGAAAAAAGGTGTAAAATGGCAGTTCAAATTCCTGTAGGCAAAGCCAAAAATTCCACTGAGAATCTGTATCAATCCTCAACTTGAACATCTGAGGGGTCAGGTCTGTGAACTGGAAGCCCGTTATGCAAATCACAATGTCAGAACAAACATGCTTCTTGAGATTATAATCATCTGAAGTGGGTGAATGAACTGTGGTATCATTTAATATAGGGGTCCCAATTTTGAGCTGTTCCAGATGATGCCAATGCTGAACATTCTCCATTAGGTTTGTCTGTAAGTATGCCATTTATCAAATCCATGAAGGGGACACAGTTGAAAGGAAGACTTACAATGACATTTTCATTGCCTTTTACTTGAGCCCTTCCCTGGTCAACACTGATGCCAATGTATACAAGATTGGTACACAATAATAGAGCTTCAAGCATGGGAACATCAAAGCACCAGGATCCTGCATATTCAGATTGAACCACAACACTTGTTAAATTCGACACATGTGCTGGGATAATGCGACAGCGAAAGAACTGTGTATGGATTTCATCTGGTATGTTTTGGGTATTTGTGGATACTGGGCACAGATGTAACTCCTTCAAGCCATGATAACCTTTGAGGTAATTCAGGAACAAATCAGTGAGTCTTGAGTCGCATGATGTTACATAATGAAGATGAACTTGTGCATCAAGCAAGGCATTCCAGAACTCATCAGGAACATTGAAACCATCTGGGATGATAAATTCTGACAAGTTCCAAAAATATGGGATAAGAGCAGGGATAGTTGACGGTTCCAGGCTGAGATCATTGCCTGCAAGGATCACCTCTTGTACAGAGCTATGTGTTCCTTCAGCGAATGCGCTGAAGAGAGAGTACAGGGAAGGGCAGTAGAGGAGTAGAGTCATAGGGACTAATCATGACTTTGAATGAGATCAGACTCGGACTGTTGGTGATGATGGCAGGGGCATGATCTAGAGAACTCCGTCCCTGAATTAACAGGTCAGTCAAATCATGGAAGGGTGCACAAGGGATGTCATTCTTGATTCCAACTGTTGATATCAAAATGAAATCAAGCTGAGGACAATTGCTTAGTAAAGTCAGGATGAGTTCATGCATTAGGTCTGACCACATCCATGCTCTATTGGGGTTCCTCCAACTGCATCACTGAATGGATATCCAGAAACTCGAGAAGAATTTCTGTACTCACTGGAATGCTTGTAAACCTTGCATCTGCTGAACAGCAGTCAAGATAAACACCCCTACTATGCTGAAAAATGTCTTCTTGCTCTTCCATAGGGACAACACATCCCAAAGATGGAATTTGGGCTTATGGCTGCTGCTGGACATAAGGAAATACAGAGATTGGACAAATCTGGCCAATCGTTGACCCCATGAAAGCTCTATGAGGAAACGGATTGCATCAGAATTATAATTATGCTTTTCAATCTTTGTGAAATCAATATAGATATGTTTGAAAACAAGAGATGTGGTGACATCACAGAGAGTCCTACATGTCAGTCAGATTGCTTGACTGCTGCTGGTATGAGGATCGGTCTAAAAAGAAGGATAAGGTTCAATAAAAAGCTCAGGACTCTGGCTCACAATAATAACGATCTTCTCAAGGAGTTCTGTGGGTAATGCCAGAAGAGACATGATGGTAGGAGGTCAATCAACCAGATCAAGTGCTGTGTATTAAGTAATACACATAGGGTAGGGTAGGCATGGTGCAATACATAGGTGCTGATGAGCCTAGACTTCCATGGCAATCGCAGCACCAACTCAGAATGAGATTGGGTAATTAACATGGTAACACAGCAATCAAGGCAATTATATGTGTGAGTGGGTTCAGGGCACCTCCATGCAGTCAATCAATTCCTCTATACGCAAGTATACACTGCAACTTTTCAGTCAGCAAAGTAGTACTGCTTGGTAGTTGAGTACTAGTAGCTTTGGCTGTAAGCTGGTAGGGATCTCTCGAAACGAGAGGGAATGGAAACAGGTATGACATGAATACCACAAATCCATAATAGAAATGTGAAACGAGACTAGAAAACATCGCTAGATGGCAATCCTAGCAAAGAGAATGGTAATAGATGCATGAAACTGGGTCTGGGAGTGGGGAATCGAGGAGAAAACGTGGAACTATAGCTGAGTGTGGTGGGAGAAGTGTGAAACGAAGTACTGAGGGTGGAGTGTCGAAATAAACATGAAAATATAGAAATCGGCGATGAGAGAGCAAGAACGGAAATATACTGGTGATAGCAGGGTACTGATCCTAAATGGTGTGGGAATACTGATATCAATGGCGAAACTGGTCTTGTACTGAAGTGATCCTATCCTATATCAAAACTAAACTTCAAGTCCACTCGAGGGACTGTCCTATATGAAAACTATGCTGAAAATGGTCCTATACTGGTGTGAAAAGATCCTAAGTCTGCTCAGAGACTACCCAAGTGAGCAACAATATGATGGTGAAAGTGAAAATGTGAAATGATCCTATGCTGTGAAGTTGAAATGATAATGGCCGATAAAAGATAAACATGGACAAGGTATGGCATGGTAATCATGTATTGGCACAATATGAGCATGTACCAATAGTGTCAAGAGTGAAGAGCAAGTGTCAAATGACTCTTCACAGTCAAAAACCATGGAATAACTCTGGTGAGCTTAAGAATTGATGTGCACTCGAGAATATGCTGGGGTAAATGGTAATAAACATAGTAGAACTGTCGATAGTCTCAATATGTGGTGTAAACTCGATGCATAGGGGTAAGCTACTGTAAGCTCCTCCTAAACGATGTTTTCTAGCTAGTTTTTATACTACAAGTACGAAATTATAAATAGAGTAAGTATGCGTGACTTAGTAAAGCTGTAAGGCCTTGGCTGAGTAAAATCTGTGGCCAACATATGGTCTGTTGACTTCGAAAGTAATAGCAACTCATTGTCATTGCCATGTATGGATGGAAACCATATGGTTTTATGGAGCAATGAATGGATCGTGGGGTGCTGTTTTGCTGCAGACTGGTGAGGTATGGCTTTTGTGCTGAAGTGCACGCTTGGGTCTACGTCGATTCAAGGTCTTGGCGAAGTAACAGCCTTAGTAAAATGCGGTCTGTAGTTGCCATGTGCTCAAAATATTGTGGATGGATGAGTGGCCATGGCAATCACGTCATTTCATTAAGTGATTGATTGGCACATCAATGTGCCGATGGGAAGTGATGCGGCAATTCCGTTTTAGGGTGATTTGCGATCGAAGGTGCCTTGCCATGATGGAATACAGCAATTATGATGCATAACGAGATGGGATGGATAACAAAGCACATGAGGAGTGGTTGCCATGGTATGAAAGTAGTATGAGTTTGTGTGCAATCTTTGGTTTACTGAAAGTCCATTGGGTGGACAGGAGTGGTAATTAGTGCATAAAATCCATGAATTCTGAGCATACAGAGCCTGGAGGCTCATCAGTGTGCATGGCTCAATATGAAAGAAAGCAATAATTACTTACCTACTATTACTAGCAGCATCAAAGAAACAGATTTAGACAATTGGAGGATGCAGCATGATCATATTGCAATTAAGATCCTTGACGTGTCACACAATATGGTGCTCAGACAGAAACTGCTTTCTATAGCCTTTTTATCAGTCTGCAGTAATAAATCATGGTTAGAACCAAGTGCCATATTCAAGAATGAACTAGGACATACATATAGAAAAATGACAACACATAAGATCTCAAACTGTATGGTCAAGGTGTATGTGTCACTTTGACAGTCATTTGTACTTGCAGTGCATCAGGAAAAACACTTTGGCTACGTATTTCCCACTGTGGCTCATGTAGTGTCAGTAGTGCCTGTAGTGCCTGTAGTGGAAGCATTGCAGTAGGTAGCAGTATGTAGCGATTGGTAGTGCAAACCATGAGATACATAGGTACCTGTATATCACAAGCTTGATGTTATCTTTCAACATCATTTTCTAGCAATGACAATGGGATTAATATCAATATTATGGCTATGATACATACAGCATATGTTAGCTAACACAGCATTTGTAATGGAGAAGCACGAAGTCAATATGTCAAAGATAACTGTTGACATGAAAGGACTGGCATACATCGAGAACATTGTCAGAAGACCAAGTACGATCCATTGAGTGGCTGAAATATGGAGTGAGCTGGCAGCTCCAGGATATATAGGTCACTGGAATTATGAATGCCTTCAGCCATAGACCACCATGAGTGGAGTATTGGACTTTAAACATTCCGACACAATCATCGAGCTTACAAAGCAGTGTGAACCACTCAATATAAGCAAGGGGATGAGGAAAGATGCTGAGTTGTTCAAATAGGCTAAATATCATGTGAACTTGGCCTACATGAAGTCCTGTACTCTCGATATTAGGGTAGAAGAGGTTTCAGAAGCAAACAGACACACCTTTATCCCCTAGCAAGTTCAGATGTGTTCCAACCTCAGGTAATTCCTTCCACACAAGCACAGTATCAAACTGGGCAGGAACCTCCTTATTGTGATCATGTGTAGGCACCATTGGGCTCACTCTAATGGGATCAATTGTCACCAGCTTCGAAACCTCTGGTGTTGGTGGTATGTACAATCAGCATTGCTTGAAGACTTCATACTTGGCTGGCCATGCATCCCAAAAATCAGGGTGATACATGCCATGGTGATGAAAGAAAGATTTGAGGGTGTAAACAAACTTGGTCACGCCGTATTTCTTGTCCAAAGTATCTAGATCAACGTTCTTGAATGAAGGGAATTTCAGCACAGAGTAGGTGGACTCCCCATATTGCAGAGTGTCAGTGGCTCTGACAATGTCGGACTCAGAGGATTCATTGTTGGCAGTGACAGCAGAGATCACAGGGACATTAGCTTGGCTGGCTGGCACAGCCTCAGCTTCTGTACCCATGGCTTCAACATCATCTTCATCATCATTGTCTCCCTCAACCTCATCATCTTCCAGCTCATCATATTCTTCTACTGCCCAGTCCAAGAACCTATCAAAGTTGTCCACCACCTCTTGTCTTCTCAGCCACATTGTCATCTGCTTCACATAATCCTTCTTATTTGACGTGTTGTATGCAACCTTTGTGAAATCAATGTGCAAATGTTTGGAGGCTTCAGTATTGAAACTATCAGCTGTACCATGGGACCAGATTATCGAGGCATAGTGTATTGTGGAGTAGACTTTTGGGATGTTAAAGTGTTGTCGGATGTCTAGGTCAATGAATACAGCCTTTTTGTCATGAAAGGTATGCCAGGCTTCATCTAATTTTGACAAAGACTCATCTGTATGCTCCTCAAAGTGTGCATAATAGATGAAATCGAGGACCGACTGCATACACTCAATGACCTCGTTCTGCACCGAACCATCAAGAACTGACAAAAACACCTTCTTCATATTCTTATACTTGTTTCCTGTCTACTGCGTCACAAGTGATATCCCCTTCTTAAAATGGCACAGATTGGGGTGACATGTCATGGCCCTGAAGCAACAGTCAAGCTCCTCCTTCAGCTTGTCTGCATTCACTGCTTCTGTTGACCAGCTAACGACATGATCATTGAACACACCTTTATTAAGCTGATGAAGAATGTCTGGGGTGAAGCAGTTGAAGATGTTACAGTGAGGGAGCTTTCTCCAGAAGGGATCAACTGGATGAAGTCCTTGGTTGGTAAACACCTGCAGTTTGTGGCCATCTGAAGTTTGCTTGAGGATTCTGATTGTTTTTTCAGGGTCTTGAAGGACAGAATGGACAGGATCACCAAGTGATTCTGATTTCGACATGCATTTCAGGCAATGGTTTTCCATACAGCATCCAACAAGGCACTGCTCTGGGTAATCTGCAACATAAGCAGCTAGAAGGGGATACACCATCCTCATCTTCCCATCTGCACAAAGCATCTCAACGCCATTCTTTCCCGCCTCTACCAATGGGTCAAGAAGCGAGTGCATGCATGTATGAAAGAGCTGGTATGACTGCGTTGACCGGGTTTTTTTGCTGAAACATTCAAGTTTGGTGATGGGTAAGTACCCAATCAAAACTGTTGCATGCTCTGAAGGCTTTCATCTGATGTCTTTATTGATATTCCCAATGGTCAGGTACACTGGCCATGCCTGTTTGTCACCACTGAATCAGGACAACTGCATTTTATTGGTAGCGACAATGACAGCAGCAATGGTGGCTCCTTTAGGTAAGAGTTTCTGTCACCACTTTATAAGAGAGGTTCTCATGACGGTGATAGAGCTTACCTGTGTCACCCACCACCAGTCTGCTGTTGACATCTCACTATATGCCCATGACTGACCATTCTTGTCTGTATACGCCCACTCAGGAGCATATTTCATGTGCTCTGCAAAATGAGAGTTTCCCATGAGCTCTCGTATGCACTCCACAGGGTTTTGCTTCCACAGCTCAACCTCTTCCATCCTTAGCTTGCCATCCTCATCCTTCTCATCTCCTGTCAACACGAAAACATCACACTCCCACTCAGGGCCAGTTGGAAGGGAGTCAATATGCTGGAAGAGGTTGCACTTATTCTCAAAAGATGGCTGGAGCGATTCTGTGATCTGTGAAGCATATTCAAAACTGAATTGTATGTAAGAAAGAAAGGTACACACTACTCCAAGTTGTAAAAACTTCTCCATTTCGGACTGGCTAACCCCTGCCTTCATCAGCCATCATACCAAGTCCCAGTCATCTTGACTTTCAAATGGTGCCCACATCTCCTCCCCCTTCTCTGCTTTCTCCCGTCGAAGGCACTCAAATGTTGTCTCCTGGAATCCCCAGGATTGAATAGGCTCTCCAGCAGGAGCAGGAAAGTCTTCAACCCATCATTCCGGGCCATAGGAGTTGTTGCCTTCATCCTCAACGTCCTTGATATGAACCCTCTTCAGTGATGGTGGGGCTGGAATATCAGGCTTGGTGTGGTGAGAGAAGTATAGCATGTTTAGATCATCATTGGCATCATCATTAGAGTCAGTGGAGTCAGCAGGTGAGGATTCTTGCAGCTCTCTGATGGCTTCTCTAACTCTTTTTTTAATAGGGCTATATTTGGAGTGCTCTGCAAGCTTTGTACCACACCATATTTGCAAGTAGTGGGATGATAAGCCTTTGTTATGCCTAGTCTTGAAGGTGCAGAAGCGGCACTTGAATAGAGTGGGTGCCATTATGGACTTGGGGAGTGAATGGTGACTTAGGAGTTGGGAGTACCGCAGCTGTCAAACATGCTATTGTGCTATCGTTGATACACTGTCTATGTGTTCACACCTAGATTTTACATATTTGTAACAATACATTTGCATATCTATCCTATACTAGTGATAATAAAAGGACTATAGCTGAGGCTTCGAGCTGATAGTTACAGCAGTATGCAACTAGTGAAGCCAGGACTTAGATGTGATACCACTAGTGAGTCAAATCTACCAGCTGGCCATACTAGTGACTTGGATACTAGCCGGACTAATTAATATAAGGCCACTAGTAGACAAGTAACGCGACTAGCGCACCAAACAAGAAGCAGGATACACAGATCTTGTGAAGTTCAGTCACTAGCAGGCTGATCAGGGCATAAACGCCTAAGTCAGGTTAACTAGTCATGCGGCAATCTCAAAGCAGGACTTAGAAATGAATTAGCAATGGATTAACCTTGCATCTAGATCTGACTAGTGTGATCAGATCTGTTACAATCGGACACAAGGATAGCCTGGCTGCACTTTCGATCACGGCCAACTGCATAACGGATGCAGAAGCATGGCTAGTCATTTATCCTCAGCACTAGTGGCATGTTGCTGGGTTCAGAATGCGACCTAAAACCATTAGCATAGCTCCATGGCTTACTAGCCATTCAGCAGCAGTTTCTAGACCAACTATTGTGTACTTTTGCACAATATTTCATGACTAGCCAAGAAATCTGCACCAAAATTATCCCACTAGTGTAGCTGTTTGTGTCACTTTGTACCTTTCTTTACAGTATATAAGTAGTAGAATAGCCACTCACACAGACAGGCAAGCCATCCCTGCGATTGTGACAGACTAGTCAGTATCTAGTGCCCCCAATTAAAGGCTTTTGTGCTTAACCTCAATGAAGTGGCTACTAGTCACTGAGTTACCTATAGAATTGAGTGAATTGAAGTCCCTTTGAGTCTACTATTGTGTCCTGCAAAGGCCAAGAGTGCTCCAAAGTTAGTTCTTGCAGTTTCTCAAAGTTAAAGTATTATTCTTAGGCCAAGAGTGCCACTAGTAAGCTAGAGTGCAAACTAGTCAAGTGTAGATCACTTGTAGGAAGTAGTACAGGGCCAAGAGAGCCAATATTTTGAAGCAGTCATAGTCTCAGCGAGCGCAGTAGCTCAAAACCAAGTCACATTCATTCAATTGTGTCTTACCCACCCCACTAGTGCAAGTAGTACGCTTGTAAAACTCACTAGTAACAAATAAAACATCTTTTGAACAACTTCCCTTGATTATTGAGTCTGCAGAGTGCTTCTATTGTACTTGAAACACCTGAATTCAATACATTGGTGATAGTATAGAGTTGTGAGAGGTTTAGTGTCGGTTGGAGATCATTTCCGCCCACTAGTCTTTTGTCACTCACTGTTACTGAGCACATCAGTGGATGGATGACAGTGTTGCCAAAGGAGATACAGAAGGTGCTGAGGCTAGGGTAGTGGCGGCCAGGACATAGACCAGGTGGGAGAAGGATCATCTTGGCATCTTGAGGTGAAGATAGTGGCACCATGGGTTTATCGTCATGGAGATGCTCATCTAGATCTCACCATCGTCTTGGTATCAGTCTTGGGTGTGAGTTTGGCTTGTCATACTAAAGAAATCATTGTAAATTCATGTAGAGATACAAGCTGTATTGCAATCTCTCACATGGACAATATTATCATGCAAGGACATGTGGACCATACATTTCTACTTGCTCCAGTAGACAAATATAAGAATGTATGAAATGCTTTGCCATAAGTCCAAAAATAAGCTAGCAGCTTATTGGTGGACCTGAATGTTGTGAACTACATGAAACACTCCACCATAGCCATATCCAACTTCAAAAATTTTGGCTAGCAGCTTCACGGCCATATATTGGTGGACTTGAATGTTGTGAAGAACTGTGAAGCTCATCAGTCAGCCAGATTCAAGAGATGAGGATAACGGACGTACCTTGACATCGAGATCATCCCATACTCACAGTAAAAACATCATCTGGGCTTGGGTAGAATATCGCTGGAAGCAATCCAATTGTCTAGGGATTGATCATATCAGTCAGACGTTGATGATATGCGAAAATAGTCTGCACACCTGTCCAAACGGTGGCTCTGCACTTACCCCAGACAGATAAGTGAACATCCCCACTTACAGACTACGGTGGCTAGATGAAGGTTTGCTTGCGCTGGGTTAATGAATATTTGAATGATAACCAGGATATCGACCGAGTAGGAGAATCTTCGTCTTCATGCATCCGGCAAATCCTCACGGTTACAGATGAATGGTGACCTGGATATGGACCTTCGGTGACGGTGTTCATCATTGTCTTGGTATTGGTCTTCAGTGGAGAGGCATGTAATGCTGGTCAAATTGTCATCAGTTCACGATGAATTGTGAACTCTCAGTTCGAACAAGTCCTTGTATGGTGACTGTACCTTGGCTTGTATCAGTAAAAGAATATTCAACTGAGGATTCGCTCACCATGTGCAAAAGCCCTTTCACTAGTATTTATGTCCCAGAACTCTGCTATCAGCTTCATGGGCAACTTTGTGAGTGTTGTAAAAGGCTGTGCTCCTAGTGAGTGGGCTACATATCAGAGATGAAGATAAGAGACGCACCTTGATGACAAGATCATCCCCCAACTCATGCTGCAAGGACATTGTCATCTTGCTCGCCATCTCTTGGCTGGAGGCAAATTGCACTGGAATAGAGTATGGCCAGTAATTGGTATGCCCGTCTGACTCTGAGGCGACATGCTGAGGAGATGTTAAGTGGACTAAGTGTAATGATAAATCGTGATCAATGCACATTTTGCTTAGTGGAAATGCTTGTACAACCAGCACTATTTCTGTATCAAGTAGTATCCAATTCCCACATATGCTTTATCCAGGTGTTCAGAGAGGTGCCAAGTAGTGCTTTTGATAGTCTTTCCAGGAGCAGATCTGAAGGATTAGGAGCCCTCAAATCGTCTGAGTACACCAGAGACACTTTCTTGACTGCACTACAGATCCACTGTCAGTCAGATGTCGACTATACGTGAAAGAAATACTGTGCACTGGTCCAGCCAACAAAGCAAAACTCAGGTGAGTATGTCGGGATAACTGTCCAGTCTACAATAGTCTGCAGGTGTATATGGAAGGTAGCTTTGTTTTTGTCTTACTCTTCTGGTGGTGGTGACGGCGACTCGAGCTAGATGTGTGTTGCATTTGCAAAAACTGAGATGATCCACAGGAGCAAAAGGAAGACCCTGACATCATCAGTCAGGGTCCACTGCCAAACATGGCTTGCCGGTGGCATTTCTCTTCCACGAATGCCATACTGGAGATCAGAAATGCATGCATCTCATCATCACAGCACAGAAGTGGCAACAACGAACTGGACTATGGCATTGTGGCTCTACAAAGCACTTATCATTGTCTGTCTCCCACCGCTTTTTGTGTGTAATCCAAAGTTGATCTTAGACAGTGTTCATGAAGTGCACCCATGCCACAAATCCATGACACCCAGAAGAGCCACAGCACAACGCAGTCACTCATGAACCAGAGTGTTCGGCCCAACATCAAGGACCCTATATTTCAGACTTCCGATATTTCTTGATGTATAGGGCTTGGGCTGGGTACTGGTACCAGAGCAACAACAGCATACATTCCCTTGACTCCAGCTTCCCTTTTAACAATCTCACCATCCCCAGTTGTCTCTTCGCTAAGGAAGGCTGCACTATCACCCTCATATACATAGCCCATACTCCTGACCCTCTCAAGGTGATCTCAGATGTGCTGGCAGGAGAGCTGCCCCATTCTCTATCACATACCACAAAACCACGGATATCAATACCTCTTATGCCCTAATGTGTGCTCAATACCAATGCCAGCTCTCCGCATCACCTGCACACAACATCCAGAATCCCTTCCATGATACCATCCTGGAGGCTGTCCATCGAAGGTGCATTTGCATTCTCGAAGACTGTTATCTAGGCATTCCAAGCCAAAGAAGTCGACGAGGCTAATCTTCACTGGAGCCATGGCTAGTGTTCGAGGCAGCATCATGACCAGCCCGTTCTTTGCTGGGAAACATGCATCGAGGGCACGATCGCAGAGTCTGGGAAAAGAATTTTGAAAGCTAAATATACATGTGAGTGCCTTACTCTCACCGATTCTGTTCTGGAAACTGACCTTGCAGTAGGTGATTATCAATGGCAGTATCTTGATGACCCTATTCCACCATCATCATAATGACCAGAGTGGGAAAAGAACAAGGACGTTAGACTATCTCCGGTGATATGCCGTCTACATGTTCACACCTAGATTTTGTGATTTTGTAGCAATACAATTGCATATCTATCCTGTACTAGTGATAATAAAAGGACTATAGCTGAGGCTTCAAGCTGATAGTCACAGCAGTATGCAACTAGTAAAGCCAGGACTTAGATGCAATACCACTAGTGGGTCAAATCTAGCAGCCAGCTGTACTAGTGACTTGGATACTAGCCGGACTAATTAATATAAGGCCACTAGTAGACAAGTAACGTGACTAGCGCACCAAACAAGAAGCAGGATACACAGATCTCGTGAAGTTCAGTCAATAGTAGACCGATCGGGGCAGAAACACCTAAGTCAGGTTAACTAGTCACACAGCAATCTCGAAGCAGGACTTAGAAATGAATTAGCAATGGATTAATGTTACACCCAGATCCAACTAGTGCAATCAGATCTATTACGATTAGTACTAGTATAGCCCGGCTGCACTTTCGATCATGGCCAACTACGGTTGCAAGCACAAGGGTGTGGCTAGTCGTTCATCTCCGGCGCTAGTGGCACGTTGCTGGGTCAAGAACGCGAGATTAAACCACTAGCTGAGCTCCATGGCTCACTAGTCATCCAATAGCAATTTCTAGACCAACTATTGCGTGTTTATGCATGGTATTTTGGGCCTAGCCAAGAAATCAGTACCGAAAATATCCCACTAGTGTAGCTGTTTGCATCGCTTTGTACCTTTCTTTACAGTATATAAGTAGTAGGATAGCCACTCGCACGGACAGGCAATGCCATCCCTGTGATTGAGACCTACTAGTCAGTATCTAGTGTCCCAATTAAAGGCTTTTGTGCTTAACCTCGGACAAAGCGGCTACTAGTTGCTAAGTTACCTATAGTATTGAGTGAATTGAAGTCCCTTTGAGTCTACTATTGTGTCCTGCAAAGGCCAAGAGTGCTCCAAAGTTAGTTCTTGCAGTTTCTCAAAGTTAAAGTATTATTCTTAGGCCAAGAGTGCCACTAGTAAGCTAGAGTGCAAACTAGTCAAGTGTTGATCACTTGTAGGAAGTATTACAGGGCCAAGAGAGCCAATAGTCCAAACAGTCGGAGTCCCAGTGAGTGCAGTAGCTCAAAACCAAGTCACATTCATTCAATTGTGTCTTACCCACCCCACTAGTGCAAGTAGTATGCTTGTAAAACTCACTAGTAACGAATAAAACATCTTTTGAACAACCTACCTTGATTATCGAGTCTGCAGAGTGCTTCTATCGTACTCAAAACACCTGAATTCAATACATTGGTGATAGTGTAGAGTGTAGAGAGGTTTAGTGTTGGTTGGACCTCATTTCTGCCCACTAGTCTTTTGCCACTCGTAGTTACCGAGCACATCAGCGGTTCTGCTGGTCCAAATAGGTTCGTGAAGGTATTCAGAATGGAATGCTGTCTTGAGGAGAATGGGGATGTTGAAGATGTTGAAGATATCCGAGATGTCATTAAGCTTTCATCTGGGTATGGTGGTGGAGGTGAAACTAATGGAGGTAGAGAAGGCATCCTCTGCGAAGGTTGCGAGCTTCTACCAGGAGAGCTTGAGCTTGAGTCCGAGGGGAAGAAGTGAGAAGGCTCTGTCCTATGCGAGAGCGGATTTCTGATTGGTGTAGGGGGCCTTGTGGAGTTTTGGGACAAGGGAAGAGGGACGTTCCTGGGGGAGGACCGAGTTGAACCTCGAGATGAGGGAAGAGGGATATTTTGAGAAGAAGATCGTTGAGATTGAGCATCTTGGTGAGTCATTATTTTGGGACTAGTGTGTCTGGATTGACGAGTTATGCTAGACTGCCGTAAACTATTGTGCTGGGAGCAGAGAGACAGGCTTTCTTTTGAATTCTTGCTAGCCGGTTCCTTGTATTCCAACTCTTTGTCTACATATTCCAATCTCTCGTCTTTGCATTCCGAATCATTGTCTCCAATCAGCTTGCTTTGGACGGTAGCCTCGCTGTCTTCTTCTTTGAACACAGATTCTAAGGCCCATTCTTTGCCTTTGTTTCTTGGAGTGTGATGTGCTGATTCTCCCTCCTCCTCTTCCTCTTGTATACTTGGCTCTGTGTTCCTTCATGAGTGCTTTATTTGTTCCTTAAACACTTCACTTATACTATGCAGAGATTTGGCGTCTCTTCCTTTGACAGGTTGCCCAAAAAAAGGAGCCTTCGTCGACTTATAAGGAACACTTGGTCCCATGGATAGAGGAGTAGTTGATGATGAGGCTGCAGCCTCCTGACTTGGAATTACTTCTTGGGAGGTCGATGCTCGAAGAATTGAGGAGACTGAGGGAGGATGCTCATAGTCCAGGTGCAAGTACTTACTTCTGATTCCTTGTTCTTTGGCGGACTTACCTGATGCTTTATACTTACTGGTTGCAGAGTTCCTGTCGCCCGTGTCTTGTTGCGTTCCGAATTTGAAGGCATCTCTTAGACTGCTGAACCAGGGAATTATCCTTTCCCATCTTTGTTCTCCAGTGACTAGGTTCATTCTCCCTGTGACACTAAGTTCACATCTATGCAACAGAATGATTTCTAATGCATTGCATAGCTTACCTTCTGGTCTATCTTCTGTTTTTAGTTCATCGTATGCTCCTATAACCATGGACACTGGGGATGGAACTCGAATCCTTCTTTCAAATTCATTGTCATACTTTACCATGAATTGGTGTCCCCTGCATAGTCGGCCGGCTAACCCTTTCCAGGCAGCATTGAGGAGTCGTACATTGTCAGACTCATTTAGGATATCCAAGAACATGTTCTGGGGGTCGATGTGGAACCATTGTATTCTATGAGGAATCATGCTTGCCACTACAGCTAATGCAGTCTGTAACTCCATAATGGTAACTTTGATTGTTTCCAACAATTCCGGTTGTAAGGTAAATCGAGGTCAGATTGTAAATCGATCTTATTCTCGTCTGATCACATCTACAGCTTGCAATTCATACTCTCCATAATATTGTATGTGATAGGACGTGGATAGGTGAGGTTCGCTACCCCACACCTTCAACGTGTTGTGACAAGTTGTACTCGTCCCATAGTTCTTGCATTGAAGACTTGCCCTGTTCATTGATTACAACTGTTTCGTTTCCGAATCTTGGGTCTGGTGACCTGGCTGGTTGATCTAACTGATACAACATAGTGTATGTCGGGTGTCGATTAAGTGTTTTTCCTGATTTCTTTTGTGGATTCTCAATGTGTCCACCACTGTGAAGCGGATAGGACTAATCTTACTTAGGACTAACTCGGCTTCAAGTTCTGAGATCCACAAAGAGTATTCATAACAGTTTTGTACTGATGAAGAATGGCAGTGGTGTCTAAGTTCTCGAAGTAGCTTATGGTAGCTAAGGAGAGCGAGCAATAGTTGCAAGCATGTTGATTAAGTAGACTTTGATACTTAATAAGACTAGCTTCTTGATTCAGTCTCAAGTAGCACTTCCCTCTGGCCTGCAACAGGTCCAATCTCAAGATATAGCACAATTAGAGGGTAGAAAAGAAGATATCATTCACTTAGCAATCTATCTACTTATATACTACATTACTGAGTCATTTGTCAAGTCATTCAAGGTCATTCAGGGCTAAATATAATCTCTGAGTCAATGATGAGTCGACATTAGTCTGTTATGACTCACAAATTTGATTAGGAGTGACTAGTAGCATCACAAGTACGGCTGGCTGATAGATTTAACCCAGTAGTGGTGTCACATCTAAGTCCTGGCTTCACTAGTCGCATACTGCTGTAACTATCAGCTTGAAGCCTCAGCTATAGTCCTTTTACTATCACTAGTATAGGATAGATATGCAATTGTATTGTTACAAATTCGCAAAATCTAGGTGTGAATGCGTAGACGGCATATCACCGATGGTAGATCCATGTTACACTGCCAACCCTGGGGTCAACATTAGGTGCAGACAGACACATTCACAGTCTACAACTGTAAAGTACAGGGAGACAACATTCGGAGTTTCTAATTTACACACCGAAGGAATAAGAAATAAGAAAAATCAGCATCACATAAGAATCATCAAGCTGCAGTGAGACAGCACTCAATCCTATTGCATTATTGAAGCATTCTCATTGACGCTGGTGACTGACACAGGAAACTTGACAGGTGAGTGTAGGAATGATTCGTAGCCATTTTCACCAAAGTCGGGAGGAGATGACAGGATGGAAAACCAGAAATCCTCAGACATCTCTGGTACTTCAGGGACATAGCAAAAACCCACAGCATGTAAAGCAGGAAAGTGCCTCGAAACAAATTCATCATTCCATTCCACAAATATAAGTTTGTCAAGCAAAGGGTTGGGTAGTGCCTTCATTATTGAATCTGAAAAATCTGCAGTCATGGCTAACTCTGCCTTGGGATCCTCTTGACCCTGTGAGGTGCTATAAGAACATGTCAGGCCTTCAAGATCTGGCATCAACTAGCAGGAGCACTTACAACAACAACAATGATTCAGGCTGCTGGTTTGTTCTAATTAGAGACATCAGATCTGGCATGATCAAGCAAAGATGAAAGATGAAAGAAAACACATGTGTCAGCATGAACTTTGGAAAACTTTTGATGAGCTCTAAGCCCAGTGCTGTTTCGGAATTTCAAGTTGCATTGGTTGCAACTATACTGCTCCTGTTGATTCTGTAGTCAAAAGAGAGCATTGTCATTAATGACCATAGTACAGGCATGGAATATATTGATGAACCTGTTCAGCAGGGAGTCCCATAATCCTATGTTGAATTAATTACCAGGGATGAAAATTGTTGAGGAGCTAATGAAAATGTCCATGGTGGATCCTTTTATATACACATGCTGCATGTGGTGGGATTCCTTGACTTGGGCATCAGGCTCATCATGGAACAAAGACCTTTGAAGTACAATGAGGCTTAATCATGTTCCATAATTCCTCGAGACAATGACTCTTTGATGTAGTGGCTCAAGGCATATGAAGACTGCTGCTGAAATTTGACATTGCTAATCTCCAAAACTTGGAAGGAGGAAGAGCTGTAATTTGGCCTCTCAAGTGGGACAAATGCCCTGGCAAAAATCCAGGGACTCCCGACATCCAGAAGCTGAAGGTCACTGCATAGCAGAGTTGACAATAGAGCATGATGTTACCAGGCAACTATGACCCTGCAACTTCTGCACGAATTACAAGAGCATGTGAAATAGGCAGTCATGATTAGGGACCAAGTAGGGACCATCCAGAAAGATCAAGCTCGGACAAGGTGTAGTTTCAAGTGCATGTTATTTTAAGAAAACAACTCGCAGCTGGCAGGAGGTCAAGGTGGACAGTAGATGGGATGAAGTGATGACAGCTGGTCAAATCCGAAAGTCCCTGAATTGCAGATGTCTAAACCAGCCCTTAAATCCAGCGAGCGCCCTTCACTGAAACTTCAGATCTCCTGCCATGTCCCTCCTAGTGTTGCCTGCAGAGCTGCTTGAAAAGATTGTTGCCTGCATGAGCAAGAGTCCTAAGTTGTGTGCTCTACCTTACTCTTCTTCATAGGTCTCTCCTTTCTATGGTAATAGCTGGCATCCAGTGATCCAACTGACTTGCAGAACTCTCTGTAACATCACCACACCTTTTGTTTTCAAAGACTTGTGTATCAATTTGAAGATGATGGAAAGGGATAAATCCTACGCAATTGTCTTTCTCAAGGAGCTTTCACAGGGACAAAGATTAGGCAGATTCATACAAGTCCTGCACTTGCATAGTGTATCCCATGACAGCTACAGCTTGAAGCTGAATTTCTTGAAAGGACTTCGGCATATGATATCATTGTCGAGGAACAAGAACATAGGGAAACTCATGTTGGCTGCTGTTTCGCAGATGCAAGCCTTGCAAGAGTTCCAGTGAGTACTAAATCCCTGTCAAGTCCCTGGATATCTATTCAGTGTTGCAGTTGGATGATGTGGGGAAGACTAGTGATCCATTCAAGTATAATTGATCAAATTGTCTATTCACTAAGCAATCACCTGCATCTTCATTTTGTTTCAATATCACTGCATCAAATGAGGCAGGATATCTCTTGGGTGTCTTTCTGTGGTTTAACTCATTTGATCATTGATGGGGATGACTCCTTGGATTACGCTCCAATCATCATTGCCAACAGTCCCAATCTATTCAGCCTTGAAGTGATCCAAATCTATTGCAATGTTTGACTTTCTCCACCACACTTTCCTGTGATCTCTCTCTTTGGTGCATTCTCTGAGAGAACACATAGCTCTGTGTGGACAATGAACCTCTCAGGAACCTACCTTAATCTGGAGACATCAACAGTTCCATCCCTTATCCCACATTTGCAGAGCCTATCAGAATTCCACATGTCAGAGGGCTTTGACATTCCAGATGAATTCTGGAATGCCCTGCTTGACGCAAAGGTGTTCCTCCATTATGTATCATTAGGAAGGCTTTTGAAACTGTCTGATTCATTTCTGGATTATCTCTCAGGCTATTGTGGATTGAAGGAGGTACATCTGCAACTGGGAGACATAAAATCCCAAGACATACAGGATGAATACCATGCAGGAGTCTTCCTTCATCATGTCATTCCAATGCACTCGTGGAGTCTAACAAGTGTCACAATTCAAATTGAATATGCAGGATGCTGGTGTTTCAATGTTCCCACACTTGAAGCTCTATTACTGTGTACCAATCTTACATATATTGGTATAAATGTTGATGGACAGAGATCAAGAGTGAGACTTGTCAACAACGTCATAGTAAATATTCTTTTCAACCATGTCCAACTAAAATTGATGGTGCTTTATAGACAAAGTTATTGGGGAATCTGCATCATTGGCATCATCTGGAAACACTAGACATTGGGGAAATCCCTGGGTTCATTACCACGACCTTTTCACCTGGCTTTCCTGCCTTCAGACTTCCCACGAGGAATGTTCATGATGAAATCACACACTGTCTTACAGCTTTGAAGTGCATAGACCCGACCCCTCAGATGTTCAGGCTGCAGATATATATGAACTTTGGGCTTGATCTTCAGCTGCAACAGCAAGATCCTGATTCTCAGATGTATAAATTCATGAAGTTGCTCTTTTATGCGGTTAGACATGTCAGGGGGGGAGAGTAAGCAGAGTTGTGATAGGTGCCATAGTTTGTATAGGCCATCACATGATGTTACCAAGTGAAAGCAATATTCTGGTTTCTGGTTGCATATTCCAGACATTTTTCAGTAATAGCCATTAGAGGAGCATCATGTGAGCAATCAAAGAACAGTACAAGAGCTGGACAGGACAAAGTGACATTGATGGCAGCCAATCCAATCTGCCAAGCCATTGGATGAGGCAAGTAACACTTCGACCCTGAATCAAATAGAAAGGTGGATGTTGATCCTTGGGGTTATGTTATGTAAAGGAGAGCCCTTTCACAGCTAGTACGATTACTAGGTTTGCTTTCACTTCTTCGAATTCATAGGTGCTATGGTCAAATCCTGCCCACCCTAAATCAACTAGATCATCCTGGCGTGTGCCTATTGCAGGCTCATCAGATCTCCTGCCACCTAACGTCCATCTATGTTGCTCCTCATGTTACTTGGAGAGCTACTGGAAAAGATTATTATCAGTGTGAGCTAGAGTTCTGAGCACTTTATTGTGTCTTAATCTTCTTTACAGGCCAAGGGTAGCCGAGAAGCAATCCGACTGACCTGCAAAAGTCTGTGTGACATCGCCATACCACTTTTTTTTCGAACAAATCTATACAAACCTGACCACAATGGAAAGGAACAAGTCTTGTACAATCTGCTCTCTCAAGGAGCTTTCAAAAGGATGTCGATTGGCCAGATTTGTCCAAGCCCTGTACTTTTGTACATCCCCTGGACACTCTGAGTTGAATGTTAATGGTCTTCTGGATGTGTTGTCATTATTGAAAAACAGAGACACATTTTATGGGACCATAGGGAAACTTATTTTGGCCACTGTTCTGCAGATGGAAATCTTGCAAGAGATCCAGTAAGTAACATTCTTATCGACTTCCTGGATATCTATTCAGTGTCGCAGTTGGAAGACTCAGGGAATGGTAGTGCTACAGTCAGAGATAATGGATCAAATATTTCTTTCACTGAGCAATCATCCTCATCTCCATTTCATTTCATTAGAGTTCAAGGCAAGATATCCCTTGCGCAGCCTTCTGTGGTTTGACCCATCTGACCATTGATGGGAATGAAGCCTTGTATTACACACCTGCCATTATTGCCAACAGTCCTGATCTATTTCAGCTAGAAGTGATCATCCATCGCTATGATGGCACCTCACACTATTCTGTGCTCTCTCTGTTCAGCACATTTCCTGAGGGAACGCATAGCTCTGTGCAGCAAGTGATCCTCTCCAGCAAACACCTCAGTCTAGAGACATCAATGGTTGCATCCCTTATCCCACATTTGCAAAGCTTATCAGAATTCTGTGGGTTTGAGGGCTGTGATGTTGCAGACAAGTTCTGGAATGCCTTACTTCATGCAATGGTATTCCTCTGTTCTGTATCATCAAGTCATTTAGTACTGCACAATTCGTTCCTGAATTATCTCGGAGTTTGTTGCAAATTGGAGGAGGTGCATCTATGACTAGTACAAAGAAATACTTCGGACAAACAGGACAAACACCATGCACAAGTCTTTCTTCATAGCATCACACCTATAAATTCATTGAATTTAATGGCTATCCTGGTGGAACCTGAATATGCAGGATGCTGGTATTTTGATGTTCCCATGCTTGAGGCTCTTTTAATGTGTACTAATCTTGTACACATTGGTATAAGTGTTGACAGGGAGTGGGCATGGGTGAAGCATCGCAATAATGTCATTGTAAGTATTCCTTTGGACTGTATTCTTTTCCTAAAATTGACAGGCATTTATAAAGACGAAGCTACTGAATAATCTGCACTGTTGGCACCATCTGGAAAGGTTGGACATAGGTGCGGTGATCAGTAGGACAGTCTATGCACACAGTCACAATGGTCCCATGAGGGAGGTTTCTACCTCCCTTATAAGATGTGTCACTGCTTTCCAGTACAGATGCCCAAGCATCAGGAAAAAGCCAAGTCATGGATTTTCTGGAATAGTCAAATTTAAGGTCAGGATTAGCCAGTATATGTAAAATAGCACTGTTCTCATTATAATCACTGATTTACCAAGCCCAAATCAGTGTTTGAGTATCCCAGCCAATCTTGGCCTAAAACATCATTGTAACTGACATTGCAAATAAGCCTGTTTCAGTCAATTTTATCCTGCTGATGCTTATATGTGGCAGTAACACAGTATTATTCACTGGACCAAACATAACAATGAAAGCTACTAAGTATACAGTCATCAACCGGCCAGTGAGACAGAAGGACCAGAATTGTTCAGGCTGGGTGATATGGCTTTGGACTTTTATCTAAACTATTTAATATCATGCAGAGTACATTCTGTAGATTTCTGGGCATGCACAAATCTATTATGCACTGATTATAACTGATATTAGAGAGAAATGGGTGAAAATGAATATGTTTTGACCTGCCATGTGCCCATAATTAGTCCTGCTGCTGCTAGAGTTGGGATATATAATCTTGTACATGGTTGAATCATTACTGAATGATTTTACCTGGGATCCATGGTCAGTAGGAGGTAAAATCATAGTAGTAGGTGTTCAAAGCAGTCCCATCATGTCACATCATAGCATTGCCAAATCAGGTCAACAATCTTATCTTGACACATCATACTCAATATCTCATGTTTTCCTCACTTATTCTTAGGCAAGATTCATCATAATCTTCAAATGGTTGGCCATGCTGAATCACACACTAAAACCATGTGAAATCCAGTAAAAATAACTATGGGGAGGGATCTGATGGGACTGATTAGATATTTATAGAATTCCAGATATGGTATATCAGCGTGATGTGACATGTCTCACTGGGTTGAAATCACTATAACCATGCATTTTCTACTGATCTAGGGCAATATTGTGTTTCCCTCCCCCAATAAGCTATAAATTGTATCCAATATAAGCCATTGGTACATACTACACATTTTGGCACAGCCCAATGTCTGTCTATACCCACAGTATTTATTTCCGATAGCAATCTCTATTTGGGTGTCTCACTGGCCTGTTGATAACTGTATACTTAGTAGCTTTCATTGTTACTAGTGTAGGATAGATATGCAATTGTATTGTTACAAAATCGCAAAATCTAGGTGTGAATGCATAGACTGTGTATCATCTCCCCCACACTGAAATAGTGACTGTCCTCAGTCACCTAAGTCTGCTTTTGTACTTAGCAGTGTGTCCCACTAGTGGCCCATTGCTATTCTTTCGAAGTCACAGGTCTCAATCATGTCTTCAGTCATTAAGTCCGTTCGGCATTTAGCCATCAATGATCATCAAATTCACTTAATGATCTTCCGGTCTATATGTGACCACACAATATTAATTCACTAGGACTGTTTTCTTATTTTTATTCATTCATGCTTATTGCATGTATATGCTACTAGTGTGATCAAGGAAGGAGCTAGCCACACAGCTAGTACAGCTGTTTCCAGCTCAGCTTGGAAATTGTATTGAATCAAACCTAAGTCCGACTTCCCTAACATTTCCCTTGCTTTCACCCTTCTCATCAACTATTCTGCTGTTGTTCTCACTAGTAACTTGCTTTCTTACTCATGAAGCTTGACGATTTTGCTGCAGGGGTCAACCGACTCCATCTGCTGCTGAATCCAGACAAGCGAGGTCAATATCGACCCAAGGAACTTGCTCAACACCTAAAGAAGCATACTCCCTTCTTGGTAAGTGATCCCTTCACTATTGCTGTCATGTCTCATCTAACAGTTTGGTTGACCACTTTTAGAACTGAATCCTAAAGTTTTCTCATGAGGACAAGGCACATCCTGCTGCTTTGTTCGCTTGTAACCTGCTATACACCTGGGAGACCATTATTACAGAACTCCCTGCCAACTTATGGCTTTCTAGCTTTGACAGCTGGGAGCTCCAGATGAGTGAACAGTCCAGGGTGCATGCTATTTCTTTCTTTTGCATCTATCTTCTCTTGAAATGTCCAGAGGGCCAAATGGACAATTTTCTAGTCCTAAAGTAGTCCTTTCTACATCCACTGCAACTCTTTTTAGCTCACTGTATCCATATTTACACGATGTGGGGTAGGGAGCACTCAGAGTGCTGCTCAGATGCATGTCATCCACATTCAGCTAGAAATTGATGATGTGATCATTCTTCCTTCCTGATTGAGCACAAGTCCCTCTAATGCTAGTGAGGTTTCTGAGCTAGCTGTGTGAGTTTCCACCCATTTGGAGTACACTAGTGACTTGTTAAGTGTGACTAGTGAACTTTCTCAAAACTATAAGTCCGCTAGTGACTTAGGATTTTCACTAGTGTCCAATCATGGTGCACTATTGATGATCAATTGGATCTTGTGGCCAGTTTCTCCATCACTAGTGTATTTCAATTCGACTTGGGTATTCTTATTGACAGTTAGATATTGTGTGAGCTGTGTTACTCATGGTCTGGACTTTAGTAATATATCATTGAAATTTCTTGGGAATATTCGTGAAATTTTCATCAAGATTTTACTAAGTCCAAGAGCACGGTCCTCCCCTACACTATAAATTCAATGTCCCTGTTGACTAATTACTTCATCATCTCTCTAGTGGACTTCTTTTCATGACTAGTTTCATCACTCTAAAACTTTTCAAACTACTCTTCCAAATATTCATGACTAGTCAGGTCCAACCCAGCCAGTGTTGCCAAACTTATTGTGCAAGCCAATGAGGCTATCCAAGCCACCGATACTTTGTGACAAGACAAAGATTGGGTGGGGTTAGAGATGCTCATTAACAGTGCAAGAGTGTTTGTGCTATCAGGGTATGTGAACATTAGTCATTCATTTTCTAATTTTTTGCTGACCAGTGGTTCAGGCAGAACTTGTGAAGCAGCATCCGACTGCTGTAATCGGTAACCCCAAGGCTGAAGACATGGTCTTTCACATCAAGCAGGTTTTCGAGCGTATTCAGTCCGCCTATTCTACCACTCCAACCTTCAAGGACTACCACACCATCTGTTCCTTTACTGGGACCATTCATAGTGAGCGGCAGCCTTAGCAAATGCTATTGCCATTGTTACCACTCCTGCTGAGCCGACTCCTACCAAAGCTGTGGCCACTAGTGGCAAGGCTAAAGCCTCGAAAGCGGTGAGTACTTCACTAGTCATCATTCTTTCTCTTTCTAGCTGACTGCTATGCTTCCTAGCCTGCCAAATGAAGTCACCGCCTCATTAAGTCAAGAGCCATCGTCGAGGACTCATCTGACAAAGAGGCTAGTGTCGTTGCAGCTACTGAAGAGGACACTATCATGGGTAGCCCTGATGCTTCCAGTGTGCCACCGGAGACTGACTCAGTATTGTTTCCCTTAGCTACTGTTCATCACAAGGCTGATACTATCATTTCACACTTTGAACAGATGAATATCGATGAGGAAGTTGAAATCATTGTCAATCATGATCCGGCCACTGGAAACATCATCGAAGGACACAAGGTTTCGCTTCCCAAGTTCCTCAAGAACAAGAAGGCCACTCAGGCTGCTCAGGTTTGTCTACTAGTCAGTTTTCTTCTTTACTAGTCTAAGGTTTTCTTTCAGAGGGAAAAGGAGAAGGCAGAGCAACATGCTGAGGTGGTTCCGGTGACTCTCTAACCACTAGTACTTGGTCTTGACTCATTTTCACACATTTACCAGGCCGCTGAGGTGACTATTGCCAAGGGGAAGGCTATCGAGGCTGCTAACCAAGCCAGGAAGTGTCCTCACACCTCTGCTGACCATGCTTTCAAGAATTCCCCTTACACTATTGCTGGTATGTGCTTACTAGTGAGTTATGCAATGCACTATTGACCTTCTCTCTTTCACTAGCAGCTGACTTAGCTATCAACAACGAGGCTAGCCAGGGTACCATCAATGCCACGGCTTCACTAGTCATTGCTGGAGATCATATCAACCCTTCTGGGAGCTATCTGTGCTTCCAATTTAGCAAGCTCACTGAATTAAAGATGCCTCATTGGTTCACACCAGTGAGTTCAGCTTCTCAGCCTAATTCAGAAGGTGGCTGTGCAGTCATTTCCACTTTCTGGTACCTTCAACTCACGGGGATTGTGCAATTCTTGCAGTAGACTGCTGAATCTCGCAGGATGTGTTCTATGAGTTATTTGGTCCAGCAGAAAATGTCCTATGCATTCACCATTATCTTCATTGATCTATAGCAGCTTCATTTTCTCTTGGACCTTAGCAAGCTCCCTAAACTCATTGCTTCTAGCTCCAAGCTTAACGAGCACTAGTCACTTTGGACTGTTACTAGTCACTGCATATATCAGTTTTCTATTACTAGTCTGTTGTTTTTCATGATTTCCAACTGCATAGATACAATATCTAGCTTACACTGTTGTTACTCAGCAATATCCAGTGTTTTTAACCATCTCCGATCGCAGTTTTTGAGCTTCTGAGTTGACTAGTGATGAGGACTTTGTCATCTTCATCACTATTGCTATCATTATCATTAGGCTGAGGGTATCCCTCTGCTTCTGAAGCTGAATCTTCGCTGTCAGACCCACTAGTGTCACTCTGCTGTAGTCTAATTCGGTCTACACCATACAATTTCTTGCCTAAGGTCCGATAGTGGTATTCTGTTGGGACAGACTCATCACTATCCACCAACTCTTTAAGAGTTTGGGGACTTACATTAATTAAATCATGAATTTTCTTGGGTAACTCGACACTATGTCTCGCCTGGTATGGGATTACTCTAAACTGAGCAACTGTGCTGCCCACTATTGAACCATCCAACTCTGCTAAGACATAGGAACCACCTTTAGTCCTTCTTATGATGACTAGTGGCCCCAAGTACCTTGGCTCCACCTTGCTATCGAGACTATCCTCGACTCGCATGTTGCGCATGAGCACTAGTCGACCTGGTTTGAAGTCATAGTTCACTATAGTGGCCTTGTGCTCGTGTTGGTAGCATAGTACTGTATCGAGTTTATTCTTGCTTACTTTCTGTCGCATTTCCATTACATGTTGTGCATGCTTGGCTAGTGCTTTTGCTCATAGGCCTATAAGGTCCACAGTGCTCAAGATTCCACTTGGAGGCTTGACTAGCCAAGTTGCTTCTACTACATCAAGCGGTACTATTGGATGCACTCCTAGTGCCATGAAATATGGTGAACAACCGGTACCATGCTTAATAGTGATGCGGTCAGCCCATAATACATGTGGTAGGAAGTAAAACCACTTCCTTGAGTTGCCACTAGTCACCTTGAACAGCACCTCATGAAGGTCCCAATGACCCCTTTCAATCTTTCCATTTGCTTGCGAGTTGTAAGGCATGATCCTTATGCCAGTAATGCTGTACTTATTCTTTAGCCACTGTATAACAGCGACCCAAGGTCCTCCATTATCAGTTACTATTTTGTAGGGACAGCCCCTCCTGCATATCACATCCTCAAGGAACCAAATCGCAATTGCTTTAGTGTTTTCATTCTGTAATGCCCTAGCTTCTGGCCAAGATGATAACGAGTCGCATGCATGAACTATATACTTGCACTTATTAGATGCCAGGGACATGACCATAGTGTCATAGTGTACCTTCTGGAATAGCGATGGCATCTGAGTGACAGAGGGTGGAATACGGAGCATGGTCTTCTGTCGGACTTGGCATAAATGACAAGACTTGACATACCAACTGACATCTCGTTCCAACTCTGGCCACCAGAACCGTTGATCCAATAGTGACTTAGTCGTGTAAAAGCCTCTATGTCCTAACAAGTTGTGTGCCAATCTCATCATATACATTTGATGCTCTTTATCCACTACTAGTTGATGATCTCTTTCAGTACTGCATCTATACAATTGTCCTTCCTTATCCAAGAAGAAGTTGTGACAGTACTGCTTGTCATTAAGTCCTTCTGGATGGTATCTGAGGTTTCTCAACCAAGTTCTGACATGCGGTGATATGCCGTCTACGCGTTCACACCTAGATTTTGCGATTTTGTAACAATACAATTGCATATCTATCCTATACTAGTGATAGTAAAAGGACTATAGCTGAGGCTTTGAGCTGATAGTCACAGCAGTATGCGACTAGTGAAGCCAGGACTTAGATGCAATACCACTAGTGGGTCAAATCTAGCAGCCGGCTGTACTAGTGACTTGAATACTAGCTGGACTACTTAATATAAGGCCACTAGTAGACAAGTAACGCGACTAGCGCACCAAACAAGGAGCAGAATACACAGATCTCATGAAGTTCAGTCACTAGTAGACTGATCAGGGCAGAAATGCCTAAGTCAGGTTAACTAGTCACGCAGCAATCTCGAAGCAGGACTTAGAAATGAATTAGCAACAGATTAATGTTATGCCCAGATCCGACTAGTGCGATCAGATCTGTTACAATCGGACACGAGGATAGCCTGGCTGCGGTTTCGATCACGGCCAACTGCATTGTGGATGTGGAAGCATGGCTAGTAGTTTATCCTTGGCACTAGTGGCGCGTTGCTGGGTCAAGAATGCGACCTAAAACCGCTAGCGTAGCTCCATGGCTTACTAGTCGACCAGCAGCAGTTTCTAGACCAACTATTGTGTGCTTTTTCGCAGTATTTCATAACTAGCCAAGAAATCTGTACCAAAAATACCCCACTAGTGTAGTTGTTTGTGTTGCTTTGTACCTTTCTTTACAGTATATAAGTAGTAGAATAGCCACTCGCAATGGGAGGCAATGCCATCCCTGTGATTGTGACCTACTAGTCAGTATCTAGTGCCCCAATTAAAGGCTTTTGTGCTTAACCTCAAATGAAGCGGCTACTAGTTGCTAAGTTACCTATAGTATTGAGTGAATTGAAGTCCCTTTGAGTCTACTATTGTGTCCTGCAAAGGCCAAGAGTGCTCCAAAGTTAGTTCTTGCAGTTTCTCAAAGTTAAAGTATTATTCTTAGGCCAAGAGTGCCACTAGTAAGCTAGAGTGCAAACTAGTCAAGTGTTATCACTTGTAAGGAGCAGTTTCTAGGCCAAGAGTGCCACTAGTAAGCCAAGAGTGCAAACTAGTCAAGTGTTGATCACTTGTAGGAAGTATTACAGGGCCAAGAGAGCCAATAGTCTGAACAGCTGGAGTCCCAGTGAGCGCAGTAGCTCAAAACCAAGTCACATTCATTCAATTGTGTCTTACCCACCCCACTAGTGCAAGTAGTATGCTTGTAAAACTCACTAGTAACGAATAAAACATCTTTTGAACAACCTACCTTGATTATCGAGTCTGCAGAGTGCTTCTATCATACTTGAAACACCCAAATTCAATACATTGGTGATAGTGTAGAGTGTAGAGAGGTTTAGTGTTGGTTGGAGCTCATTTCCACCCACTAGTCTTTTGCCACTCACCGTTACTGAGCACATCAGCGGTAAGTGTTCCTCCTGTGCTAGTCCACTACTAGTCCATCGTTTCTCTGGATATTCCTCCCGCTTGTTAGGATCGAACTTATACTCAAGATCTGGAATGAGTGGAGTTACTTTCAAGAACTGGCATACTGTTTTATCGGTTTTCTCCTGTGCTAAGTATAGATTTCTTAATTCTAGTTCACAAGAGTGTGCATCATGTAATTCTATAGTGAAATTGTTGATACTAGTGGCTAGTGTGTACATATAGCCACCTCAACTGTCAATTTTGTTCTTAAATTCTTCAAGTTCCTTCGGCGGTGCAGTAGTCCCTTCTGTGACTTCAAATTTCAAGGGGCTGTGGTCCTCAAGCTCATAATCCTCCTAGTCAGGATGGACTTTGTCTCCAGGTTGCATGTCTTGCCTTGATAGTCCGTCTGCAGGGAAAGTACTATCTTTCACATGATGAAGAGTGAAATGAAACATCACAATGTCCTCTATTCATCAATTGATAGTGGCATTCGGTTGTATTCCAGGGTTGCTTAGCATACCCTTGATGTACTGTGCATCGGTTTCAACCACTAAGTTGCAAATTCTAATGAGCCAATATTGACAAGCCTTGAGTGCTCGCAATAGTCCATACAACTTGCACTTAGGTTGTGAGAACTGCACTTTTCTTTCATTCATAGTGTACAATTAAAAGATTAAGCTTATGAGTGTATGCTAGTTGCCATATTATCGCATAATTTAATGTTACAATTGAGCTGGAAGCTCAAGACAGCAATATAGAACTTGTATCCAATGGATACTTTATAATATCATCATCTTTAACACTATAGCCAAAGAACAAGCGCCTGTCTCGCACTGTAGCATCATCCGCATTGACAGAGTTATTGCTAGGGCACTTCACAACGTTTCTTGCTCCTTGACTAGCCATCTTTTGGGTGCTAGCAGAGACTAAAGTCCTACTAGCAGTTTGATAGGACTGTGAGTTCGAAAGTCCAGGGTATACTATTGGAGCATCACTTCCAACAGCAGAAGAAGATGTAGGCATTTCCGTTGAAGAACTCTTCTGACTATCCAGCATGTCTACAGTAGCTGGTGCTGCTTCCTGTTCTGCTCTATTGGAATGACTAGCAGAAGGTACAGGCATGCATTGCATTGGTAGAATTATCCCAGTACTGGACAGAACAGTCGTGTCCTTCAATGGAAATACCATAATCATTCTTTGAGAGGACATTGGAAACAAGCCACCAAGTAGCCGTTCCAAAGCCCAAGTGCACATAAAGTTGGAAAATCCTCCCCCACACATAGTTATACTATGGCAAGGGTCAGAAAGACGATAGTATGCAGGCTAGTTCAAATAATATGCTTCTATAACAAGACTAGTGTCAAATAAAAGGTCTTAATTCAACGAGATTATCAAATCAGAAACTCCCTCACAGTGGGCTCCAGATGATGTGCTCGGTAACAGCAAATAGCAAAAGACTAGTGGGTGGAAATAAGCTCCAACCAACACTAAACCTCTCTACACTCTACACTATCACCAATGTATTGAATTTGGGTGTTTCAAGTATGATAGAAACACTCTGCAGACTCGATAATCAAGGTAGGTTGTTCAAAAAGATGTTTTATTCGTTACTAGTGAGTTTTACAAGCATACTACTTGCACTAGTGGGGTGGGTAAGACACAATTGAATGAATGTGACTTGGTTTTGAGCTACTGCGCTCACTGGGACTCCAGCTGTTCAGACTATTGGCTCTCTTGGCCCTGTAATACTTCCTACAAGTGATCAACACTTGACTAGTTTGCACTCTTGGCTTACTAGTGGCACTCTTGGCCTAAGAATAATACTTTAACTTTGAGAAACTGCAAGAACTAACTTTGGAGCACTCTTGGCCTTTGCAGGACACAATAGTAGACTCAAAGGGACTTCAATTCACTCAATACTATAGGTAACTTAGCAACTAGTAGCCGCTTCATTTGAGGTTAAGCACAAAAGCCTTTAATTGGGGCACTAGATACTGACTAGTAGGTCACAATCACAGGGATGGCATTGCCTCCCATTGCGAGTGGCTATTCTACTACTTATATACTGTAAAGAAAGGTACAAAGCAACACAAACAACTACACTAGTGGGGTATTTTTGGTACAGATTTCTTGGCTAGTTATGAAATACTGCGAAAAAGCACACAATAGTTGGTCTAGAAACTGCTGCTGGTCGACTAGTAAGCCATGGAGCTACGCTAGCGGTTTTAGGTCGCATTCTTGACCCAGCAACGCGCCACTAGTGCCAAGGATAAACTACTAGCCATGCTTCCACATCCACAATGCAGTTGGCCGTGATCGAAACCGCAGCCAGGCTATCCTCGTGTCCGATTGTAACAGATCTGATCGCACTAGTCGGATCTGGGCATAACATTAATCTGTTGCTAATTCATTTCTAAGTCCTGCTTCGAGATTGCTGCGTGACTAGTTAACCTGACTTAGGCATTTCTGCCCTGATCAGTCTACTAGTGACTGAACTTCATGAGATCTGTGTATTCTGCTCCTTGTTTGGTGCGCTAGTCGCGTTACTTGTCTACTAGTGGCCTTATATTAAGTAGTCCAGCTAGTATTCAAGTCACTAGTACAGCCGGCTGCTAGATTTGACCCACTAGTGGTATTGCATCTAAGTCCTGGCTTCACTAGTTGCATACTGCTGTGACTATCAGCTTGAAGCCTCAGCTATAGTCCTTTTATTATCACTAGTATAGGATAGATATGCAAATGTATTGTTACAAAATCGCAAAATCTAGGTGTGAACGCATAGACTGCGTATCACCAGAAGCTGAATCAGGCCTGGATGACACATAAGAATCACGTCGAAATGGACAAATGGTATAGTACATACTTGCATTCTTCCAATAGATTGATGAATGTTGCATGACTTTCAGCCGGATAGTCAGTCTTGTGTCACTTGATATCCTTGAGATGGTTATTGTACATCGTCCTGGACATGGTTCCTGAAAATTTGACATTGGTATCAAGCTTCCCATCACACCATCTGTGCAGGGCTGCAAATACCTGCTAATCATCAGAGAGATCAAGCTGTACATAATGATGACAACTTACCATGGTAGCAACAAGGGTGACAATAGTCGCTGGCATCTCACGTTCCTGCGCATCCTTGATGCTCAACTTGAAATGGGGGAAAAGGTGGTTGCCAATAGACTTGGGGTTGGCAAAGAAATACTTGGTGGTGGTGATGATAGCAGGATTGAAGTAAGGCTTCGACACCATGATCTTATAGGTCTGCTCAACAGTGTAAGTAGTATGCCAAAGCATCAATACTTCAGAAGCTTGCCTCCTTGCCTTTCATGTTGAAGCCTCACTTCCCAACAAACACATACCTTGGCTGGCCACTGTCACAGAGCACCTTGTAGTGTTGAAAGGTGCTAAGTGCCTATATAGATGCAATGTGCTACACACAACACACTACACAACACACTCAGTAATTGCGGTTTGAAGGGAGGTATATTATACCAGGTTATGACACTTTGTACTGTAGTTTACTAGTTCCAGATGCAATGAATATGATTTGTATAAAGAATATATTGCAGTTTCCACTCTAAGTTCGATGTGTCACTGAACACAAACTTAAACTGATACAGAATAGCTGCCTGGTGCAGGTTCTGAACTTGTGCTGGCTGCCTGGTGCAGTTTCAATACTGATACTATGTGCCTGGTTGTGACTTTAAAACACTCTGACTGTTCTGAACAGTTTCTCTGGACTGTCTCTCTGAATCTAGCTTATACTGTTTGCTTGCTTAACGGTTCTTGCACACATGAAGTGACCAGGTCACAATATTTCTATTCCAGATGAGTCTATGACTCGAAGCACTTAACCAATAAACCCATACTATTTGCCTGGTAGCGTTCTGGAGGTCAAAAAACCTGAAACCTCACTAGTTACATGACCTGTATTTATACTATTCTACTTATCTATGATTTCCAATCCTTTTCCGACTGACTAAGACACTTGCTGACCCAACCAGGTGGGTATGAACTCTCTGCCTGGCAGATATGAGCTCATCGCTGGCTATCAGGTCAATCAATCATATTAGATCCAGTGTTCTGTGATCAGATACGTCCGCCGGAATGCCGGGTGCTTACACTATGTGGGTCACATAGTCTGGGCTCTCGATCTACCAGGTAGAATATCTGGTCTTCGATCTAAGCATTAGAACAACCTGGTTCTAAGTTCCCTGGTGCGTTCTTCCTTACAATGTAGTTCTTACTTTGTGTTTCGTACTTGTGTTTACAATGTAACCTTTTATATTAGGGTAAAATATAAAATTACATGCATTTTTAAAGGGTGTATGCCCAGCTGATAGTAAGCTATTGCAGGTATGGCAGCCTTTTTGAAGAATACTGAACGGTTGGTTGTGACCTGGTCTAGAACCTTCAAGACATCAATAACTTTAAAGCTATAAGAAGTGCAACAACATACCAGTTCACCCAATGGTGCCACAAATGATAAGTCAACTCCTAAACAGTCAGCGATCTCTTGCATGTCCCAATACTTGTTAGCTACATCTTTAGCAGACATGAGCAGGCCTTGCTGGGCAGTCTCAACCTTCTGTTTGGATGTTGGGAAAGGGTCATCCATGAGGAATGATGCCTCAGTGTTATCAATAGCACCTTAGACAACCAGCTGCATCTCATCCAACTGCTTAAGAAGAGGGAGCTTTTTTCTGCTGATGGGCTGGATTAGCTGAGAGACTTGTGTCCAGATACAGTATTCATTCTTGGTCTTGGGAGGCTTTGTGGCTTCAGGTACAGTAATAGGAGCAACATGAGGGAGCTAAAGGACAATCAGATATGGACTAGTAGATTTTGATCATGAACCTCCTTAGCAAAAGCACTATCCCTTTGACTGCATTTAGAAATCTTTTTGGAGGTTCAGATTAGTTAGGAGAAGGGTTCATTACTCATTGACGGACCATTTTTTTGCCCTTTACCTTCACAATTCTGGCTTCATCTGCATCATTCCCAGTTTCTCTCAGTGGCACACTGGTATTGCGAGAGGACATTCTCTCAATGGAACAAGCCCATTCAGACTCAGGTTTTTCACCTGTACCCTGTACCATCTCAATCTCTCCACCACTGGCACCAAAATAGTCTGTCCCCTGTTTGTCTTGTCAGGGCAGTATGCAGTATCCTTGATTTCTTGTATATCGCTCAGTTCCCGATTCACTCTGATGAGACCCTTGATGATCTGGATAACACTTTGCAGCTCTTCCATGACAACAAGGGCATCTTCCTGGATTTGGACATTCAGCAAGGCTTTAACCTTCCCAAGCTCCATTTCTTAAGTCATTATTGCTGTGCAATTGAGCTTTATGGAACTACCGATAACTATAACACCAAGTACACAGAACATCTTCACATAGATCTCACAAAGGATGCCTACCGTTCTACAAATTGCAAGGATGAATTTTCACAGATGACAACTTGGCTAGAGCAATGAGAGAAGGTATTCAGGCATACAGCACATATCCGACATTGCCTTGAACCACTGGAATCCTTTGCTCATACCCCACCTCCATCTCTTTGCTACCCATGCTACATCAAAATGGCAAAATCCCCTTGAAATCACCATCGTGTTCTGTTTCCCTCAACGACATTCCTCAGCATTATGGGGCTCGGTTCTTTGTTCCTGCATTGTGTAGATTTGTTGTGCAGTGTTAGCAGCCTGGAATCAGCCACGTTGAGCTGGAGAAGCAAAGTGTTTTGCTATTCATCCCCTTTTCTTGCATACCAGTCTATCATCGCATCAAATACACAGAAGAGGAAAGACATGCTGTATACAGAGTCTTGAATATATTCCTCATGGTAGATTCAATTCATGCAGAACCCAAGCACTGAGATAAATGGAATAAGACAATCCCAGGATGCTTTGATATAGGCCTGGTGGACATTGACAATGCCGCTACCTTTGGAGTGGAGGGTATGTTATAAAGCTTGACTGCAAACATACTGCCAACTTGTGATCCTCAGGATGTCAAGTAGCCCAGATACGATGCATTTTTACCATACCAAAACATGCCAGAAAGCTATGGTTCCAAAATGTACCTCACCCACTGTCTACATACCTTGCCTATGTGGAATAGTTTATGCCATTCAGTTCACATCTGGTGATGTGCTCGGTAATGGCAAGTGGCAAAAGACTAGTGGGTGGAAATGAGCTCCAACCAACACTAAACCTCTCTACACTCTACACTATCACCAATGTATTGAATTTTGGTGTTTCGAGTACGATAGAAGCACTCTGCAGACTCAATAATCAAGGTAGGTTGTTCAAAAGATGTTTTATTCGTTACTAGTGAGTTTTACAAGCATACTACTTGCACTAGTGGGGTGGGTAAGACACAATTGAATGAATGTGACTTGGTTTTGAGCTACTGCACTCACTGGGACTCCGGCTGTTCAGACTATTGGCTCTCTTGGCCCTGTAATACTTCCTACAAGTGATAACACTTGACTAGTTTGCACTCTAGCTTACTAGTGGCACTCTTGGCCTAAGAATAATACTTTAACTTTGAGAAACTGCAAGAACTAACTTTGGAGCACTCTTGGCCTTTGCAGGACACAATAGTAGACTCAAATGGACTTCAATTCACTCAATACTATAGGTAACTTAGCAACTAGTAGCCACTTCATTTGAGGTTAAGCACAAAAGCCTTTAATTGGGGCACTAGATACTGACTAGTAGGTCACAATCACAGGGATGGCATTGCCTCCCATTGTGAGTGGCTATTCTACTACTTATATACTGTAAAGAAAGGTACAAAGCAACACAAACAGCTACACTAGTGGGGTATTTTTGGTACAGATTTCTTGGCTAGGCCCGAAATATCATGCATAAACACGCAATAGTCGGTCTAGAAATTGCTATTGGACGACTAGTGAGCCATGGAGCTCAACTAACAGTTTAATCTCGCGTTCTTGACCCAGCAACGCACCACTAGCACCGGAGATGAACGACTAGCCACACCCTCATGCTTGCAACTGTAGTCGGCCGTGATCGAAAGTGCAGCCGGGCTATACTAGTACTGATCGTAATAGATCTGATTGCACTAGTTGGATCTGGGTGTAACATTAATCCGCTGCTAATTCATTTCTAAGTCCTGCTTTGAGATTGCTGCGTGACTAGTTAACCTGACTTAGGCATTTCTGCCCTGATCAGTCTACTAGTGACTGAACTTTATGAGATCTGTGTATTCTGCTCCTTGTTTGGTGCGCTAGTCGCGTTACTTGTCTACTAGTGGCCTTATATTAAGTAGTCCAGCTAGTATTCAAGTCACTAGTATGGCCGGCTGCTAGATTTGACCCACTAGTGGTATTGCATCTAAGTCCTGGCTTCACTAGTTGCATACTGCTGTGACTATCAGCTTGAAGCCTCAGCTATAGTCCTTTTATTATCACTAGTACAGGATAGATATGCAATTGTATTGCTACAAAATCACAAAATCTAGGTGTGAACACATAGACGGCGTATCACCGGAGGCTAACTTGGGTTTATACACAACATCGCACTTAGTTTCTCATGGTGAATGTCAGGTGGCGGTCATTCCAGTAGAGTACATATAGTGCAGCATTGCTTTGTTGCCAAAATTTGGCCCAGTTGCACCCTGCGATTGAACTTCAAGTAATGTTCTTGAGCAGTGCTCTGTGTTTTGGGTTAACTCATTCATAGATTGGCATGGGTATGCTACAATCATCTGACACAATAGTATACTCTAAGATATGTAGATATAAATTAATTTCACTCACCAATAGAAGCCTGGATAGATAAGATAACCCAATCCGCTCAAGAATAAGCCGAGATTGGTGATGTGCCATATTGACTTTGATTATTCGGGCTAATAGGCTATTTGGCTTTTTCCTAATGTCAACCTGTCAGATACTCAGGCTCCAAATCCACACAGATTTTGTGATGCTTCAGCTCTGAGAGACTGATCCTAAATCCCAGATTTATATGTTTACACCACTAGAGTTTATGATGGAGATGGTAATGTGCCTGGTGGGCTATGAAAATAATGCAGGATCTTGAGGAGGGTGAAAGGGCCAGTGACATCACAATTTTAAACATATTCTAGATCAATGCCACTATGCAATATATACCATCTACAAGCAATGCTTCAGTTCCATATGTTCATCATTGCAAGCCATCAAAGGTGTGAAGAAAAGAAAAGGTACAACAGATGACATGACTACATTTATATGTCGACACCTGTAGCTACAACACTGACAACAGCTGATCAAATCTGGTTGGACTGAAAGTTGTCATTCCGAGGCCAGTATTATAAGTAATTGAATGTCCCTGTCCCAAGGTGTGGATGAGTCAATCCTTATTGGACTTGAAAGGCCAGCCACTGGCAAGCCATGGCACATACGAGTCCATGTATCCAGACCATAGATGGATCAGTACCTGGACTGTAGATAGACCAGCACTAGGAAATACCAACAGCAGAGAAAATGACCATATAGCAGTGTCCTCATTCCTTACATATACAGTTTCCTTTCATACTACTACATTCCTCAAGTAAAATATTTAGATAGGTTTTTGTGTACAGGTTTGTAAGATAGCATTCAAGTGTGTGATTCCAATACTGAAACTAAGAAACCTGTAGGTCCCTGTGGACTGATCTATACATAGACAAGTGAAACAAGTGCATCATAAATTGGGTAATTGATGAATATTATATATACTGAAAGACATGTTAGTGTCTCATCTTCCACTTGACATACAGATAGAAATCATTCCAAACTTTGATGCAGATCTGCCTGCTGATTGACAGGCCCTTCAAAATATTGCATTATGCTGCAAGGACTTGTCATACCTCAGCTATGAAGTCTTGTTCAAGGAGGTGACATACTGGTGGCCAGAGCTGCTTGATCCTTAGTTTACTGATGGTGCTAGATACAATGCCAGAGTGAAAAATCTCACTATTTAGCAGCATCTCATCAATGGTTCATGTCATTTCCTGGCATGACACATCAATTTCTCTTGCATGCTGAAGAACCTATCTGGATTACAGGGTCTCCAGATCAGTGACTATTAAGACATCTTTCCATATCTTCAACTGGCTCGCATGGATGTGTTTGAGTATTTAAGTACCACTTTCTGAACTCAATTGTTCATGGTTTCCAGTTGCCAAAGCTTTGCTGCCTTGACCTTTGTAATGTTCAAATTGGTTGGCTCAATATATTGGCCATTCTATCTGTCTTCCCATCATTGGAAGCTATATCACTTGGATTTATCCAGTTCTGAGACTATTTGCATAAAGATCATGCCATCTTTCACAAGCTGTCAGTTATCCGACTTGTTGGACTTCATCCAAGCCAGTTTAATGCATGCATGCATCTTATGGTTGGAATTTATATCCATGTCCTGATGTGTGAGCTTCGACCCTGTTTCAACACCATTATGACTGATCTACTATGGTCACAAACAAAAGCCAACCAGCTATTGAATTTGGAACATGAAAATGGCAAGTGCCATGACTTATTGTTTACACAATACTCATTGTATGCAGACTATCATTTTATAGTTGTCATCCCCTCAGCTTGGCTGGCAAATAGCGCAAGACTAGATCAACTGTGTCTGGAGGTGGATACCAGTCATATTGAGGCAGTCTGTAAGATCTTTAGTGGGTGCAGCCTTATGAAGTTAAGGCTGCTGACTATCACTCTCTATGGTGTGGGATTGAAAGGGGTACAGTTATTTACTGGTCAATGAAACAATGAAATTGAATATTCTCTCTCAGTCTTTATTCTATGTGAATTATGATTATATTTGAAGGCAAAAATGTGTAATACTATTCAGGATATGAGATACAGTAAAAAAAGATGTTCAGAGATACTGTTACAGGCTTATTTCTCAGCATTAAGATGGCATAGGTATTCCAAGCCATCTTGAGTCACTGAAAAAATCCAGTCCATGTACCTGGACTACATTGGTAAGCTACTCAGAGTTGCTCTGATCACTATCAGATCCCACTTCCCCATCGTCATTGTCATCATCCACCACCGTAGCAGCTGGCTTGAGTATAGGACTGGCTAGTGGGCCCCTCACAGATCTCTTTAATGTGAACTTTTCCCCTCTGGATCTTGCCTCTGCCTTTTGCTCCTGCCATCTCTTTAATGCCATTTGGTAGAGTGCAGTCTTTGTTTTATTTGCCTGTTTCCTCTTCTCATCCTGCTTTTTCCAGGCCTCCAGAGGTTCAGACCTGGCCTCCCTAGCAGCTTTTCCTGCTCTACAACCCTCTGTCTCTCTTCATGGTCACAAACAAGCTCATAGAACACGACACTCAACAACAACCATTGATATGCCATCTATATGTTCACACCTAGATTTTGTGATTTTGTAACTGTTGCAATATGGCAATCCAGCATCTTGCTGAGCTTGCTAATTAAGGAAGAAGAAGAAGGAAAAGCATGGAAGATTCTAGTAAATAGTTTTTTAGTATAAAAGTAGGTACTGTAGTGTACATCTGCATGTGTTTACAGAGCTCAGCCAAGTGCAATACTATTGGCTTCACACTGTGCATGTACATACTGGAGATGAACTGATCCTCCATTTTACAACAGTAACAATACATTTGCATATCTATCCTATACTAGTGATAATAAAAGAACTATAGCTGAGGCTTCAAGCTGATAGTTACAGCAGTATGCAACTAGTGAAGCCAGGATTTAGATGCAATACCACTAGTGGGTCAAATCTACCAGCCGGCTCTACTAGTAACTTGAATACTAGCTGGACTAATTAATATAAGGCCACTAGTAGACAAGTAACACAACTAGCACACCAAACAAGGAGCAGAGTACACAGATCTCATGGTGTTCAGTCACTAGCAGGCAGATCAGGGCATAAATGCCTAAGTCAGGTTAACTAGTCACATGGCAATCTCAAAGCAGGACTTAGAAATGAATTAGCAACAGATTAACCTTGCATCTAGATCCAATTAGTGCAATCAGATCTGTTATGATCAGGCACAAGGCTAGCCAGGCTGTGTGTTTGATCACAGCCAACTATGTTACAGATACAAAAGCATGGCTAGTTGTTTGTCCTTGGCACTAGTGGCATGTTGCTGGGTCAAGAATGCGACCTAAAACCACTAGTGTAGCTCTGTGGCTCACTAGTCATCCAGCAGCAGTTTCTAGACTGACTATTGTGTGCTTTTTCCCAATATTTCGTGACTAGCCAAGAAATCCATACCGAAAATACCCCATTAGTATAGCTGTTTGTGTCACTTTGTACCTTTCTTTACAGTATATAAGTAGTAGAATAGTAATTTGCACAGGCAGGCAAGCCATCCCTGCGATTGTAACAGACTAGCTAGAGTCTAGTGCCTCCAATTAAAGGCTTTTGTGCTTAATCTCAATGAAGTGGCTGTTAGTTGCTAAGTCACCTATAGAATTAAGTGAATTGAAGTCCCTTTGAATCTACTATTGTGTCCTGCAAAGGCCAAGAGTGCTCCAAAGTAGTTCTTGCAGTTTCTCAAAGTTAAAGTATTATTCTTAGGCCAAGAGTGCCACTAGTAAGCCAAGAGTGTGAACTAGTCAAGTGTAGATCACTTGTAAGGAGTAGTACAGGACCAAGAGAGCCAATATTTTGAAGCAGTCATAGTCTCAGCAAGTGCAGTAGCTCAAACCAAGTCACATTTCATTCAATTGTGTCTTACCCACTCCACTAGTGCAAGTAATATGTTTGTAAAACTCACTAGTAATGAATAATGTGTCTTTTGAACAACTTCCATTGATTATTGAGTCTGCAAAGTGCTTCTATCGTACTTGAAACATCCGAATTCAATCAATTGGTGATAGTGTAGAGTTGTGAGAGGTTTAGTGTCAGTTGGTGTTCATTTCTGCCCACTAGTCTTTTGCCACTTGCCATTACTGAGCACATCACTGTTGAAGCTGCAGTGGAATACAAGGGAAGGAATGTATATGGAGATGGTAGGCTGATCTTCCACCTGTGAAATGCACTGCTTTTGTTCACTTTATTAGTGATTCTGGTGACTTACCCAGTAAATACCCACCCCCATACAATATGTATACATCACCTAGTAAAGAATAAATCCTTAAAGAAATGGATCTATCTCTATATGAGCCAGCCTAGGGTAATTTTATGGTTCACTATACACAAATTGATACCTCTCAGCTGGCTCTCTTTTGTGCTAGGAACTACTGGATTTTATGGAAATCCAGCCATTGAGATTGAGATGTTTGTTCTAATGAAGAAATCCACACAAGCTATAGCCTCTTCAGCTACCTAAGAGAACTGACCACAATGGTGTCTTTCTTGGGTAAATTTAACCAGTACTCCATTTGTGTTACATGTAAGAAACTATTAGTTGCTTTTTTGAACCAAAGCTCAAGTCTATCTTTCAGATGTTTACCCATATCACATCTTCATGGCACTTTGTAGAGGCTTCCATGTATCAAAACACATTGCTATTTGCCAATAGCTACTACCAATATCATCTTAACTGTTGGTTATGCTACATACATGACATTCTAAGGAGGTTCAGTTGTTAATCTTCACATTGATATCTGATACACTCTTTCTCAAATGTAACCAACTAGACATTCATAGAATATAATCTTTTTGGAGTTTATTCTGATAGTTTGAAGCTATCTACAAGTAACTGCAACACACATCCACAAATTATATACCAATGTGACAGAGAACCCAACAGAAATGGCATAGCACAGTATGGTAATATTGGTTTACTAGTGGCAAATAAAACAGGAAAAGAGAAAAAATGATTAATTTATCATTTGTATCTAATAGGTATTAAGTTCCTTCAAGATCCAACAAGTAGCATCATCTACATTGTGTGAGTTCCAGCTCTGTTATGCTCAAATTTCCTTCTTATTCCAAGTCCCTGCCATGTTGGCTCTGGTCACCTGGAGTGCCTACAACACTTTCTTCAGACACATTCTCTTGATCATAGTTATGAGAGGAACCTGCAATGTATTGCTCCTCTGCACTGCTTTCACTATATGAGCCTGAGTCACCAGAATGACCTCCAAACCGAAGTGAAGAAGCAGCACTTTCACTCCAGGTATCATCAGATTGAGCCTGACCTGCAGCCACTCGGCCAAGGACCATTGTAGGAGCAATTCCCTATGTCATGTTATAACACCAAGGCTTTAATTCTGCAGCAAAGAATGAACATACTCGTATCACTGAAGCAACAGTATCAAGATAATTCCCTATTGATGTTTGATGGGTAATAAATATGATGAAGAGGATAAGTACAAAGGAATATAAGGAAGCAGATTCCACAAGAATTTCAATAGCACCTCTATAAGATTGAATACCTGCCCTTCCACGTTCAGTGTAGCTGACAACTTTGATGATCCGGTAGATGATAAGAACAGTGCAGAGAATGGTAGTTGCAAGAATGAAGGAAATATATAGAATGATCCAGATGGCATAGGTGCTATATGATGTACTAGCCTGCACACTAGCCCTGTTGAAGTAGTGATATATGTATATGACTTTGACAACTCCATTATCCAACATCAGTTGGAATGAACTCAATGACATGTGAGTAACTGACCTGTTGCCATGAGGGTGCAGAGAATAGGGAGAAGCACAATCAACCATCGTCGATTCCAAACAGTCCAGCATCGCCAAATCTGCATGATTAATTGAGCACAATAGTACTCTTCATATGAGTGATGCTTCACAATAGCTTACCATTATTGTGTCTGCAATTATTGTGGCAATTGTGCCAGAAACCTCAACCACCATCATTATCCAAAAGAATGATAACCATGGTGCTTGAAGTCCTAGGTATATGTCCCAAAAGTTCCATCCATTTCTTATAAATGCATAGTTCATAAGCAACCAGTCAGATGACAAGCTGATTATTGCTGCAATATAAAGGAATATGATAGCCAAGACCATAATTATCTTTCGTCGTTCGACCTGGAAGTCCTTGGGAGAAACTATTAGACTATGTTAGTAGCTGTTAATAATACAAATAAAAACACAACAAACAGATACTCCAGAGTGAGATGGCTAAGATTCCTGTATACACTCCTGCAGCACAATGAGATTCTATACTCATCAGTCAATGAAACATACCATTCAAAAATGCCTCCAAGAGGGTTTTGTTCAGATAGACATCTATGCTCTCAAAAATTACTTTTATATCTTCACTTGTCAGATCTGGGATATCTGCTGTTGTTGACATTCTGGGAGTGTATTGTATTGTGAGGTTCCTGTGGCTAGTATTTCCCTGTAATAAATATGGTGAGGATGTCAGCACTTAATGATAAATGAAACCTAAAGATGACAGAAGTCCTTGGACATCTTGAGGGAAGTTTTATACTGGAAACCAGCAACATTGAGTGTTTGTAACTGGATTCACATACAGGTCATACTGTAGTAGCAGCATCATACTCATGAGATGATCATTTTACCAAAGATAATAATCAATATCTATTCTTATTTCTTGTATACTGCTTATAGGCTCAGTGCATCTCTGCTGTAGCAGTCAAAAATGCTGTGTTGTGATGGCATGGACATGAGAAGAATGAAAGACAAATTGTGCTTACCAACCATAAACTCATTGCTTAAGCATAGGGCCAGTTCTAGTTGTCCTGATCCTTTTTCCTTGTCACTACATGGAATAATCTCAGTTGATGTCCATTCAACCAACACTCTGTGGTGTAATAGGCACATCACCGCAACATGTTCATGATACTAGTCTCAACCCATATAGACTTGATGCCTGGTGGTGAGAGATGAACTCAACTCCATGGTTTAAACTAGAGAATCAGATCAAGGCTGTTACCAACCATAATGGCTACTAAGCAACAATGCAAATTATCTTTAGAGGAAAATGATGAACCTTGCTTTGAGTATTTGATGTCACAAATATAATTATTCACTTTAGAACATCCATATTGAAAGCAAAATATGCCCCTGATAAACCATTGTTATATCCTAACAGATGGAAAGGAAGCCTGCTTTCCCTGTGAAAATATCATATATTGATGCATGGAAAGACCACAGTTGGCTAGAAGCTGAGTTGATATCACATTGGACCCTGTTAGAGTGACAGATCCAGTCATCAGTTTTGACATGTGAGAATGAAACATGAAATAAAGATTATAATGTTGAATGTGCTGCATGCGTGAGTTCATCTCTTGGTGGCTCAATTTGGAGAATGATCACTCATCCATTTTTAAAACAGTGCAACAAACCACCTAATGGAGAATGACGGATGTGAAGACTATTGGGTTTCAATAGTATGCCACTCTGTTACCTGAACACTGAAGCATTTACTGGTCAATATGTAAAGTGAAATCTGTACTCAGGTAATTGTTTTCTCTCAAGAACAGAAAATCATACCCACACAAATGGCAGATCAAGGCAGGTGTATGTGTGTGTAAAAAACAAAAAAAAAAGAACTATCCAGTGCTTTGGGCACATATCATTAATTCTCTTAACCCATACCTCATTGCTTCTCCCATGGCCATCCCTTCCTAGAAGCCTGAGGAACATTTGCACAAAATAAAGGATGATATCTCTCCCTGCCTTGAGTGAGTCACACTCTCACCAACATCTGAGTGTTCTCAACATTGCTTCATCTCCTGCTGAACAAACATACCTGGTGAGACACTTAGTATCAGGCTACCTATAGATTTTGTGATTTTTAATCAAATAGCGCAGTCTACAAGTGGTACAAAGAGCTATAGTGGAGGCTTTACACTGTTAGCTAAATACTACATAAGATACTGAGCAACCAAGTACAAGAACAGATTTAGAGACAACATCTAGATGAGTCAACTCTACTTGCCTTCAGTATTCAATGCTATTCCCTATACAAACCAAGACTATTATAGTCAGATCTTGGGGACTTGTCTCTATGAAGTACAAACATAAAAGCAAGCATAGAATAACTAGATAACTCATCACCTATGGCTGCTACTTATAAGACATCAAATAGGGTAACATGAAAGGTATCAGTTGACACATAGTGAAAACACAACAGGAGTGTCAGTTGAAAATATTTAATTTCCCAGGATTATATGGTATATTAGTCAGCAGCCCAACTCATGACATCATCAGAAAATCTGGCTGACACAGGAATTAAACCCAAGATCTTAAAAAGATTTCCTTTAATACCACATGACTTTTCTAAGCAGACATGCTAACCACTATACCACAAGGTCAAGACTTGAGGGAGGGAGGGTGGGTGTGAAAAGGCGCTGATTGCTATGAGAAGGATGGAGGCAAGTCTGAGTTCTTCTTGTATGCTTAGTTAGCACCTTATGAGCATTGCCTCACTCGTTCGGCTGATGCTCAACATTCAGCTGCATAAGCTAACTTCAGCTTCAAACATTGAACTATAACCTTTGAGGCTATGGGAAATGAGAGAAGCTGTGTCACTGCACAGCCTCTTTCTGCAAGTGAGAACCCAGAGGATTGCGAGTCCCCCAACCAGATCTCGCATGCGAGATCACAGGCAGAATCCTCTGAAGCCTATCCCTGACTACAGGGTGTATGAACTATATATTGAGGGATGCCAACCTAGACATGGAGTCTTTTAATGAACGGAAACCATCTAAAGAATCACCAATGAACAACAGTAAAATCTCTTCAATGTTCCTCCAGTATCTCAAGAAAGCTTTTGATGACCAATAGCCTTGTTTCATTATGACCCATGGATCAACATGGGAAAGAAGGAGTTTCATTGCTCCACCGATGTGGAAACTGTGGCCCAAGACTGTCTGTAGACCTTCACGTGCCCAAATATCATTACAGCAGTGCATAAAAGCGTTTCTGTTCAATGCCGTCCATTGTCCCTGTCGAGACCAAAAGGAGAACAAGAGGGCACCATCGGGAATTCCAGTATTGACATTGAGATGATTTTGAATTGCAGTCAAGGGGTCTGTGGAATCATTGGACAAGGTCAAAGTGACCCAGTCGCCTGCATATTTTTTAGTCTTTGTGTATGGTATGAATATGCTGATCCATGAATGGTTGTTCACTGCAATGCCAGTAGTCCATGGTGAGCTTCGTAAAACATTGCGAGTAGGATCAAACTGTGATGCTGATAGAAGCATGATTTCACTGAGCCTTGTACAGCCTTTCCATGCAGTCAATGTGGCCACCCAAATGGCTGCGTCGAGTGGATTGGATAGATCCAAGTGCTTTTCCAAGGCGTCAATGTGGTTGGTTGTTACAGGCAAGCGTGGTGCGGAACAAGGAGTAATTGGGGCAAGAGCATCGGCACCTTTTTTGGTCCATGTGAGGATATTTCCTCTGAGCCATGGAGCATTATTATACTCATGCCTGTCAACCAGTATCAGTCTCGTTATTAGGAATACTACTGATTCAAATGTTGCTTTACCAAAGCTTTATGCCATCAATCCATGAGTCAATGGTAGTCTTTCGAACTTTGCCGGCACTCATTTCTGCAACAAAGATGGAGAGAAGCACATCATCTGCTGGCATTCTGTTCACTTCTGGAACGTGAAAGCTGTCGTAAAATTGGGTGAAGCACAAGAGACCAGCACTGTAATTCTTGAGAGTCTCTTCGGTTACAGAAGCAAGCATAACATTCTTCCATGAAGCAATTAAGTGCAGGGGAAAAACTGAGGAGAGTGTAGTGAAAGAATTAATAGCATAGGGTGTTTCCCAGTATGGGATTCATTGCAAAGCGAGAACCAGTAGTCGAAGAGCAGAATTTTGGATCTTTGAGCCTTTCCGGTGGTACACCGTCTATGTGTTCACACCTAGATTTTGCGATTTTGTAGCAATACAATTGCATATCTATCCTGTACTAGTGATAATAAAAGGACTATAGCTGAGGCTTCAAGCTGATAGTCACAGCAGTATGCAACTAGTGAAGCCAGGACTTAGATGCAATACCACTAGTGGGTCAAATCTAGCAGCCGGCCATACTAGTGACTTGAATACTAGCTGGACTACTTAATATAAGGCCACTAGTAGACAAGTAACGCGACTAGCGCACCAAACAAGGAGCAGAATACACAGATCTCATAAAGTTCAGTCACTAGTAGACTGATCAGGGCAGAAATGCCTAAGTCAGGTTAACTAGTCATGCAGCAATCTCAAAGCAGGACTTAGAAATGAATTAGCAGCGGATTAACGTTACACCCAGATCCAACTAGTGCAATCAGATCTATTATGATCGGCACTAGTATAGCCCGGCTGCGCTTTCGATCATGGCTGACTACGGTTGCGAGCACAAGGATGTGGCTAGTCGTTCATCTCTGGCACTAGTGGCGCGTTGCTGGGTCAAGAATGCGAGATTAAACCGCTAGCTGAGCTCCGTGGCTCACTAGTCGTCCAATAGCAATTTCTAGACTGACTATTGCGTGTTTATGCGCGGTATTTCAGGCCTAGCCAAGAAATCTGTACCAAAAATACCCCACTAGTGTAGTTGTTTGCGTCGCTTTGTACCTTTCTTTACAGTATATAAGTAGTAGAATAGCCACTCGCAATGGGAGGCAATGCCATCCCTGTGATTGTGACCTACTAGTCAGTATCTAGTGCCCCAATTAAAGGCTTTTGTACTTAACCTCAAATGAAGCGGCTACTAGTTGCTAAGTTACCTATAGTATTGAGTGAATTGAAGTCCCTTTGAGTCTACTATTGTGTCCTGCAAAGGCCAAGAGTGCTCCAAAGTTAGTTCTTGCAGTTTCTCAAAGTTAAAGTATTATTCTTAGGCCAAGAGTGCCACTAGTAAGCTAGAGTGCGAACTAGTCAAGTGTTATCACTTGTAGGAAGTATTACAGGGCCAAGAGAGCCAATAGTCTGAACAGCCGGAGTCCCAGTGAGCGCAGTAGCTCAAAACCAAGTCACATTCATTCAATTGTGTCTTACCCACCCCACTAGTGCAAGTAGTATGCTTGTAAAACTCACTAGTAACGAATAAAACATCTTTTGAACAACTTACCTTGATTATTGAGTCTGCAGAGTGCTTCTATCGTACTCGAAACACCAAAATTCAATACATTGGTGATAGTGTAGAGTGTAGAGAGGTTTAGTGTTGGTTGGAGCTCATTTCCACCCACTAGTCTTTTGCCACTCGCCATTACCAAGCACATCACCAGACTCTTGGCTTCTTTTGCGATGAGCTTGGTAGGGTCAAGCTATTGCCTCTGACTGGATGCAGCAGTTCATCTATCACTGTTGACGAACTTCCAGAATGAGGCACATCTGCACTAGCAGATGTGTTATGAATGCGGATCCTATACATAAGTCAAATAATCTCTGAGCTCCATCGGGAGCTTGAACTTGATGTCAAGTCAGTTATCATTCAGACCCAAATTGCCACGAGAAATGGGATCTGCACGATTAGCTTCCGATGTGACATAAACTGGGGACAATGAAATGTTGAGAGCCATCAAATGATTAGACAAATGCAGAATGGAAGAATTTCGGTGTATGTTCCGAGAACGTCCCTTTTTGTGTGCTTCAATAGACCCTGTGTTGTCGCCATGAACTGGGGCCTCACAGTCAGATAGATCCGTAGTAGACACCCACATGGCAAAGAGTTCTATCACAATTGTCTCCGCCCATCTAATATCCCGGCCATCAGTGTTCCAACCCTCCTTCAGTTTCCATGCTACCCATCTGTGGCCAACAACAATTCCAATACCCCAGGATGTAGAAGCATCAATCCAGGCATCTACATCTCATACTATCCTTGGCTGCAAGGAGCGCCGGTATGACGTGATGGATAGAGCATTGAACCACAATTTTAAATCATTGACAACAGGTGCAGGAATGTGGTGTGATACGAATTTGTTGGGGAACTTGGAGAGAAAGCAAGATAGACTGGGCATAAGAGCATGGTGGTCTCTGTAGACAAAGCAGACATGCTGCAACGTGCCATGAAGAGAAGCCATTAGATCATACTTGACAGTAGCATTTACTAATGCATGCTGTAAGAAGTCAGTGACTTTCTTCAAGTACTTGAGATGCTTCTTTTCTGGCAAAGACACCATCTTTGCATCCAGATCCCATCAGAACCCGACATAGGTCATCTTTGATGCAAAATCGTGACCTTTTTCGACTACTGGATGCCATAAGATCCCCAAGGGATCAGATATACCGAATATGGTCGATAAATCGAAGGCATAATGGAATTTGGTCAAACCATCATCATTGGTGATTGAACGAGTTGGATAACGCAAGATGTCGAAGTCATCGACCCACTTAAAGACATTAGGAATCTTGTGCCAAACCAATATATCCTTGAAAGCATCAGCGACTTCTCCTTGTATGTTTTCCGCTGTTGTCAGACCAAAGGGGATACAATGGTTAGGCCAAATAAGTCCATGCCAGTATGTTGCAATGTAACACTTATGGCTTGGGATGATTGGAGAACATTGATAAGCTTTAATCCAGTCCAGTCCAGCCACCTGGGTTCCTGGAGGTGCTTTCACCACCTGAAAGCCGAGTATAAGTTCGAGATTCAAACATTAAGACATAGGGTGCAATTGGGCCTCCCTTGTTTCAACATGGGACCACATCATATGTTGCTGTTCAATTGGAACACTGGACAACCCTCCTCCCAGGAGAATAGCTCCTCGAGACATGGAATAGCCATGTTCACATGGGACATAAAGGGTTCTCTCCTCGGAGAATAGCTCCATTACACAATAGGAGAGGCATCATAATATACATAAATATGATACTCACTGCATCGGCAAACATTGAAGCGGTGTACCATTTTGTCGGATTGTCTTTTGCGTTGAGCCATGAGTTCGTGCTATCGCCATTGCCATCTTTTGCTGACAGGTTATGGATGACATGAAACTTTGAACCTTCATCAATAACCGCTAATGGCGCTGTTCGGAAGTGGCCACCAAAGAAGATCTCACCGTCTTCTATAGATAGCCCTCCATACATATGTCCTGCTGCAATCTCTTCTTGAAGATATTGATCAACTACTGCTTCATTTTCCATCGCTGAAGAAGAATTTTGAGGAATAAAATTTTGTGTGAGAGGGGGTGGAAAGCCTATCAGAGCGCCATAGAGTATATCATGAACCAAATTAGGGTATGTTTCCTGTAGACCACACTTTTCAAGAGTCTGTCACCATGCGTCAGCATGGTAAGGCATGATGACTCTCTTGCCCTCAGTTTCGAGGGCATGCTGATGCTCTATGACTTGACTCAGCACATAAGGAGCATATGTGGAGGGTGTGGTCTGAAGACATAGTACATCAGCCTGGTCCTTGGACATTGTGTTGCAAGCAGACAGGCTGGTCATCTGAGACTCAGTGCAGATAGTTCCCTCTCCAAGCGACAAGAAAGGTGCGTCCTGGTTTGGATGGTGCAAATTCCTTGCATGTATCGGCTTTATGACCTTTGGCTCCACAACGGACACAGAGGAAGTCAAATCCCTGTCGGTCTGTATCTTTCCGAAAGGAATTTCGGGCTTTGTTTTCGTATGGCTGGTAATGAATAGAGTTCTTCATCTTGGCTTGCTTTGACAAACCTTCTATGAAATTAGGTTGTAAGCTTGGGGTGAAAACTGAGGCTTTGATTTCCTTGGATATCATTCTCCTTGTAACCCTCTGTAGAACTCGATTCCAGCCCTCAATGTATTGCTTGTCATTGACATCAATAATGAAACCTCCTGGTCATGTGAAAAACTGGGCCCATATGTTGTTGCAGTCAAACTCCTTGTGCGCTTCGAAATTGGCATCGATGTCCAGGTCCGTCACTGCACGTTGATGGTGTTTGACGAAGCCTTCAAAAATACGATCCCCACCTTTCTTGCAAACCTCAGAAATGAAGCTGAGGAAGTTCTCATATGCCGCCAGCCAATGAGCCAAGGTCATTTCTTTTTCATCCAGAAAAGCAGAGGTGTCCAGTACCCAGATGTTCATTGAACTTGTACCTCTTGCAAACTTCCTGTATGCGACATCTCTTGCCAGCCATATGCTAGTGAGAGCCGCAGTGGTGAACATTATCAAGGGTGGAGAAATGCCATTGCAAATGAGAACAAACAAATCGTCAGGGAAAGAGTTGTCAAGAGAATTGTAGCCTCCATTCGTTAGAGCTACAGCATCCTCGAATTTGAACGGTGATTCCGCTTCTTGAGCTTGAGCTTTGGCGGCGCCAGGTCCTGTATTCTGCTGGTGGGTACACCACAAGGAATCCATCTGATTTGTTAACTCGTTTTCATCTTCATCATCTGAGATCTCTGCAGGATCGGTTGCTTCTTGCCTCTTCTCCTCTCTCCTTGTGTTTCTTTCTTTCAACTCCTTTATCATCTGTGCGGTTACAGCTATCGTCGCCATGTCATAGGAGTCCAGTGGGGGGTTACCACCACCTCCTTGGTTTCCAGGTTGTGCAGGCATGATAAGATGGGTAATAAAGGCAATAGTATTAAGAATAAAGCTGAAGGCCCAATGAAGTTGCTACCTGCGAAAAGGCACTGATTGCTACGAGAAGGATGGAGGCAAGTCTGAGTTCTTCTTGTATGCTTAGTCAGCACCTTATGAGCATTGCCTCACTCGTTCGGCTGATGCTCAACGTTCAATGGCATTATACATTTATATATTGATGCCTCCATATGACCTTTCTCCCTTATATTTCTAATATCCCAATTGAGCTCTCCCTTTGGGGCCTCCTCAGGCTACTGGGTGGGTCAGGGGATGATACTAGTGTATGCCTAAACATAAATGGCATAAAAGCAAACTCTCTGGTGAGGTATGGGGGCCCTGGGGAGGAGGTAAAAAGGGTAAAATAATAATAAAATAGTGAAAATAGGCGGAATATTCACTTTTAGGGGGTGCTGCATACATGGGATTGGTTCAAAAACTTTACCAATGAGTTCCCTGGCCTTGAATACCCTAAAATAACCCCTCCACAGTACATGTGGTGTATTTTATAGCTAGGGATAATAGGGAATATTCACTTTTTATAGTGCTGCATGCATTGGATCACTTTAGGGATCTTACCAATCAATTTCTACACTATGAAAACCCTAGAATACATCTTCATATGCTATATATGATCACTGAAACATGATGAAAAATAGGGATTAGGGAGGTACATATGATTTATTTTGTTTTCTAGCCATTGTACCAGTCTAGGGACATCACCAATCGATTCCTTGACCTTGAAAACTCCTAAATGATGCATGGTTTCATTTATAGGGTCTCAGAATCAATAGTAATAAAGATATGACAGTTTAGGAGGAGCACATATAAATACTCATATTTCTGGACCTCAGAAAACTTCAGAGTTTTTACCAGTGCATTCTCAGACATTAAAAACCTCCAGAACATCTCTGACATTTTGTATTTCCATTTTTAGGCCTTTTTAGCTGGTATTATACTATATTATGTTGTTTTGCAGCCAAGATACTAATTAGGCCTTATGCTATGAAAGTCAATTATGATAAGATAGATAACTTGATCCCTAATAAAGGTTTGACAACACCTAATTAGCCTCTTCCTGGGGAAGCCAAAAAATATTTCCAGCTTCAACCAATTACCTTTTTTATCTCCCAATTCTAGACTGTCAATTTGTAATTACATTAGTTGCATCTACCAGGGATTGAACATGGGGCTGGATTAATAGATATATTTCCATTATAAATAAGAATACAACAAAGGTGTGCCAACCATTATACTATATAGCACATAACTAACTAGTTATCTTGAGTTAGTTTGTCATGCAGGCAGTGGCTATAACAAAATCAATCTGACACCAAGTGGTTTCTCTCTTTGAAAAAGATGTGAAAAATGCAATTAATATTTAAGAATGATGTAGCTATCAAAAAGTGTTTGTATTAGAAGAGAATAGCAAAGGGCTCCAGGTCTCTAAAGACAGCACTGGCCTAACTCATACTGCTCTCTCTGTCACTCTTCTTCCTACATCTTGCAATCTGTGAACCCTATACAGTCAAGGACCATCTGCCCATATCCCATACTTGTGAAATAAGCCTCCCTTGTTCACTCATACATCATCATCACCATTATTGCTTGATTGTTGTCATCAATCTCCTGCCAACTGCACTTCTCTGGTTCTCTGCTCCAAGATGCAACAGATTTTGATTTTGTCTTGCAGATTGGCATTGTTTTCATCACAAGATGCTCGTTCATTGTGATGGAGGCCTTTTCGAATAGATGTGTGGTTGGGGAGGGTGATCAACACTATGCAATAGGCTTACCGCTGTTGCAACCATGGGACAATGCATCCAAAGTATCTATAACAAATACATGAATATTTCAGTTCAATAATACATATCTGTGGCCCCTACAACCAAGCCATATAGGTAAACAGTAGAGTATGACATCAATGACTGCACGAAAACAGAAGGGGATTATCTTATCTCTTATTATGTATTCAAAAGATAATGAGGTATAATATTCATCACATAATCCTATCGGGCTGGATTATTATGCAAACTGCCTAATAAGGTACTTACAAAATCTTGAACACACCCCAGGAGCACATTTTAAACCTTTGAAATCTATGTTAAAATATGCTCCTGGGGTGTTCTGGGGGTTTTTAATATCTGAGAATGCACTGGTAAAAACTCTGAAGTTTTCTGAGGTCCAGAAATATGAGTATTTATATGTGCTCCTCCTAAACTGTCATATCTTTATTACTATTGATTCTGAGACCCTATAAATGAAACCATGCATCATTTAGGAGTTTTCAAGGTCAAGGAATCGATTGGTGATGTCCCTAGACTGGTACAATGGCTAGAAAACAAAATAAATCATATGTACCTCCCTAATCCCTATTTTTCATCATGTTTCAGTGATCATATATAGCATATGAAGATGTATTCTAGGGTTTTCATAGTGTAGAAATTGATTGGTAAGATCCCTAAAGTGATCCAATGCATGCAGCACTATAAAAAGTGAATATTCCCTATTATCCCTAGCTATAAAATACACCACATGTACTGTGGAGGGGTTATTTTAGGGTATTCAAGGCCAGGGAACTCATTGGTAAAGTTTTTGAACCAATCCCATGTATGCAGCACCCCCTAAAAGTGAATATTCCGCCTATTTTCACTATTTTATTATTATTTTACCCTTTTTACCTCCTCCCCAGGGCCCCCATACCTCACCAGAGAGTTTGCTTTTATGCCATTTATGTTTAGGCATACACTAGTATCATCCCCTGACCCACCCAGTAGCCTGAGGAGGCCCCAAAGGGAGAGCTCAATTGGGATATTAGAAATATAAGGGAGAAAGGTCATATGGAGGCATCAATATATAAATGTATAATGCCATTGAACGTTGAGCATCAGCCGAACGAGTGAGGCAATGCTCATAAGGTGCTGACTAAGCATACAAGAAGAACTCAGACTTGCCTCCATCCTTCTCGTAGCAATCAGTGCCTTTTCGCAGGTAGCAACTTCATTGGGCCTTCAGCTTTATTCTTAATACTATTGCCTTTATTACCCATCTTATCATGCCTGCACAACCTGGAAACCAAGGAGGTGGTGGTAACCCCCCACTGGACTCCTATGACATGGCGACGATAGCTGTAACCGCACAGATGATAAAGGAGTTGAAAGAAAGAAACACAAGGAGAGAGGAGAAGAGGCAAGAAGCAACCGATCCTGCAGAGATCTCAGATGATGAAGATGAAAACGAGTTAACAAATCAGATGGATTCCTTGTGGTGTACCCACCAGCAGAATACAGGACCTGGCGCCGCCAAAGCTCAAGCTCAAGAAGCGGAATCACCGTTCAAATTCGAGGATGCTGTAGCTCTAACGAATGGAGGCTACAATTCTCTTGACAACTCTTTCCCTGACGATTTGTTTGTTCTCATTTGCAATGGCATTTCTCCACCCTTGATAATGTTCACCACTGCGGCTCTCACTAGCATATGGCTGGCAAGAGATGTCGCATACAGGAAGTTTGCAAGAGGTACAAGTTCAATGAACATCTGGGTACTGGACACCTCTGCTTTTCTGGATGAAAAAGAAATGACCTTGGCTCATTGGCTGGCGGCATATGAGAACTTCCTCAGCTTCATTTCTGAGGTTTGCAAGAAAGGTGGGGATCGTATTTTTGAAGGCTTCGTCAAACACCATCAACGTGCAGTGACGGACCTGGACATCGATGCCAATTTCGAAGCGCACAAGGAGTTTGACTGCAACAACATATGGGCCCAGTTTTTCACATGACCAGGAGGTTTCATTATTGATGTCAATGACAAGCAATACATTGAGGGCTGGAATCGAGTTCTACAGAGGGTTACAAGGAGAATGATATCCAAGGAAATCAAAGCCTCAGTTTTCACCCCAAGCTTACAACCTAATTTCATAGAAGGTTTGTCAAAGCAAGCCAAGATGAAGAACTCTATTCATTACCAGCCATACGAAAACAAAGCCCGAAATTCCTTTCGGAAAGATACAGACCGACAGGGATTTGACTTCCTCTGTGTCCGTTGTGGAGCCAAAGGTCATAAAGCCGATACATGCAAGGAATTTGCACCATCCAAACCAGGACGCACCTTTCTTGTCGCTTGGAGAGGGAACTATCTGCACTGAGTCTCAGATGACCAGCCTGTCTGCTTGCAACACAATGTCCAAGGACCAGGCTGATGTACTATGTCTTCAGACCACACCCTCCACATATGCTCCTTATGTGCTGAGTCAAGTCATAGAGCATCAGCATGCCCTCGAAACTGAGGGCAAGAGAGTCATCATGCCTTACCATGCTGACGCATGGTGACAGACTCTTGAAAAGTGTGGTCTACAGGAAACATACCCTAATTTGGTTCATGATATACTCTATGGCGCTCTGATAGGCTTTCCACCCCCTCTCACACAAAATTTTATTCCTCAAAATTCTTCTTCAGCGATGGAAAATGAAGCAGTAGTTGATCAATATCTTCAAGAAGAGATTGCAGCAGGACATATGTATGGAGGGCTATCTATAGAAGACGGTGAGATCTTCTTTGGTGGCCACTTCCGAACAGCGCCATTAGCGGTTATTGATGAAGGTTCAAAGTTTCATGTCATCCATAACCTGTCAGCAAAAGATGGCAATGGCGATAGCACGAACTCATGGCTCAACGCAAAAGACAATCCGACAAAATGGTACACCGCTTCAATGTTTGCCGATGCAGTGAGTATCATATTTATGTATATTATGATGCCTCTCCTATTGTGTAATGGAGCTATTCTCCGAGGAGAGAACCCTTTATGTCCCATGTGAACATGGCTATTCCATGTCTCGAGGAGCTATTCTCCTGGGAGGAGGGTTGTCCAGTGTTCCAATTGAACAGCAACATATGATGTGGTCCCATGTTGAAACAAGGGAGGCCCAATTGCACCCTATGTCTTAATGTTTGAATCTCGAACTTATACTCGGCTTTCAGGTGGTGAAAGCACCTCCAGGAACCCAGGTGGCTGGACTGGACTGGATTAAAGCTTATCAATGTTCTCCAATCATCCCAAGCCATAAGTGTTACATTGCAACATACTGGCATGGACTTATTTGGCCTAACCATTGTATCCCCTTTGGTCTGACAACAGCGGAAAACATACAAGGAGAAGTCGCTGATGCTTTCAAGGATATATTGGTTTGGCACAAGATTCCTAATGTCTTTAAGTGGGTCGATGACTTCGACATCTTGCGTTATCCAACTCGTTCAATCACCAATGATGATGGTTTGACCAAATTCCATTATGCCTTCGATTTATCGACCATATTCGGTATATCTGATCCCTTGGGGATCTTATGGCATCCAGTAGTCGAAAAAGGTCACGATTTTGCATCAAAGATGACCTATGTCGGGTTCTGATGGGATCTGGATGCAAAGATGGTGTCTTTGCCAGAAAAGAAGCATCTCAAGTACTTGAAGAAAGTCACTGACTTCTTACAGCATGCATTAGTAAATGCTACTGTCAAGTATGATCTAATGGCTTCTCTTCATGGCACGTTGCAGCATGTCTGCTTTGTCTACAGAGACCACCATGCTCTTATGCCCAGTCTATCTTGCTTTCTCTCCAAGTTCCCCAACAAATTCGTATCACACCACATTCCTGCACCTGTTGTCAATGATTTAAAATTGTGGTTCAATGCTCTATCCATCACGTCATACCGGCGCTCCTTGCAGCCAAGGATAGTATGAGATGTAGATGCCTGGATTGATGCTTCTACATCCTGGGGTATTGGAATTGTTGTTGGCCACAGATGGGTAGCATGGAAACTGAAGGAGGGTTGGAACACTGATGGCCGGGATATTAGATGGGCGGAGACAATTGTGATAGAACTCTTTGCCATGTGGGTGTCTACTACGGATCTATCTGACTGTGAGGCCCCAGTTCATGGCGACAACACAGGGTCTATTGAAGCACACAAAAAGGGACGTTCTCGGAACATACACCGAAATTCTTCCATTCTGCATTTGTCTAATCATTTGATGGCTCTCAACATTTCATTGTCCCCAGTTTATGTCACATCGGAAGCTAATCGTGCAGATCCCATTTCTCGTGGCAATTTGGGTCTGAATGATAACTGACTTGACATCAAGTTCAAGCTCCCGATGGAGCTCAGAGATTATTTGACTTATGTATAGGATCCGCATTCATAACACATCTGCTAGTGCAGATGTGCCTCATTCTGGAAGTTCGTCAACAGTGATAGATGAACTGCTGCATCCAGTCAGAGGCAATAGCTTGACCCTACCAAGCTCATCGCAAAAGAAGCCAAGAGTCTGGTGATGTGCTTGGTAATGGCGAGTGGCAAAAGACTAGTGGGTGGAAATGAGCTCCAACCAACACTAAACCTCTCTACACTCTACACTATCACCAATGTATTGAATTTTGGTGTTTCGAGTACGATAGAAGCACTCTGCAGACTCAATAATCAAGGTAAGTTGTTCAAAAGATGTTTTATTCGTTACTAGTGAGTTTTACAAGCATACTACTTGCACTAGTGGGGGTGGGTAAGACACAATTGAATGAATGTGACTTGGTTTTGAGCTACTGCGCTCACTGGGACTCCGGCTGTTCAGACTATTGGCTCTCTTGGCCCTGTAATACTTCCTACAAGTGATAACACTTGACTAGTTCGCACTCTAGCTTACTAGTGGCACTCTTGGCCTAAGAATAATACTTTAACTTTGAGAAACTGCAAGAACTAACTTTGGAGCACTCTTGGCCTTTGCAGGACACAATAGTAGACTCAAAGGGACTTCAATTCACTCAATACTATAGGTAACTTAGCAACTAGTAGCCGCTTCATTTGAGGTTAAGTACAAAAGCCTTTAATTGGGGCACTAGATACTGACTAGTAGGTCACAATCACAGGGATGGCATTGCCTCCCATTGCGAGTGGCTATTCTACTACTTATATACTGTAAAGAAAGGTACAAAGCGACGCAAACAACTACACTAGTGGGGTATTTTTGGTACAGATTTCTTGGCTAGGCCTGAAATACGCGCATAAACACGCAATAGTCAGTCTAGAAATTGCTATTGGACGACTAGTGAGCCACGGAGCTCAGCTAGCGGTTTAATCTCGCATTCTTGACCCAGCAACGCGCCACTAGTGCCAGAGATGAACGACTAGCCACATCCTTGTGCTCGCAACCGTAGTCAGCCATGATCGAAAGCGCAGCCGGGCTATACTAGTGCCGATCATAATAGATCTGATTGCACTAGTTGGATCTGGGTGTAACGTTAATCCGCTGCTAATTCATTTCTAAGTCCTGCTTTGAGATTGCTGCATGACTAGTTAACCTGACTTAGGCATTTCTGCCCTGATCAGTCTACTAGTGACTGAACTTTATGAGATCTGTGTATTCTGCTCCTTGTTTGGTGCGCTAGTCGCGTTACTTGTCTACTAGTGGCCTTATATTAAGTAGTCCAGCTAGTATTCAAGTCACTAGTATGGCCGGCTGCTAGATTTGACCCACTAGTGGTATTGCATCTAAGTCCTGGCTTCACTAGTTGCATACTGCTGTGACTATCAGCTTGAAGCCTCAGCTATAGTCCTTTTATTATCACTAGTACAGGATAGATATGCAATTGTATTGGCTACAAAATCGCAAATCTAGGTGTGAACACATAGACGGTGTACACCGGAAAGGCTCAAAGATCCAAAATTCTGCTCTTCGACTACTGGTTCTCGCTTTGCAATGAATCCCATACTGGGAAACACCCTATGCTATTAATTCTTTCACTACACTCTCCTCAGTTTTTTCCCCTGCACTTAATTGCTTCATGGAAGAATGTTATGCTTGCTTCTGTAACCGAAGAGACTCTCAAGAATTACAGTGCTGGTCTCTTGTGCTTCACCCAATTTTACGACAGCTTTCACGTTCCAGAAGTGAACAGAATGCCAGCAGATGATGTGCTTCTCTCCCATCTTTGTTGCAGAAATGAGTGCCGGCAAAGTTCGAAAGACTCACCATCTGACTCATGGATTGATGGCATAAAGCTTTGGTAAAGCAACATTTGAATCAGTAGTATTCCTAATAACGAGACTGATACTGGTTGACAGGCATGAGTATAATAATGCTCCATGGCTCAGAGGAAATATCCTCACAATGGACCAAAAAAGGTGCCGATGCTCTTGCCCCAATTACTCCTTGTTCCGCACCCACGCTTGCCTGTAACAACCAACCACATTGACGCCTTGGAAAAGCACTTGGATCTATCCAATCCACTCGACGCAGCCATTTGGGTGGCCACATTGACTGCATGGAAAGGCTGTACAAGGCTCAGTGAAATCATGCTTCTATCAGCATCACAGTTTGATCCTACTCGCAATGTTTTACGAAGCTCACCATGGACTACTGCATTGCAGTGAACAACCATTCATGGATCAGCATATTCATACCATACACAAAGACTAAAAAATATGCAGGCGACTGGGTCACTTTGACCTTGTCCAATGATTCCACAGACCCCTTGACTGCAATTCAAAATCATCTCAATGTCAATACTGGAATTCCCGATGGTGCCCTCTTGTTCTCCTTTTGGTCTCGACAGGGACAATGGACGGCATTGAACAGAAACGCTTTATGCACTGCTGTAATGATATTTGGGCACGTGAAGGTCTACAGACAGTCTTGGGCCACAGTTTCCACATCGGTGGAGCAATGAAACTCCTTCTTTCCCATGTTGATCCATGGGTCATAATGAAACAAGGCTATTGGTCATCAAAAGCTTTCTTGAGATACTGGAGGAACATTGAAGAGATTTTACTGTTGTTCATTGGTGATTCTTTAGATGGTTTCCGTTCATTAAAAGACTCCATGTCTAGGTTGGCATCCCTCAATATATAGTTCATACACCCTGTAGTCAGGGATAGGCTTCAGAGGATTCTGCCTGTGATCTCGCATGCGAGATCTGGTTGGGGGACTCGCAATCCTCTGGGTTCTCACTTGCAGAAAGAGGCTGTGCAGTGACACAGCTTCTCTCATTTCCCATAGCCTCAAAGGTTATAGTTCAATGTTTGAAGCTGAAGTTAGCTTATGCAGCTGAATGTTGAGCATCAGCCGAACGAGTGAGGCAATGCTCATAAGGTGCTAACTAAGCATACAAGAAGAACTCAGACTTGCCTCCATCCTTCTCATAGCAATCAGCGCCTTTTCACACCACCCTCCCTCCTCAAGTCTTGACCTTGTGGTATAGTGGTTAGCATGTCTGCTTAGAAAAGTCATGTGGTATTAAAGGAATCTTTTTAAGATCTTGGGTTTAATTCCTGTGTCAGCCAGATTTCTGATGATGTCATGAGTTGGGCTGCTGACTAATATACCATATAATCCTGGGAAATAAATATTTTCAACTGACACTCCTGTTGTGTTTTCACTATGTGTCAACTGATACCTTTCATGTTACCCTATTTGATGTCTTATAAGTAGCAGCCATAGTGATGAGTTATCTAGTTATTCTATGCTTGCTTTTATGTTTGTACTTCATAGAGACAAGTCCCCAAGATCTGACTATAATAGTCTTGGTTGTATAGGGAATAGCATTGAATACTGAAGGCAAGTAGAGTTGACTCATCTAGATGTTGTCTCTAAATCTGTTCTTGTACTTGGTTGCTCAGTATCTTATGTAGTATTTAGCTAACAGTGTAAAGCCTCCACTATAGCTCTTTGTACCACTTGTAGACTGCGCTATTTGATTAAAAATCACAAAATCTATAGGTAGCCTGATACTAAGTGTCTCACCAGGTATGTTTGTTCAGCAGGAGATGAAGCAATGTTGAGAACACTCAGATGTTGTGAGAGTGTGACTCACTCAAGGCAGGGAGAGATATCATCCTTTATTTTGTGCAAATGTTCCTCAGGCTTCTAGGAAGGGATGGCCATGGAGAAGCAATGAGGTATGGGTTAAGAGAATTAATGATATGTGCCCAAAGCACTGGATAGTTCTTTTTTTTGTTTTTTACACACACATACACCTGCCTTGATCTGCCATTTGTGTGGGTATGATTTTCTGTTCTTGAGAGAAAACAATTACCTGAGTACAGATTTCACTTTACATATTGACCAGTAAATGCTTCAGTGTTCAGGTAACAGAGTGGCATACTATTGAAACCCAATAGTCTTCACATCCGTCATTCTCCATTAGGTGGTTTGTTGCACTGTTTTAAAAATGGATGAGTGATCATTCTCCAAATTGAGCCACCAAGAGATGAACTCACGCATGCAGCACATTCAACATTATAATCTTTATTTCATGTTTCATTCTCACATGTCAAAACTGATGACTGGATCTGTCACTCTAACAGGGTCCAATGTGATATCAACTCAGCTTCTAGCCAACTGTGTCTTTCCATGCATCAATATATGATATTTCACAGGGAAAGCAGGCTTCCTTTCCATCTGTTAGGATATAACAATGGTTTATCAGGGGCATATTTTGCTTTCAATATGGATGTTCTAAAGTGAATAATTATATTTGTGACATCAAATACTCAAAGCAAGGTCATCATTTCCTCTAAAGATAATTTGCATTGTTGCTTAGTAGCCATTATGGTTGGTAACAGCCTTGATCTGATTCTCTAGTTTAAACCATGGAGTTGAGTTCATCTCTCACCACCAGGCATCAAGTCTATATGGGTTGAGACTAGTATCATGAACATGTTGCGGTGATGTGCCTATTACACCACAGAGTGTTGGTTGAATGGACATCAACTGAGATTATTCCATGTAGTGACAAGGAAAAGGATCAGGACAACTAGAACTGGCCCTATGCTTAAGCAATGAGTTTATGGTTGGTAAGCACAATTTGTCTTTCATTCTTCTCATGTCCATGCCATCACAACACAGCATTTTGACTGCTACAGCAGAGATGCACTGAGCCTATAAGCAGTATACAAGAAATAAGAATAGATATTGATATTATCTTTGGTAAAATGATCATCTCATGAGTATGATGCTGCTACTACAGTATGACCTGTATGTGAATCCAGTTACAAACACTCAATGTTGCTGGTTTCCAGTATAAAACTTCCCTCAAGATGTCCAAGGACTTCTGTCATCTTTAGGTTTCATTTATCATTAAGTGCTGACATCCTCCCATATTTATTACAGGGAAATACTAGCCACAGGAACCTCACAATACAATACACTCCCAGAATGTCAACAACAGCAGATATCCCAGATCTGACAAGTGAAGATATAAAAGTAATTTTTGAGAGCATAGATGTCTATCTGAACAAAACCCTCTTGGAGGCATTTTTGAATGGTATGTTTCATTGACTGATGAGTATAGAATCTCATTGTGCTGCAGGAGTGTATACAGGAATCTTAGCCATCTCACTCTGGAGTATCTGTTTTGTTGTTTTTATTTGTATTATTAACAGCTACTAACATAGTCTAATAGTTTCTCCCAAGGACTTCCAGGTCGAACGACGAAAGATAATTATGGTCTTGGCTATCATATTCCTTTATATTGCAGCAATAATCAGCTTTCATCTGACTGGTTGCTTATGAACTATGCATTTATAAGAAATGGGGAACTTTTGGGGACATATACCTAGGACTTCAAGCACCATGGTTATCATTCTTTTGGATAATGATGGGTGGTTGAGGTTTCTGGCACAATTGCCACAATAATTGCAGACACAATAATGGTAAGCTATTGTGAAGCATCACTCATATGAAGAGTACTATTGTGCTCAATTAATCATGCAGATTTGGCGATGCTGGACTGTTTGGAATCGACGATGGTTGATTGTGCTTCTCCCTATTCTCTGCACCCTCATGGCAACAGGTCAGTTACTCACATGTCATTGAGTTCATTCCAACTGATGTTGGATAATGGAGTTGTCAAAGTCATATACATATATCACTACTTCAACAGGGCTAGTGTGCAGGCTAGTACATCATATAGCACCTATGCCATCTGGATCATTCTATATATTTCCTTCATTCTTGCAACTACCATTCTCTGCACTGTTCTTATCATCTACCGGATCATCAAAGTTGTCAGCTACACTGAACGTGGAAGGGCAGGTATTCAATCTTATAGAGGTGCTATTGAAATTCTTGTGGAATCTGCTTCCTTATATTCCTTTGTACTTATCCTCTTCATCATATTTATTACCCATCAAACATCAATAGGGAATTATCTTGATACTGTTGCTTCAGTGATACGAGTATGTTCATTCTTTGCTGCAGAATTAAAGCCTTGGTGTTATAACATGACATAGGGAATTGCTCCTACAATGGTCCTTGGCCGAGTGGCTGCAGGTCAGGCTCAATCTGATGATACCTGGAGTGAAAGTGCTGCTTCTTCACTTCGGTTTGGAGGTCATTCTGGTGACTCAGGCTCATATAGTGAAAGCAGTGCAGAGGAGCAATACATTGCAGGTTCCTCTCATAACTATGATCAAGAGAATGTGTCTGAAGAAAGTGTTGTAGGCACTCCAGGTGACCAGAGCCAACATGGCAGGGACTTGGAATAAGAAGGAAATTTGAGCATAACAGAGCTGGAACTCACACAATGTAGATGATGCTACTTGTTGGATCTTGAAGGAACTTAATACCTATTAGATACAAATGATAAATTAATCATTTTTTCTCTTTTCCTGTTTTATTTGCCACTAGTAAACCAATATTACCATACTGTGCTATGCCATTTCTGTTGGGTTCTCTGTCACATTGGTATATAATTTGTGGATGTGTGTTGCAGTTACTTGTAGATAGCTTCAAACTATCAGAATAAACTCCAAAAAGATTATATTCTATGAATGTCTAGTTGGTTACATTTGAGAAAGAGTGTATCAGATATCAATGTGAAGATTAACAACTGAACCTCCTTAGAATGTCATGTATGTAGCATAACCAACAGTTAAGATGATATTGGTAGTAGCTATTGGCAAATAGCAATGTGTTTTGATACATGGAAGCCTCTACAAAGTGCCATGAAGATGTGATATGGGTAAACATCTGAAAGATAGACTTGAGCTTTGGTTCAAAAAAGCAACTAATAGTTTCTTACATGTAACACAAATGGAGTACTGGTTAAATTTACCCAAGAAAGACACCATTGTGGTCAGTTCTCTTAGGTAGCTGAAGAGGCTATAGCTTGTGTGGATTTCTTCATTAGAACAAACATCTCAATCTCAATGGCTGGATTTCCATAAAATCCAGTAGTTCCTAGCACAAAAGAGAGCCAGCTGAGAGGTATCAATTTGTGTATAGTGAACCATAAAATTACCCTAGGCTGGCTCATATAGAGATAGATCCATTTCTTTAAGGATTTATTCTTTACTAGGTGATGTATACATATTGTATGGGGGTGGGTATTTACTGGGTAAGTCACCAGAATCACTAATAAAGTGAACAAAAGCAGTGCATTTCACAGGTGGAAGATCAGCCTACCATCTCCATATACATTCCTTCCCTTGTATTCCACTGCAGCTTCAACAGTGATGTGCTCAGTAATGGCAAGTGGCAAAAGACTAGTGGGCAGAAATGAACACCAACTGACACTAAACCTCTCACAACTCTACACTATCACCAATTGATTGAATTCGGATGTTTCAAGTACGATAGAAGCACTTTGCAGACTCAATAATCAATGGAAGTTGTTCAAAAGACACATTATTCATTACTAGTGAGTTTTACAAACATATTACTTGCACTAGTGGAGTGGGTAAGACACAATTGAATGAAATGTGACTTGGTTTGAGCTACTGCACTTGCTGAGACTATGACTGCTTCAAAATATTGGCTCTCTTGGTCCTGTACTACTCCTTACAAGTGATCTACACTTGACTAGTTCACACTCTTGGCTTACTAGTGGCACTCTTGGCCTAAGAATAATACTTTAACTTTGAGAAACTGCAAGAACTACTTTGGAGCACTCTTGGCCTTTGCAGGACACAATAGTAGATTCAAAGGGACTTCAATTCACTTAATTCTATAGGTGACTTAGCAACTAACAGCCACTTCATTGAGATTAAGCACAAAAGCCTTTAATTAGAGGCACTAGACTCTAGCTAGTCTGTTACAATCGCAGGGATGGCTTGCCTGCCTGTGCAAATTACTATTCTACTACTTATATACTGTAAAGAAAGGTACAAAGTGACACAAACAGCTATACTAATGGGGTATTTTCGGTATGGATTTCTTGGCTAGTCACGAAATATTGGGAAAAAGCACACAATAGTCAGTCTAGAAACTGCTGCTGGATGACTAGTGAGCCACAGAGCTACACTAGTGGTTTTAGGTCGCATTCTTGACCCAGCAACATGCCACTAGTGCCAAGGACAAACAACTAGCCATGCTTTTGTATCTGTAACATAGTTGGCTGTGATCAAACACACAGCCTGGCTAGCCTTGTGCCTGATCATAACAGATCTGATTGCACTAATTGGATCTAGATGCAAGGTTAATCTGTTGCTAATTCATTTCTAAGTCCTGCTTTGAGATTGCCATGTGACTAGTTAACCTGACTTAGGCATTTATGCCCTGATCTGCCTGCTAGTGACTGAACACCATGAGATCTGTGTACTCTGCTCCTTGTTTGGTGTGCTAGTTGTGTTACTTGTCTACTAGTGGCCTTATATTAATTAGTCCAGCTAGTATTCAAGTTACTAGTAGAGCCGGCTGGTAGATTTGACCCACTAGTGGTATTGCATCTAAATCCTGGCTTCACTAGTTGCATACTGCTGTAACTATCAGCTTGAAGCCTCAGCTATAGTTCTTTTATTATCACTAGTATAGGATAGATATGCAAATGTATTGTTACTGTTGTAAAATGGAGGATCAGTTCATCTCCAGTATGTACATGCACAGTGTGAAGCCAATAGTATTGCACTTGGCTGAGCTCTGTAAACACATGCAGATGTACACTACAGTACCTACTTTTATACTAAAAAACTATTTACTAGAATCTTCCATGCTTTTCCTTCTTCTTCTTCCTTAATTAGCAAGCTCAGCAAGATGCTGGATTGCCATATTGCAACAGTTACAAAATCACAAAATCTAGGTGTGAACATATAGATGGCATATCAATGGTTGTTGTTGAGTGTCGTGTTCTATGAGCTTGTTTGTGACCATGAAGAGAGACAGAGGGTTGTAGAGCAGGAAAAGCTGCTAGGGAGGCCAGGTCTGAACCTCTGGAGGCCTGGAAAAAGCAGGATGAGAAGAGGAAACAGGCAAATAAAACAAAGACTGCACTCTACCAAATGGCATTAAAGAGATGGCAGGAGCAAAAGGCAGAGGCAAGATCCAGAGGGGAAAAGTTCACATTAAAGAGATCTGTGAGGGGCCCACTAGCCAGTCCTATACTCAAGCCAGCTGCTACGGTGGTGGATGATGACAATGACGATGGGGAAGTGGGATCTGATAGTGATCAGAGCAACTCTGAGTAGCTTACCAATGTAGTCCAGGTACATGGACTGGATTTTTTCAGTGACTCAAGATGGCTTGGAATACCTATGCCATCTTAATGCTGAGAAATAAGCCTGTAACAGTATCTCTGAACATCTTTTTTTACTGTATCTCATATCCTGAATAGTATTACACATTTTTGCCTTCAAATATAATCATAATTCACATAGAATAAAGACTGAGAGAGAATATTCAATTTCATTGTTTCATTGACCAGTAAATAACTGTACCCCTTTCAATCCCACACCATAGAGAGTGATAGTCAGCAGCCTTAACTTCATAAGGCTGCACCCACTAAAGATCTTACAGACTGCCTCAATATGACTGGTATCCACCTCCAGACACAGTTGATCTAGTCTTGCGCTATTTGCCAGCCAAGCTGAGGGGATGACAACTATAAAATGATAGTCTGCATACAATGAGTATTGTGTAAACAATAAGTCATGGCACTTGCCATTTTCATGTTCCAAATTCAATAGCTGGTTGGCTTTTGTTTGTGACCATAGTAGATCAGTCATAATGGTGTTGAAACAGGGTCGAAGCTCACACATCAGGACATGGATATAAATTCCAACCATAAGATGCATGCATGCATTAAACTGGCTTGGATGAAGTCCAACAAGTCGGATAACTGACAGCTTGTGAAAGATGGCATGATCTTTATGCAAATAGTCTCAGAACTGGATAAATCCAAGTGATATAGCTTCCAATGATGGGAAGACAGATAGAATGGCCAATATATTGAGCCAACCAATTTGAACATTACAAAGGTCAAGGCAGCAAAGCTTTGGCAACTGGAAACCATGAACAATTGAGTTCAGAAAGTGGTACTTAAATACTCAAACACATCCATGCGAGCCAGTTGAAGATATGGAAAGATGTCTTAATAGTCACTGATCTGGAGACCCTGTAATCCAGATAGGTTCTTCAGCATGCAAGAGAAATTGATGTGTCATGCCAGGAAATGACATGAACCATTGATGAGATGCTGCTAAATAGTGAGATTTTTCACTCTGGCATTGTATCTAGCACCATCAGTAAACTAAGGATCAAGCAGCTCTGGCCACCAGTATGTCACCTCCTTGAACAAGACTTCATAGCTGAGGTATGACAAGTCCTTGCAGCATAATGCAATATTTTGAAGGGCCTGTCAATCAGCAGGCAGATCTGCATCAAAGTTTGGAATGATTTCTATCTGTATGTCAAGTGGAAGATGAGACACTAACATGTCTTTCAGTATATATAATATTCATCAATTACCCAATTTATGATGCACTTGTTTCACTTGTCTATGTATAGATCAGTCCACAGGGACCTACAGGTTTCTTAGTTTCAGTATTGGAATCACACACTTGAATGCTATCTTACAAACCTGTACACAAAAACCTATCTAAATATTTTACTTGAGGAATGTAGTAGTATGAAAGGAAACTGTATATGTAAGGAATGAGGACACTGCTATATGGTCATTTTCTCTGCTGTTGGTATTTCCTAGTGCTGGTCTATCTACAGTCCAGGTACTGATCCATCTATGGTCTGGATACATGGACTCGTATGTGCCATGGCTTGCCAGTGGCTGGCCTTTCAAGTCCAATAAGGATTGACTCATCCACACCTTGGGACAGGGACATTCAATTACTTATAATACTGGCCTCGGAATGACAACTTTCAGTCCAACCAGATTTGATCAGCTGTTGTCAGTGTTGTAGCTACAGGTGTCGACATATAAATGTAGTCATGTCATCTGTTGTACCTTTTCTTTTCTTCACACCTTTGATGGCTTGCAATGATGAACATATGGAACTGAAGCATTGCTTGTAGATGGTATATATTGCATAGTGGCATTGATCTAGAATATGTTTAAAATTGTGATGTCACTGGCCCTTTCACCCTCCTCAAGATCCTGCATTATTTTCATAGCCCACCAGGCACATTACCATCTCCATCATAAACTCTAGTGGTGTAAACATATAAATCTGGGATTTAGGATCAGTCTCTCAGAGCTGAAGCATCACAAAATCTGTGTGGATTTGGAGCCTGAGTATCTGACAGGTTGACATTAGGAAAAAGCCAAATAGCCTATTAGCCCGAATAATCAAAGTCAATATGGCACATCACCAATCTCGGCTTATTCTTGAGCGGATTGGGTTATCTTATCTATCCAGGCTTCTATTGGTGAGTGAAATTAATTTATATCTACATATCTTAGAGTATACTATTGTGTCAGATGATTGTAGCATACCCATGCCAATCTATGAATGAGTTAACCCAAAACACAGAGCACTGCTCAAGAACATTACTTGAAGTTCAATCGCAGGGTGCAACTGGGCCAAATTTTGGCAACAAAGCAATGCTGCACTATATGTACTCTACTGGAATGACCGCCACCTGACATTCACCATGAGAAACTAAGTGCGATGTTGTGTATAAACCCAAGTTAGCCTCCGGTGATACGCCGTCTATGTGTTCACACCTAGATTTTGTGATTTTGTAGCAATACAATTGCATATCTATCCTGTACTAGTGATAATAAAAGGACTATAGCTGAGGCTTCAAGCTGATAGTCACAGCAGTATGCAACTAGTGAAGCCAGGACTTAGATGCAATACCACTAGTGGGTCAAATCTAGCAGCCGGCCATACTAGTGACTTGAATACTAGCTGGACTACTTAATATAAGGCCACTAGTAGACAAGTAACGCGACTAGCGCACCAAACAAGGAGCAGAATACACAGATCTCATAAAGTTCAGTCACTAGTAGACTGATCAGGGCAGAAATGCCTAAGTCAGGTTAACTAGTCATGCAGCAATCTCAAAGCAGGACTTAGAAATGAATTAGCAGCGGATTAACGTTACACCCAGATCCAACTAGTGCAATCAGATCTATTATGATCGGCACTAGTATAGCCCGGCTGCACTTTCGATCACGGCCGACTACAGTTGCAAGCATGAGGGTGTGGCTAGTCGTTCATCTCCGGTGCTAGTGGTGCGTTGCTGGGTCAAGAACGCGAGATTAAACTGTTAGTTGAGCTCCATGGCTCACTAGTCGTCCAATAGCAATTTCTAGACCGACTATTGCGTGTTTATGCATGATATTTCGGGCCTAGCCAAGAAATCTGTACCAAAAATACCCCACTAGTGTAGCTGTTTGTGTTGCTTTGTACCTTTCTTTACAGTATATAAGTAGTAGAATAGCCACTCGCAATGGGAGGCAATGCCATCCCTGTGATTGTGACCTACTAGTCAGTATCTAGTGCCCCAATTAAAGGCTTTTGTGCTTAACCTCAAATGAAGCGGCTACTAGTTGCTAAGTTACCTATAGTATTGAGTGAATTGAAGTCCCTTTGAGTCTACTATTGTGTCCTGCAAAGGCCAAGAGTGCTCCAAAGTTAGTTCTTGCAGTTTCTCAAAGTTAAAGTATTATTCTTAGGCCAAGAGTGCCACTAGTAAGCTAGAGTGCGAACTAGTCAAGTGTTATCACTTGTAGGAAGTATTACAGGGCCAAGAGAGCCAATAGTCTGAACAGCCGGAGTCCCAGTGAGCGCAGTAGCTCAAAACCAAGTCACATTCATTCAATTGTGTCTTACCCACCCCACTAGTGCAAGTAGTATGCTTGTAAAACTCACTAGTAACGAATAAAACATCTTTTGAACAACTTACCTTGATTATTGAGTCTGCAGAGTGCTTCTATCGTACTCGAAACACCAAAATTCAATACATTGGTGATAGTGTAGAGTGTAGAGAGGTTTAGTGTTGGTTGGAGCTTATTTCCACCCACTAGTCTTTTGCCACTCACCGTTACTGAGCACATCAACGGGCGACAGGAACTCTGCAACCGGTAAGTATAAAGCATCAGGTAAGTCCGCCGAAGAACAAGGAATCAGAAGTAAGTACTTGCACCTGGACTATGAGCATTCTCCCTCAGTCTCCTCAATTCTTCGAGCATCAACCTCCCGAGAAGTAATTCCAAGTCAGGAGGCTGCAGCCTCATCATCAACTACTCCTCTATCTATGGGACCAAGTGTTTCTTATAAGTTGACGAAGGCTCCTTTTTTTGGGCAACCTGTCAAAGGAAGAGACGCCAAATCTCTGCATAGTATAAGTGAAGTGTTTAAGGAACAAATAAAGCACTCATGAAGGAACACAGAGCCAAGTATACAAGAGGAAGACGAGGAGGGAGAATCAGCACATCACACTCCAAGAAACAAAGGCAAAGAACGGGCCTTAGAATCTGTGTTCAAAGAAGAAGACAGCGAGGCTACCATCCAAAGCAAGCTGATTGGAGACAATGATTCGGAATGCAAAGACGAGGGATTGGAATATGTAGACAAAGAGTTGGAATACAAGGAACCGGCTAGCAAGAATTCAAAAGAAAGCCTGTCTCTCTGCTCCCAGCACAATAGTTTACGGCGGTCTAGCATAACTTGTCAATCCAGACACACTAGTCCCAAAATAATGACTCACCAAGATGCTCAATCTCAACGATCTTCTTCTCAAAATATCCCTCTTCCCTCATCTCGAGGTTCAACTCGGTCCTCCCCCAGGAACATCCCTCTTCCCTTGTCCCAAAACTCCACAAGGCCCCCTACACCAATCAGAAATCCGCTCTCGCATAGGACAGAGCCTTCTCACTTCTTCCCCTCGGACTCAAGCTCAAGCTCTCCTGGTAGAAGCTCGCAACCTTCGCAGAGGATGCCTTCTCTACCTCCATTAGTTTCACCTCCACCACCATACCCAGATGAAAGCTTAATGACATCTCGGATATCTTCAACATCTTCAACATCCCCATTCTCCTCAAGACAGCATTCCATTCTGAATACCTTCATGAACCTATTTGGACCAGCAGAACCACCACTGCTGTGTAACCCACCATCTGATCCATCACCTAATCCCAGCAGCTCCACATCATCAGGAATCAAGTCAAGGGGCTCCAGACGAGCTAGGTGGGAGAACGACAACTACTCTTCTCAACCTAGTAATCGCACAAGTCATCACTCGAGAACGTCTCACCTGGAAAGGTCAAGACATACTCTGTCAGACCCCCATCCTGATGACCCTTCTTCTGGTTCATCGTCTAGCTCAAGTTCATCATCGAGCAAGTCATCAGATACAGAATGGGGGCAAGCTCCACAAGAAAGAAGAGGCAGGTGAGGGTCCCCAGGACCTAGAGGAGAAAGAGGCGATCACGGCAAACAAGGAAGGATGGGACCAAGAGGTAGGCGAGATGATCGAGGTTCTCCCAGGCCTCCCAGTAACCCCAGACCACCTGGACCACCCTCTAACGGAAATCATCCCCCGAACGATCCCTCTGTGCTGATAATTAAAGGAGAATTAAAGCCAGAACATCTTCCTTCCTGGGACGGCAACCCATACTCAGCAATTCCCTATTTTTGGAAGGTTATGCATCTCTCTAGCCTTGGAGGGAGAATGCCAGAATATTTAGGGAAATGGTTATGGAAAGGCCTTAAGGAGGATTCTGACATTTACACTTGGTTTTCTACATTGGCCTCTGCCGATCAAGAATACATGCGTGAGAACATCGTTAACTTCCTCACCATTATCAAGGATGACTTTTTAGGGGATCAGTGGCAAGTTTTGATGAATGACGTCTTCGAAGCCCAATGATTCAGACAGAGGGGCCATGAGGATGAGTCCCCTCAAGGATTCATTACTCGCCATACCATGTATATGAGAATGCTCATGCAAGTGAATGAAGGGGATGCCATGGAAGTGAATATAATTATACAAAAAGCACTAATTGTGTGGAGACCCATATTAAACATGTCTACTATCATTACCACCAAACAACTACTTGCTCGCTGAAGAGACTCTGTGTGCACAAGCTAGAAATGCAACAGCATCGAAGACACTGATCACACCCACACCCAACACTACACACACAAACCCTCAAGTTTGTGGGGGATTCTGATGCGATAGAAGCAGATAGAAACACGAGGACCAAACTCTCAAAATATAAGATACACAGGTACAGCAGTAGCACACATCAAGTACCTCGATCTCTCTAAGTCCAAAGGCTTTTAATAACAAGAAGAGCGACAGTTGTTGCTGGGCCTCAAGGCAAGGTGTAATACAATACATGCAATGTCGAGGGACGTACACAAAACCCTCACAAAGTCTAGAGCGACACATGGAATGACCTCAAACGACTTATAGCACACAACACACAACTCAAAGCTTTGTGATCCATGCAGAACCACTTCACAAAACCTTCCACTAAAGCCACAGGATTCAAACCTATGCACTCAAGCTTCCCAACTGATCGTAGATCCACAGGGTTCTAACCTATATGATCCAGAGACACAAAAACCTTATAAAACCCCATCCACAAGCCACAGGGTTTGAACCTATGCCACTTGGGAAATATATACCCTCAAGCAAGCACTAATCAAGCCAAAGGGTTTGAACCTCTGCCACCTGTAGTGCCTCGCATCACAAGAAACCCTCAAAGCACAAGAGCGCATCCTCAATGACACTGAACTCTTCTTCTCAGGTTAGAGCACAAGTCACCCAACCAAATAACAGTCACACAAGTGCCACATTAGCTTTCTATGCCTTGCGTGCAACTCAATTCACTCAATATGATATCAATGCTAGGTATATTCTCTCGCTCAAAGTTACAAACTAATCCTGATGGTAGGGCGTCAAGCTGGAGGCTTGTGCACAACTACAATGGGAGTCTGAAACTTGTACACTACAATTTACACTGGGCTATTTATCTAGTCTACGTCCTACAAATTAGTACAACCATATATAGTATTATTTGAGTTGCGGAACTCCATTGCCTGGGTCCCGCACGTGTTGTTGTCATCACACCATAGCTTGGCGGCTACTCAGAGCTCCGCCCTGGGGCCAGACTCTGGTTTCTCCATGACTTGAAGTCCATTAGCAGTGCCCTGCATGCGTATGGATGTTACTTGGTATATCCTCAGAGTTGCAGCATACCATGCAGCTCACATATCTCAGAATAATATCTTCTAGTGATTTCCATGGTATCTGGGGCAACCAGCTCCTCATCTAGATCTTTGCACGCTTCAGCCAAAGCCAGGAACCTCGGATTTAATCGCATTCTGACATTCTAAGGTCTAGAGTGGCATCTGCCAGTACAGCAGTGTCTTGTGCATCATAGATCAATGTTGCACAAAGTATTAATTATCTCACAAGCTTCTTCGGTTCTATTCTTAGCGCATGTATTGTATGCACTGTCAGCACGCTCAGTGTTGAGCACTGGGACTTTAAACATAGTGTGACCTATCTAGTATCACTCTCAAGTTAAGCCATGCACTCCACCTAGCATCACTCAAGGCATCTCATTGCCTGCACCTTAAACACTGCGCTCTAGTTATTTCTTCTCTGCATCAGTAACTTAATATTATAGAATGTATGTATTAATACATTTCGCAAAAATACATGTGTGAACGCTTTCAGAGCGTGTCACCATGTCATAGAACATAGTAAAGCTTTGATCCATGCCACTACACGAGGTGATGCCAATTCCTGTATCAATACTGGGGAATTAATCAATGCCCTTCGCTCAATAGGCATTGATCCTCCCAGGTGATCTCAATCCATGACCCTGAAAAGTGCTAATTTGGTCCTAAATGATAACAAAGAAGGACACGAGCAAGAGTTGGAAGGGGTTGACTTATATGAAATCCTTGATGAGTCATTAAATGAATCCGATCCCTCAGATAGCTTACTCCGATCTGCCTACCAAGTATTGAAGAAATGGCAGAGACCCCTTCCTAAACAATACTATTTCCCTATGAGTAACAAGGAAACAAAGCTGGGTAAACCGCCTCCCTCACCTTGCAAGGTTTGCAGTAGTACAAGGCATTGGGACTGAGAATGCCCTCATTGGTACCAGTACCTGGAAAAAATGCGGAAGAAGACTGCTCAGCTGGCTGCCCTTCAAATTAGTGCAGACGCCTAGCCAGAAGATGCCTATCACACAGCCTACCAAGCATTATCCACCAAGCTTCGAGTGGAATCTGAGACTCACCTCCCAAACAAGTGTTAGGCCTTGACTAACACGTGATCAACTAGAGACGTTGCGTATGCTGCACTGCCTTCGTATTAGGGCGATCGTGCGTGTACGGCGAGTCTTAGCGATGCGAGGTGCTGAGTAGTAAAGGTGTGGATAAACTTTAGTTCGAATCTAGGGAATACATAGCGAGAACTAAGCTACTTATATACTAAAGGTCGAACGCTATATATAGATGCGGAAACGAGTAAAGCGTTCGGTCGTAATGCGTAAAACAATGAAAGAAGTGTCTTTGGTGAGCGATGGTAGCGAGCCGTAGTACAATACCTGAAGTCGTTCGATATAGGCGTGGTGACCGGGCCGGTCGGGCCGGTTGATCCGTTGATGTCCGTGATAAGATGCGATAAGATTGAGATAAGATAAGATAAAAATGGAAAAATCGTAACATTACCCTCTCGTTAAGGCAGACGTCCCGACTGCCTAGGGTTCCGTTCTCTGGAGGCTGTGATACTCATAGTTGGACCAGTACTCGACGAGAAAGTTCTCGAAGAGTGTAACGTCAGGGTTTTTAACCCACTTTTGCGTTCCGTCTTCGCGTTGGCATAGATACGATATGTCTTCGCCGTCAAAGTGATGGTTGAGGACCATCGCGAGTGGGGATTTGGAGGTTACGATTTTGACTACGCTGACCCTCTCGTTAGATCCCATCTTGGCTTCGTATTCTGCAATGGCTTCCTGAGCGTTTCCCATTTCTGATGCGGTGACCCACGAGTTGTGTTCCCTTGTGTGTCCGACCCACTTGATGAAGTAGTCGATGACCGTTGTCGATGGCTGTCCTCGTTTGGCGCGGACCTTTCGCGGCTTGGAGTCGAGGATTTCTTCGATTTCCCACTCTTCTTCGCCGTCGATGAGGTCCGGAGGAGGAGGTGGCGGCTGTTCTTGGTTCGGGAACGCGGGGGGTTCGTACGGAGAGAGGAGTTTCTCATTGAAGCGCGGGTGTATCTTCCAGTGAGGTGGTAGCTTCAGCTTGTATGCCGAGGCGCCTGTCTTTTCGAGGATTAAGAAGGGGCCGACTCGCTTGTCGTCGAGCTTCTTCTTTGGACGGGGAAGATGTAGGTTCGTGGCGTCCAGCCAGACCTTGTCTCCAGCGTGGTATTCTCGGGCGGCACGCTTGTGCTTGTCATACTGTGCCTTCATACGTCCCGCGGCTTCTTCGAGCGCGGCCTCAGTTTCCTTGTGGATCTGGGCGATGGCTTTGGAGAAGTCGGATGCGGCGGGTACCTTGGCGTTCGGAGTTCGAGGAGAGTCGGGCATGATACGAGGGTTCCGTCCGTACAGGATCATGAATGGGGATTTTCCGGTGGCGGAGTGAGCGCGATTGTTGTGCGCGAATTCGGCAAGAGGCAACCAGTCTGTCCAGTCGTTCTGGTGGTAGTTGATGAAGATCCTAAGATACTTCTCTACCTCCTGATTGACGCGTTCTGTCTGGCCATCGGTTTGTGGATGGAACGCCGTTGAGGCGTTCTGCGTTATGTTGAGCATTCGATAGAGTTCCTTCATGAACGCGGAGACGAATTGGGGCCCTCTATCGGAGATGACGACTTGTGGCATTCCGTGACGAGCGTATACATGGTCTCGGAGGATTCGTGCCCATCCTTCGGCAGAGAGTTCGACGTTGCAGGGGACTAGGATGATCGCCTTGGAGAATCGGTCGACGATGACGAGGAGGGCGTCGTGCCCATTGGAGTCGGGGAGACCGGTGACCATATCTACAGAGATGTGGGTCCAGGGTTCGGTCGGGACTGCGTTTGGGTGGAGCGGTGCTGACTTGGCCTGGGTGTTTGACTTGGTTCGTTGACAAGTCTCGCAGCCTTTGACGTAGGCTTCGACGTCCTTTTGGATCTTGGGCCACCAGTACTCCCTTTGTACAAGTTCCCTGGTTTTGGCGATGCCGGGGTGTCCGGCGGTGATATGATCATGACTCTGGGAGATGATTTCTCCGCGGAGGGCGGAATGGCGGGGTACGTAGACTCGATTGTCGTAGTGCAGGATCCCGTCTTTCTCGGTGATTCCTCGTTCGTGTTCGAGGGACGCGGCGATGCCCTTGTCCCAAAGTTCTTTCTGGCGAGTCGCGGTTCTTACGCGCTCGTGGGTTTCTGACGCAGTGGGCATTATCATGGCCCGGAAGTGCTCGGGGGAGAGAACCGTGATGTCTCCGTTGTCGTCCTCTCCTTGGTCGTGATCGCTCCGTCGGGAAAGTAAGTCGGCTTTGACATTGGCGGTGCCGGGTTTGTGCTTCAACACGAAGTGGTACTCGGCGAGCTCGGTTACCCAGCGCGCCTGTCGTCGATTCAGTTTCTGGGGCTTTCGGAAATACTGGAGGTTCTGGTGATCTGTCCAGATTTCGACGTCTTCGAGTGCGCCCATGAGGTAGTGGCGCCATTCGGCGAGCGCGAGCATGATTGCAAGCAGTTCCTTGTCGTAGATTTCGTAATTGCGCTCGGTGGCTGTGAGTGCCTTGCTCATGAACGCCACTGGGCGCCATTTGCCATCTTGTTCTTGGCTGAGTACGGCGCCAATGGCTCCGTTGCTTGCATCGGCCTCTACTCTGAAGCGTCCGTTCGGGGTAGGGATGGCGAGGATGACGTCCTCAGCCATCTGTTTCTTTAACTGTTGGAACGCCTGGTTCTGCGTGGCGCCCCAGGTCCATTCGGCGTTACCTGTGAGTTGAGTCAGGGCGCGCACTACCTTGGAGTAGTTCTTGATGAACTTTCGGTAGAAGTTGGTGAAGCCGAGGAAGGATTGGAGTTCCTTTTTCTTCGTCGGCGTCGGCCATTCTGCTATGCCGGCGAGCTTGACGGGGTCCATGCACACCTGTCCTTCGCTGATGATAACCCCAAGGTACTCGGTTTCAAGCACCTCGAATTCACATTTCTCGGCTTTGAGGAACAACTTGTTCTCTCTCAGCTTCTGAAGGACTTGTTGTACGATGCGTCGGTGTTCGTCGAGGTCCTTGGTGAAGATCAGGATGTCGTCGAGGTAGATTGTTACCTTCCCGCTGGCGATGAGGTCTTTGAAGATGTCGTTCATCATCCATTGGAAGGTTGCGGGCGAGTTGGTGAGTCCAAAGAACATGACGGTCGGTTTGAAGAGTCCTCGATTCGTGCGGAAGGCGGCTTTGTGCTCGTCGCCCTCTTTGATTCTGACGTTGTTATAGCCCCAACGGACGTCGAGCTTGGTGAAATACTTAGCCCCCTGGAGCTTGTCGATGAGTTCGGAAATGAGAGGAAGGGGGTAGCGGTTTTTAATCGTCATCTCGTTCAGTTTGCGATAGTCCTGAACGGGACGCAGGGAGCCGTCCTTCTTTTTGACGAAGAAGAACGGGGAGGCGAATGGGGATTTGGACTCCTTGATTCTTCCGGAGTCGAGGTTCTCGTCGAGGAATTTGTCGAGCTGTTCCTGTTCATTTCGATTCAAGGGATAGACCTTGCAATCGAGGGTAGATTTGGCGTTGGGGATCAGCTCAATGGCGTGGTCCCAGGGCTTTCGTTCGGGGAGTTCGTCGAAGTTCTCTTTCGAGAATAGGTCGCGGAAGGAGCGGTAGTCGGGAGGTACCAGCTCCTCGAAGGTCTTGGGGGTCTCCTTGGCGTGGGCAGCAGCGGCGAGGTCGTTGGCGTGGTGGACGGCTCGAATGACGAGTTCTTCCTCCATGTTGACGGCGAGGATCGTATCCCCGTCTTCGAGTTCTTCATCCCATCGGTCCTCGGGGTCGGCGTCGGGTAATGGGAATGGGTTCTTGACGCACGAACAGCGCCCAAAGATGACGGTGCCAGTTTCCCAATTGATAACCGGGTTGTGGCGTTTCAGCCAGTCATGGCCGAGGTATAAGTCCTTGGCCCCGAGGTCGGTGACGGCGAGGTCGATTCGCTCTTCGTGATTGCCTATTGTTAGGCGTACTTCTACGTATTCTGTGATGTCTCCGCCCTTGTTGCGGGAACCGTCGGCGTTATATACGATGATAGGGATGGCGGTTTTGACGGTGTCGAGGCGGTGTTCTTGGACGAAGGCACGGTTGATCGCACTGCTGGTGCATCCACTGTCTACGAGCCCTCTGGTCGCGAAGATTTGTCGGTTCGTGAGAGTGGTTAGCTGAACGTTCAGCATGAAGTCTCGGCTGTTACTCTGTCGGCGTCGCAGGTAACGGGGTGGTTCGTGGAGTTCGTAAAGTCGCTCCCGGGCTAGTTCGTCTCCCTTCCTAAGTTCGGTAAGGAGTTCCGGGGTGAGTTCTGGGACGCGGTCAACATGCGTCCAGACGTAGAGCGCTGCGCGGGCTGCGTTGTCGTTTCGTGCTTCGCATACCGCGCGGAGCGTCCAGTCGATCTCGAAGGGTTTGTACCATTTTTGAAAGGTAATCGGCTTCGTGGAGGACCGAGCTGGTTCGTCGCTCGTCGCCTCCGTCTTTGTTACGGTCGGGGTTCGTTCCTTGGCGAGCCATAATTGGAACGCCGTGTCGTCGTCTTCGTCGGGAATTTCGATACAGGTTACCGTAGGCCCCCTATTCACTGCCTGGGCGCTAGCAGCTTCCGTCCTGTCGGCCATCTTCTTCGTAGTCGTGGCGTTGGCATCACCGACGGCCTTCGACGGGCGCTCTTCTGCCGGTTTAGGAGCATCGATCAGCGTACCCCCCTTGGTAGGCTGGGAGGATGGTTCGCTGGGTGGTGTGGCAGGATCAGGGATCCCGCCGGGTCGTACTTGAGTCGTCGCTCGGGACGGAACAGTCGTACCGGTTACACCTGTCCCTTGCGGTTCTCGCTCCGCTCCGACCTTTTGTTCACCGGTCTTGGTTGAGGAGGGTGGGGAGCTACGGAAGGTAGAGTCGTCCTTTGTCGGGATCCTCGGGACTCGTTGTTGTCCAGGGAGCCTTGCAGTAGTCTCGCCACCTAGTTGAGACTCAACGTCAACTTTCGGGGTGGATGGTCTTTCGACCTGAGCTGCTTGTTCGTAGAGCTTGCCTTTCGGTTTGCTCATCGTCCCATCCGTCATGCGGGGCAAGCTCGCAATGTCGATGGGTGCCACCTCGAGGGTTGACTTTCCACCAGCGACGTTCGCCGGTTGGGTTTCCCCGCGTAGGCTACTTGTCGGGCGATTAGCGTCGGTCTGTCCAAGCGTTAGCAAGGGACGCGTCGAGAGGCTCTCTGCCTCGTGCCCAGCGGGATTGGCCGCCTTTGCTTGTGCCCTGGCAGGCGATGTGTTGTGACATCCTTTGAGGGGAGTGTCGGAGTCAGAGCCTTTGTCGTTGTCGTTGCACGTTTCGACGCTAAGTGCTGCGTATCGGTTTTGTGATTCTGGAACTGGTTTGCTAGTCGTGCTAGAGACGTTAAAAGCGGGGCCCGAGGGCGAGGTATATTCGAATGCGCGAGAAGTCGAGAAAGTGTTCGTATGTTTTAAAATACAAGTAGGATTGAATGGAGTACCTACGAAAAGACCATGAGACCGTCCGGCAGAAGACAAGAGCGCACCAGTATGTAAGTCCTTGGCGATCTTAGGGGAATCGGACCCTAAGTCGCCGCTGCTTTTTCCTCCTTCACTTCTTCTATCTTGGATTCCGTCACCGGTTCGTTAGTAGCTTGTACTGACCGGATATCTCGGTAATCCTTCTTCTTCGGGCAGTCTTTGCCCATGTGTCCCTTCTCGTGGCACCGGAAGCATCTTCCTTCTGCGCGTAGTTTCGCAACGTCGATGTCCATCGGCTTTCCGGCGCCCCCGAATGTTGTCCACCTTCCGGCGGAGTCTCTTCCCCCGCTATGGCCACTGTTCGATGCTTTGGGCGTCGGCGAACTTGTCGCGCCACCTGCCTTGGTGTGGCTGGTGGCGGTAGTTCCTTTGGTGGGGTGGTTGTCGCGGGGAGTGCCGGCGGCTTGATGGAAGGCCCAGTTCTTTTGGCGTTCTTCGTACATCAGGGTGATCCTGGCCTTCCATTCATTGTAGTCGCCGGGGATATCGCGCCCTTGGCCGGTGATCGTGTTGGTGTAATAGGAGGGGACGCCGAGGCGCGTGGCTTTCACCATTAGTCCCCGGGCGTCGACGTCGTGGCGTCTTCCTGCCTTCGTGGCTAGTACTTCTAGCTCCTGGAAGAAGGTGGTGGCGGGTCCGCTACCCATGCGAAGTTCGAACATCTTCTTCTCTTGAACTTCCATGGCCGCGGGGTCTCTGAATTGGTCGTTGACGTTGTTAATGAATTCTTCCCATGTAGGGTATCGGAAGCGATGAGGGGCGGAGCCAGCTCCCGACCAATATTTGAGTCGTTCGTGGACCCACCAGGTTTTGGCGGCTCCGTCAAAAAGGGAGGTGGCGAAGGGGATCATATGGGACGGGAGGATGAAGTAGGAAGCGTGGGCTTCGAAGTACATCAGGCAGTCCCCGATGAATCGCTCGATATCTTCGTGATTCCCTGTGAATGCCTTTGGCATGGCAATCATGGTGGGGCGGACGTTCATAAACGGAGCGGCGGGGTCAGCTTCCCCGACTGGTTGGGGGAGGGGGTCTGGGCGTCCTCTATCGGGAGGCGGGCGTGGTACCGAATATCTGTCGTCGCGTCGCCAGAGGGGTCGGTACTGATTTGGGGGTAGGGGTAAATGAGCGGGTTGGCGCCCTCGGTCTGGATTCTTTCCTTTGTCCGATGGTCGCAGTGGGAGTCCGTATTTGGTAGCGTGGTCCCGATGTCGCATTTCTTCGTCGTTGAGCTCCTTTTCGAGCTCTGCGATGCGAGCGAGGAGCTTAGACGCTCCGTCCGCTGCCTGCCGCTGTTCTTCGGCGAGCGATTCGTCCGAGGGTTTGCTGGATCCTCCTTCTTCTTCGTCGTCGGGGCCCTGACCCGATAGGTTATGGGTAGAGTATTGTGCCGGTCTGTATTTCTGTAGTCGTCGGGGGTGGGGAAGGTGGGTCGTGGTTGTCCAGGAGGGAGAGTCGGGTAGGGGAAATGGTGCTGCGGGGAGTTCTTCTATGTATGGGTTGTAGTCGTAATGGAAGTGGTCGAAATCATTCTGATCCGCCTCTGTCCAAGTCGGGGCGGTCTCCCAGTTGTCGTGCCAGGGCGTCGAGGGCGTCTTCGATGGCCAATTGCTCATCGTGCGTCCTTCCTCGATGGGGACCGTATAGTCGATGTCCCGCGACGGGACCGTGGATGGATCTATCCCTGTTTTCAAAGATCCGAGCTGTGAGAACTGCCTCTTGTCCCAGGCGTGGTAGTTCGTCGCCGTAGGTGGCGGCGAGGTATGTGTCCATGGGTACTCTGTTGTGGGCTGCGAGGGTATACCGGACCTCGACGTCATCCCTTCGTATCTCCCAGGCGAGGGATCGTTCTGGTCCGAGTATCTCTCTGTCGATTTCGCTGAGACTCGGCCACTCGTAGTCGAGCCCGTCGGCGTTGAGCGGGTCGTCGGGTCGACGCGGGGGGGGGAGGTGGAGAATGCTATCATCCCCGTCGTCGTCTGGGAGGGGGAGTTCGAGGGGGTCGAGGTCGTTCTCGTCGTCGGTGGTGATGGTGATGACGCGTTCTGCGTCTCGTCTTCTTGCCATGGCTCCGAAAAAGCCGTCGTCCTCGTCGGAAGATTCGTTGGCTGGCCATGGGTCGGTGGGAGGTCGAATGAAGATGCGCTGGGCGGGCGCACGGGGTTCTTCCATGAGGGGACGGGGTCGTACGGGTAGGAGGGCCCGCTCCTGGGGTGGTAGGTCGTTGGGATCGTATTCGGGGGGGGGGAAGTTCTCGTACCGAGCCCGTAAGTCCCCGATGTCGACTTCTTCGGAGGCGGGGGAGGGAGGGGGCGATGGGGTGTGTCTAGTGTTACTTGGCCCCGGAGTTGCGTTCCTCTGTGGGGGTTGTGGAGGAAGCTCGTCGGAGTTGTTTGATGTGTGGGGAGCGCGTGCTTGGAGGCGTTGCTCCTCCAGTATCGGTCGATCCATCGTGGTGTTTGAACTGGCGTAGGGGAGGACGTAGTGGAGTGGGAATGGTCTGGGGGATTCCCTCCTTCGAGGTCGTACGAGGAGGCCATGTCGGTAGAGGTAGCGGAGGATTTCTTCTCTCCAGGTTAATACGATGAGGGCGGTGAAGAGGGAGGTTAGGCACAGGCCTACGACGGTGGTGACGATACCAATGAGTTCTTTCGGCGTCAGGTCGGGGGTCATGGGTCTTTCGTCTCGCGGCTGGCGGTGGAGAGAAAGAAGGGAAGATTCGAACTAATTGTTAGGCCTTGACTAACACGTGATCAACTAGAGACGTTGCGTATGCTGCACTGCCTTCGTATTAGGGCGATCGTGCGTGTACGGCGAGTCTTAGCGATGCGAGGTGCTGAGTAGTAAAGGTGTGGATAAACTTTAGTTCGAATCTAGGGAATACATAGCGAGAACTAAGCTACTTATATACTAAAGGTCGAACGCTATATATAGATGCGGAAACGAGTAAAGCGTTCGGTCGTAATGCGTAAAACAATGAAAGAAGTGTCTTTGGTGAGCGATGGTAGCGAGCCGTAGTACAATACCTGAAGTCGTTCGATATAGGCGTGGTGACCGGGCCGGTCGGGCCGGTTGATCCGTTGATGTCCGTGATAAGATGCGATAAGATTGAGATAAGATAAGATAAAAATGGAAAAATCGTAACAACAAGGATTCGGATTTTTACATGGTGTCTCAAATTGATGAGGAATCCGAAGATTCTTCAATCATCAAGAGTAAGACCAACATTTCGGAAACCAGCCTCGAAACCAAAATAAAAAACCATGCCATAGAAACTGAAGATCGCCTGAGTTCGTCAGAGAAAGAGATCATTGTCTCCACTAACCATGTACTAAGTCTGATAGTAGATGGGGATGACGAGATCAAAAACAAAGAAGTGCACCTAACTTCTGTGATGACTCCTCCATCTGAGACAAAACCAACCAAACTAACTCCAAGGAGGCGAATGAAAGAGGGCAAGTCAGCAGCCGGAATATCAGTCCTAGCTGTAGAAGGATGGGTGGGGAGCTTGAGAAATGAAAAGACTTACCTCAGGCATGATTCATGCGCTGATATTTTGCTGATATCAGAAGAATTCTACAAATCCCTGAAAGATGCGCCAGCTATCAAAACAGGAATGAAAATGAAATTGTGGCAATTAACAGACAAGAATACTTCGCTCTGAGGGTTCATATGTTTACTGATCCTTATGCTCTCAGAAACAGGGGAGTTACTGGAGACTGAAGTCAAAGCCTATGTAGTCTCCGGCATGTCAGTTCTGATACTACTTGGTGAAGATTATCAAATCAACTATGAACTCACCATAAGGAGAGATGCGACCCATGGTACTACCATCAGTTACGGAAACAATGATCAAAGAACTGTGAAAGCGGTAAAAGTTAGCAAAAGTGAGGAATTCAAATGTCTTCAAGCCAGTGTGCACACCCTACAGAGCTTTCTGAAGGCGAAGGACCATTGGTGAAGAAAAAACAGAAGAACTAAGAAGTGTCGAAGGGATGCTGAGGAAGAGTTGCTCGTTCGAGCCAAACAGGACATCCGGATTGCTCCACACCACTCTTGCAATGTGGAAATAGACAGCCCCTTCGATGAAGAAGGTGATTGGCTTATTGAGAGAAATCTAGTTCTGAACTCAGCAACAGCTTACTTAGCGGTACCCAACATACTCATTAGTTCCGGCAATCCCAGGATTCCAGTTGCTAACCCTACCTTGACTCCAAAAATGATCAGAAAAGGAGACATCTTGGGGATTGCACATAAAGCCAACAAATTCTTTGATAAAGTAAGTAATGATGAACAGAAGAAAGAAACAGACAAGGCAGTAGCATTCATCAGGAGTTTAGTATCTGAAGATTCTAGGGAAGATGGAGATGAGACCAAGGAAGGAGAAAGTGAAGAAGAATATGGTCCAAAGACAGCTGCCATGCCAGAAATGGAAACTCATTCAGCAAGCGATCTATGCAAACTATTGGACATGGGGGACTTACTAGCAGATTTAGCCAATGAAGCTTGGGAGATGCTCGAAAGGCACAAAAAGGCATTTGGATTTGACAGCAAGCTGGGCAATCACTCCATGAAAGCGAGAATATGAACTAAAGAAGGAGTCCAGCCAATTAGCTTGCTGATGTATGCATCTTCCCCTGCTAAAAGAGAAGTCATCGATCAGCAGATTGATTCCTGGTACCATCAAGGAATTATGGAGCCTTCAAAAAGCCCATGGGGAGCCCCCATTGTTATAGCCTATCAGAATGGCAAACCCTGTTTTTGTGTAGACTACCACAAATTAAACATGATCACTGTACCTGATGAATTCCCAATTCTATGACAAATGGACATACTGGCCACTCTTTTGGGAGCACAAGTTCTGTCCAGTTTAGATGCCTTATCTGGATTCATCCAGTTAAGCCTGCATGAGGATGACATGGAAAAGACAGCATTTCGATCACACCAAGGGATGTTCCAGTTTTGTTGTATGCCGTTGATGAGCCTAGACTTCCATGGCAACAGCAACACCAACTCAGGAATGAGATTGGGCAATTAACGTGGTAACACGGCAATCAAGGTGATCGTGTGTGCGAGTGGTTTGATGCACCTCCATGCGGTCAAATCAATCCCTCTATACGCAAGTATACACTGCGACTTTTCAGTCAGCGAAGTAGTACTGCTTGGTAGTCGAGTACTAGTAGCTCTGGCTGTAAGCCGGTAAGGATCTCTCAAAATGAGAGGAAATGGAATCAGGTATGATGTGAATACCATGAATCCATAAGTGAGAACGTGAGAAGAGACTAGAAAATGTCACTAGACAGCAATCCTAGCAAAGCGAGCAAAGGAAACGGAAATAAACATGTGAAACTGAGTCTGGGAGTGGGGAATTGGTGCGAAAACATGTAACTGAGGATGGGTGTGTCGAGAGAGAACGTGAAACGAAGTACTGAGGGTGTGGGGTCGAGATTAAATGTGGAAATACGGAAACTGGGCGATGATACTGAGAGCAAGAACGGAAATATACTGGTGATGGCGGGGTACTGATCCTAAATGATACGGAAATACTGATGTTGATGGTGATACTGGTCTTGTGCTGAAGTGATCCTATCCTATGTCAAAACTAACCTTCAAGTCCATGTGAGGGACTGTCCTATATGAAAACTATGCTGAAACTGATCCTATACTGGTGTGAAAATGATCCTAAGTCTGCTTGGAGACTACCCAAGTGGGCAACAATATGATGGTGAAAGTGAAAATGTGAAACGATCCTATGCTGGTGAAGTTGAAACGATAACGGCCGATAAAAGATAAACATGGATGAGATATGGTGTGGCCATCACGTATTGGCACAATATGAGCATGTACCAATAGTGTCAAGAGCGAAGAGTGGGTGTCAAATGACTCTTCACAGTCAAAAACCATGGAATAACTCTGGTGAGCTTAAGAATTGACGTGCACTCGAGAATATGCTGGGGTAAATGGTGTATTGCCATAGAATGGTAATAAACGTAGTAGAATAGTCTCGATGTGGTGTAAACTCGATGCGTAGGGGTAAGCTGATCTATGCTCGAGGTAAGCTGACTGTAAGCTAAAGCTAAACGACATTTTCTAGCTAGTTTTTATACTACAAGTGCGAAATTATAAATAGAGTAAGTATGCGCGACTTAGTCAGGCTGTAAGGCCGTGGCTTAGTAGATTTCATAGCAAACATATGGTTTCTTGACTTCAAAAGTAACAGCAACTTGTCGACGTTGCTGTGTATGGTCGAAAACTGTATGGTTTTATGGAGCGATGAACGGATCGTTGCATGCTGTTTAGCTGCGGACTGGTGCGGTATGGCTTTTGTACTGAGGTGCATGCTTGGGTCTATGTCGATTTGAAGTCTTGGCGAAGTAACAGCCTTCATAAAATGCGGTCTGTAGTGGCCGTGTGCTCAAAATATCGTGGATGGATGAGTGGCCGTGGCAATCATGTCATTTCATTAAGTGATTGATTGGCGCGTTACTGTGCCGATGGGAAGTGATACGGCAATTCCATTTTAGGGTGATTTGCGATCGAAGGTGCCTCGTCGTGATGGAATACAGCAATTATGATGCATAATGAGATGGGATGGATAACAAAGCGCGTGAGGAGTGGTTGCCATAGCATGAAAGTGGTATGAGCTGGGGTGCAATCTTTGGTTTACTGAAAGTCCATTGGGTGGACAGGGGCGGCAATTAGTGTATAAAATCCACGAATTCTGAGCATACAGAGCCTGGAGGCTCATCATCCCCCCTAAACTTTTATTATGTTACTCTGGAACATAAAACTGGTGCATGAGTAACCATATTCCCATGAGAAGTCAGGGTTTTGGGCTTGGTTGCCAGGAGATAATGTGGTGGCTGTACGCAATGGCCAATATTGGTGATCAAAATGCTTTTGACATGTCAGTGATCTAAAGATAGACACCGATAATTACTCTTTCACAGGCACGGAAGCCTTAGTATGTCTTCTTGCTTCGTCACGGATTATTCTGTGATGTGTGAAGGGACTGCACAGCTTCTGTGCCGCGTGATCAGTTGGACTTAGAGAAATTTTTCTCTTTCTCTTTCTTCCCCTTCCACCTTCGCGTCCGTCGTGTGCTCTCTAATCGCTCTCTTTTCTTTTATTCTCGCTCGCCATCTTTCCTCACAAAGACACTCTTCCTCCTTTATCTCTGGAGGTGAGTCTATCCTTTCGAGACACCGCCTGTTACACAGGCGGATCTCTTCACTTTGACACGTACTGACGACCTCCTTCGGTTTCACTGAAGGTTTTGCAGTGCCGTCTCCCAATTCCTCAATTCCTCTTCGCTTGCTTCATCGGTGTTCCATGCTGGTGAAGCTTTCGTCCAAACATTTGACTCGTCGACTCCGTGAAATGGCCGAACCTTCCATAGTCAAGGACACCGCCACCCTCCAGCACGAAGCTTTGAGTACGTACGAGGCTGCCGCCGTTCTTCTTCAACACAAAGCTGGGTTTGCACCCGACAATCATGTACCGCATGGTGTGGACAAGTGGATTTCTGACGCCTATGTTCAATGGGCCCTCTGTGATGAATTTTGGAAGCCGGCGGGGATTAAGAAGAAAGTCTGGAATGACCTGGAGTATGCTGTTCTGGAGAGGGTAGCTCGTGTGGACCAGGATGATGTTTCATGGGCCAGGAGTGACTTTAATGAACTAGCTCTCCGCGCGGTGCGTTTGCTACTCCTTGCTTTTCGTACGCTTGACTGACTTGTCATTCCTTTTATAGCACGATTATGGTTTGCATGTCCGTCCCATTCCTTTGGAACTGAGGACACCTTCTCCTTCGCCTACCTCTCAGAAACAAACAGCTGTGCCACTGCCGCCTCCTTCAAAGCAACAGACTCCGCCTCCTCCTCCTTCCCAACAACGGTCGACGGCACCCACTACTCCTCGTTGCACGGCTACTAAGCCTACTCCGGATCTCGACGTTCCCGTGCATCAGCTCAATCTTACGGCTCCTAGCCCTGATGCTTCTACTTCAAAGGTTCTGATGCCAGCCAAGCCCATGTTGTCTATTCGTGCTCAAGCAACGCCGAAGCCTCCAGTTCCCAATCCCTCTGTTTCAAATCCTGCAAAACCTTCTGGCCAATCGTCCACGACTCTTCAGAAGAAACCAACTCCCAGGCCGTTGAATTCGGGGGCCACCCAATTTTCCAAGGTTACATCGTCTTTGCAGGCTACTCCAGTAAAGCTCCTTGCTTCAATGGAGCCAAAGTCCCTTGTACATTCTTCTGGGGCAACTATGAGCCAGACTGGTGTTGATAACTCGGGGTGGGGTTCACCGGTGTGGTCTCGTGTTTCTCTGGCTAACGATTCTCCTCCTAGTCCTATGGAAAATTTCGTGTCTTTTTCAAAAGACTTTACTTCGCCTTTACATGAGAAGTCGGGTCAGCAGTTCAAGATTGGTCCTCCCAACATGACTACGCACTCAGAGGCATCGGTTCAGTCTTCGTCCTCACGCCCTTTTGCCGTAAATGGTGCGTGTTCTTCTTTTGGTTGCTGAATTCCCATACTGACTTTAGTATTTTTCAGCGCCTGATTGTTCAGTTATCCCAGGCCCTGATCCCAGTCTTCAAGACGAAGGTACCTGTCCTCATCGCCCTTCTAAACGCACGCCCTTATTCTTTCCAGGCACAGATGAAGAAGAAGAACGAGTTCAAGAGGATTTAGTCCAAGGTGAACATGTCCCAGGTACAGACGGTGAAGACGGCAATTTTCAAGATCCAGTGGATGACACACCGACTCCTCCAAGGGATGTACCGATGGATGTGGACAAGAATGAGGGCCAACAATCTGACGATGATTCCAGTCCTCTGCCAACCCAATCTCGTCACAAGACACATTGAATTTCATTCATGTTTAACAATGTTACTGGGGATTTCGAGGAGCCTCATCCTACAATCTTTCTTCCTAGGCGCCCTGCTCCTCAAGAACAAAATCCTTGCCACTCTACTCGTCCTCACACCTCTCCTGTCAACCAAGATGCGGCATATCTCAAGATGACTCAAGGGTCTAAGCCTTCGAAGGTTAAGAAGGACAAGAAACATCTTGCAGCATCTTCGAGCAAGAAGGATGCCAAGGGCAAGGAAAAGGAGCTTGCACTTCTCAAGCGTGCGAGGAATGACGACGATGACTCACATCCGGTTGACATGCCTGTTACCAAGAAGCTGAAGTCCAGGGATACTAAAGTAGACGAGGCTGAAGGTACGTTATTCCTTGGTTCCTTCTGGATTCAACTAAGATTTTATCTTTTCAGTTGTTCGTGCAACCCCAGCCTTTCGAAAACGTGGACCTGCCCCGTCAAAGCCGCCAGCCATGTCAATGGGTATCAGTGGTGGGGGCTTTGGTGAAAAGGTCCCTTCAACTGCGAAGCCCATCAAGGACGGCCTCAAAAACATTGGTGTCCTCGTTGTCAAGGAGGACTATGGCAAGTTTGTGAACATAGACGGATGATATTGGAATAAGGAGGTCGCTCCTTTCATTGGGGAACGCGTAAGTCTCTTTTCTGTGATTGTACTTCTCCTTATTGATGCATACTTGCTAGTATACCGAGCCATGCGATACCTGTAGGCGCCGTGGCACTCACTGCCACAAACTGTTGACCCACACGGTAATTTGTGCGCGTTGCCATTATGCCAAGCAGCCTTGCGAGGTGGATGGCAAAGTCATGTTGAATCCCGTGTTGCATTACCGCCCAAAAGGCTACAGTAATTATTTTCCTTTTCTCCCTTTTGCCTTCCAGATGCTGACTTCGTTTTATAGAAGCGATCAACACCTTTGAGAGTGCTCTCAACGCCATTGAGGTGAACAATGCCGCTGTTACTTCCTTGGTGCAGCAGTTCCTCACTGGTCTCAACGTTCTCTCGCACACCGAAAGCATCCGCGTCCAGTCGTCGCGCCTTCGCGAGTGTCTTAACCCGGTCGAGGAAGTCATGGAGGAGGAAGGTGATAGTGAGGTCGAGGAAGTAGCTGAAGGTGTAGCGGGGCCGTCGAAGAAGAAGGCCAAGTCCGGTTGAGCTACGGGGCTTTGGTCGTCGATTGGCTGGATCTCTTGGGAGCATGGCTCCAATATTTTTGGACTTATTATACCAGACTTGAATCGCGTGCCTTCAGGCAAATTTTTATATCGTACTGCATGTCACTGCCCCAATGAGGATGAAAAATAAATAAATCGTATTTTTGGGCTTTGAATTGGGTGATTTTGTGAATTTTTGAGTGATTTTTGGGGGAATTTGGACTTAGAGAAATTTCAGCAGCTGGGGCTCACGTGCTGGATTTCATGTGATAGTCCACCTTGGGCTGTTTCTTGAATAATTCCTCTAAGTCCGAATTGCCGTGAAATTGAAATGGTAAAGAATGTGGATGGCCATGGCTCTGGTGCTGTTGGCCTTTGGATTCGTCATGTTTCGTGCTGGTGGTCATGAGTGTTCGTTACTGCAATGTGTTGTGGTGATATCTCCATCGTGTATAGTCAAATTGATGGTGGAGTAAGATATTTTTGTTGTTTGTGGGGTATTTTTCATGAATTTTCATGAAGTATTTCATGAATTGTGAGTTTGTTTCTTTTGTGATTTTGTTACTTTTTGCGCGAAAATGTCATGTTGAAAAGAAAGTGTGTTTTCATCTTGTGAACAACATGGGGACCATGTCTCTCCCCCTAAACTTTTTAAATCTTTGCCCTCCAAGGCTGAGAAGATTTAAACCGAGGTTTGAACACTTGGAATTTGAAAGTGAATGCCGCTGAGTTTCGAAAGTCGTAAACATGCAGTTGGGATTCTGTGCTGCATTCCGTCGAACGTACGATCCGAGCTCGATAGGAATTTTTGCGTAAATGCGATGAGGTGAGGCGTCCTCTCATTTTCATATAAAGAGGATGTTTTATTGTCGTTGTATCCTCAGAATCATCGCATTTTACTGAATCGCAATGTCTACTTCTGCTGCTCAAGCTATTCCTTCTCTCGTCTCCCTTGTGACTCGTGCTGACAACATCATGCGCCATCCTCTGGAGCTCAATGCTCTGTTGCCGCGTGTTACAGCATATTTTGATGAGGTGGCCAAGGTCAAGGTACATTGCCATACTGTTGATCGAGTGTTCGTGTGCTGATAACCGTGTTGCAGTTCTTCATCAAAACCTACTACCTGTCCACGCTCAACGAGATTTTCTTCAAAAATTTCGAAAACGTCGTGGAAGGTTGCATCTCTTGCTTCAATTTCTGTAAGACCTGGGAAACGATGCTCCAGATCGAGTCCAACCGTATCAAGGCATCCGTCAGTGGGCGTTACTCCCTCTCTGGTACCCAGATCGTCGATGCTCTCACGACTCTGCCTCCTTTGAGGATCCAAGTTGACAATGACATCCAAATGTCGTCTGCTCCCTTCACTCCCATTCTCACCACTTCCAAGGAAGTTCAGACCGTGCCAGTGTCTTCTGATGCTGCGTCTGCCTCTGCCTCGAAGGATCCCAAGCCAGAGATTCGAGAGGAGACCCCATTGAGAGACACTGGTGCTATGTCTCCTTCTACAGTCTCTTCTGCTGATTGGGTGGTATGTGCTTCAAATCAATTATAACTGTGATATCACGTTAACTTGATTTGGCATATTCTAGCTTCCTTCGCCGGTCGCCGCAGCTTCGGCTCCCTTTATTGAACAGTTTGCTGAGAAAGAAGGCACCCTCAAGGACACCGTGGAGATCGGCGAGAAGATCACCGATCTTTACCATCGGTTGTTCAATAAGGCAGACCTTCGCTATGGCAACTCTTTCTGTGCCTATTGCTCGGGCACTCCTAGTCATCCGGTGCACACTTGTCCAGCTTGCTCTGCCAGAGTATGTTTTCTCCTTTGAAATCTTGTTTGTTCTATTAACGTGATTTTCTAGGCTGTACGTCCTTGTGGTCCTTGCATGCGTGAGGGGACCGAGTGCTACTTCGCGGGGTTGTCTTCCGAGTGTCAAGCCTGTCATAAGTCTCTTCTATGGCAATGCGTTGGTGGAGTCCCTGATCGGCAAATCCTGTTGATGCCCTTCGAGGATGCGCATCCTGAGGATGACGAACACATCCTGGGGATCATTGATGAGTTGATTGACCTTGACCCATATGGGACTAGTAAGTTCTGTTCTTCGTACTGTTCGAAGTGCGTTTACTAATTCCAATTAACTGTGTAGAACCGCCAGCCGATATTCCAAGCGATCCTCGCACCGAGGAGATCATCGACAATGCCATGAAATATGTCGGTACCAACTTTGGGCAGTTCCCTTTCCGCGGTTACGAATCCATCGAGTCCTTGGTCCATACAAAGGAAGCTTTCTTTCAACATCTCAAGTCCAACATGTGCGATCTCTACTTGGACCTGAAGATGCGCCATGTCCTGGTTCAGCATTACCATCTTGTCATGGCCAAACTTGATGAGGCTCGCGTTCAGGTGGAGGCTGAGGCCAATATGGCAGCGAAGATGAGGAACGACTATCGCACGTCTTCTTCTGCTCCCAACCATAACGGTCATTGGGGGAAGAGGAAGAGGAAGTACCAATGCAACTCTCATGGCCATGGTAAGAAGAATCGGGCTCAGGACAAGGGTAGGGGCAAGAGGGACGATCGCAAAGGCAAAGGTAAGAACCACGCCGTCGCTCATCTCAAGAAATGCCCTGGTTGGGCTTGCGAGCACAAGGACTGCGACTATTACCAGGAGTCTGAAGATGCTGTGCAGGGTCCCTGCAACTGCAGTGGTTGGGGCAATTGCGATCTTCTCGCTTGTACTTTTAACAAAGGCAGTTGGGAACAGACTGACGAGGATGTCAACCATTACCAGGATAACGGCAATGGCTATGGCAGTTACAGCGGCGGCTGGGGCAATGCTTCTGGTTCCAAGGCGTCGGGCTCCAAGTGCGGTTGTCACTACTACTAGAGTTGCCGTGGTCTTCGAGGTGGTTATTATTCAATTCATACAGACATTTTCACAGGGGTATATGTTGAATGAGTGTCGGGGGACCAGTATGGATATACTGGTCAGAATTTAGCTATGAATGAATGTGTAGGGGCTCCAAAATGTAGTCCAATTATTTATATAAAAGTTTTGGTTTCTGCCAACATCTCGAGTGAAACTTAAGCAAGTTCAGCTTCATTATGCACTCCTTCTTGGTCTGGAAGTTCGTCGAGCATGCCTTCATCTGTTGACATGAAGAGATCATTGATCTGTTCACGTGGTATGTCAATGATCGCATTGATGTCTGGTACGTCAATTTTCTTTCTGGCAAAGTATGGCACCAATCTAAATGCAGCAACTGGTCTTGCGAAGGTTGAACCGTCTAATTCGCAAAGGAGATATGCGCCACCTTTATTCCTCCCCAAGATCACTAAGGGGCCCAAATATCTGGCGCGCATTTTGCAATTTAGAGCTTTCTCTATCTGCGTGTTACACATCAAAACCAAATCTCCCTTCTGGAAATTGAAGTCTCTAATAGAGTACATGTGGTCCTTCTCAAATTTAACTGTGGCATTTCGTCTGGCCTCATAAACTTTAGACTTCAAGTGCTCGAGATCTTGAGAATGTTTTTGAAGACTAATGGCTCGACGTGCAATTAATGATGTGGTACTGATGATGTTGTCTGGTGGCAGCATCAACCAAGTAGATTCGACTATATCCATTGGGAGAAGGGGTTCCATCCCAGTTGCAGCAAAATACGGTGAACAACCCATGCGCTTTCTGATCGTTACTCGGTCCGCCCAAAATACGGAATAGGTGTTTTGACTCCACTTCTTTTGATCACCATCAGATGCCTTAAACAGTCCTTGACGGACGTCAAAATGAGGTCTTTCGGCAATCCCATTGGCTCTGGAGTTATAACCGGAAATGTGGATATGATTGATGTGGTATTTCTTACTCAAATAGTTAATTGCGGCAACAAAGGCGGATCCATTGTCAGTAACGATCTCGACTAAGGATCCCCATTGGCATAGAATATCCTCGAAAATCCATTCTCCTAAGGTTCATGCTGTCTCTTTGCACAAACAATGGAATTCAGGATAATGACTGAGTGAACATCTGCCTTGGATGATGTAATGGTATTGTCCTGAGACAGGCATGATCATTATGTCCATGTACATCTTGGAAAATAATGGAGCGGGAAGAGCGACGGTGGGCAGGATATAAATTTGTTGGGTTTGACGGATTTGGCATAAATGACATGTCCTTATGAACCAGGCTATGTCATACTTCATATCTGGCCACCAATATCGGTCTTTAATTAACGCATGCGTCGCGTAGAAACCCTTATGAGCGACGTCATCGTGACAAGACATCATCACTTGGATGCGACGTTCAGGGAACAATACGAGCTGATGCTTCCCATCTACGTTTTTGCACCAAAGCTTTCCTTGTCTCTCGAAGAAATGAACAGCATATTTCATAAACTTTGCGTATGCATTGTCATTGGACCCTGGGGGTCTCTTGAGATGGAGATGCCATGGCAATAAGTGCATTAACCGTTCATCTAGATGTTTTTGCTTTGTTGTACGAGGAACTGTTGAGTAAGGAATGGTTTCCATGGTTTCTTCAGTAATGTCTTGCTGTAGAACTTGAATTAACTTGATTGGTGAATTAACCATAGGTGAAGTCAAATTAATAAAATGCATAAGCCCGTAATGAGTGTGTAAGAAGTCTTCCATGCCATCTTCGGGCGGGGGAGGGTCTCCTAGTTGGGGTGGGTGTCATGATAATCCATCTGGACCATGCTTAGAGCCTGGTACATGGACTAGAATGAAATGAAAAGATAGAATGCTGATAATCCATCGGTTAACTGCTGCTGAAGGTGCGATATCCGGGTTCTTGAGCATTCCCTTGATAGCACTTGTGTCTACTTCAACAATAAACGTAGGAAGGCCAATAAGATAAATCTTGCAATCTCCTAGCATGTGGTAAAGCCCAAATATCTCTTTCTTGGCTTGAGAATATCTGCACTTGCATTCATTAAGAGTGATCAAACCGAATCTGGCGAAATATCGAATTTTCGGATTGACAGAGTCGCACTGTGCAAGATAATAGCTGACTGCAGCAGGCCCTGTGTCAACGGCAAGTATGACAGCTCTGGTTGATGTGTAACTGAGAGGCCTTAATGCAGGACTGTCCTTGACTGTGTCTTTAAGATCTTCTTGTGCGGCAATCTCTACTGCTTCGAACTTGAATGGTATGTCTTTTCTGAATAACTTGGTGATGGGTAAAGCTCGGGTTGCGAAATTATCAATGAATATCCGTAGAACTCCAACGGTACCAATGAAGGCACGCGTGTCGGAGATGTCAATACAAGGTCCCCATCGTAATATTGAAGCAACAATACTTTCGAGAGGAAGTCGGCCAGAATACATGCATCTATGACCTAGCACAGTAATTTCGGCACAACAAAGGTAGGCTTTCTTGCCTGAAAATGTGCCCCCACAATATTTCATGTGCTGGACGATTCTGTTCAGGTTTTGGAAGTGCTCCCAAACGAATCGTCTAATGCTGTGGTTGAGAGGGATAGTCTCGTAGCCTCCTATGATTTCGTAGCGAGTCTCTGGTCCTCAAACTGGGACATCATCGATGTAAGGAATGGTAAAATCGGGAATTTCGGGTTGTAGAATGAATGTAACGTTGTCGTGGAATATTGGTATGGAATTCGTCCAACCCATGGGTAAGGTAACGAGTTGGAGGGCTCCATAGGGTGTCTGAAAGGTGGTAAGGTCACGAGACGACTCTGCTAGTAGACATTCATCATATCCAATGAATAAATCTAGAGTAGCGCTGCATGCACGACCTGCGAAATGTTCTGCGAGAGGGTCTGTGGCCGGTGGTAATCCAGAATGAGCAATAGTAACTTTGTTCAACGGTTCTAGACTGTGGACTATGCGAAGACTTTTGCCATCTTTCTTTAAAACCATAAACCATCTTGAGCGATAGGAAGAATTAGAAGGTTCATAAACACCTGCGTCAATTTTGGTCTTGATCATACGGCAAACTTCCACATAAATGCCTGGTGGAATGGGAATATTTCGTAGGACCCAAGGGGTGTGTTCAATGACTGGAATATCGATTGGAGGGAAGAAATCTTTGCGAAAACTGCCTCGTTCTGAGTCCTCCCATGTGAATGCTTTCTCCTGAACCGTCATGAAATGATGCATGAGCTTCATTTCTTCTGGCCAGAGAAAACCATCGTTATGGATGGAGTCAATATACTCCTTGTGTTCTTGGATATAACATTGGGTAGGAATGAAAGAGGGTGGTGTTGGGGATAACGTAGGTATATTGGCTAATGGATCTCCGCGAATATTGCGAATGATACAGAATTTATCAGGCAAGGTTGCAAGCACAGGCTTTGTTTTTAACGTGACTGGCTTGTACTTCTTGCCTGCAAAGACCGAGACTTTCTTAGAGAACCATGGCTTGTAGGATTGATCTCCAATAATATTAGAACCATATAGACGATACATATAATCTCAGGGCTGGGAAACAGAATGGAAATCTGATAAATCCTGGGGAATCTGGGTTGGAATGGAATATAACGGTAATAATTGTTCGCGATCGGTTGGTAAAGAGAATTCGGCATATGGGGTGGAACTGTACATGGTTTTGGTTGACCATAGTGATTGTGTAAACATAGTGGGTTGGATAGGGAATTTATTAGGGTCGCACGCCGATAAATATTGGGTTGAAGCTTTTTCTGAGTTAAATTCGGTCTGAGAGGCCGCATAGGCAATAATTTTAGGTTCTTGATTCGCGTCTAATTCAATGATGAGGGTGATCTGCTCTATATCATTTTCGGGTTCTTCTAGTCAATTTTCCCAAGAAAATGGGATGTGGTTAAGGATACGGGGACGACCACGAGGAATCGTCGGGATGGTCGCGGTTTTGCCAGTGTTCGGATCATGGATAGTAATGGTCTGATTCTCATCAGCATAATTGTGCACGATGCTCTGAGTTAACGTGTCAAAAGGTCTGCCGAGGAGAATATCATACGCTGATTGCCGAATAACGTGAACTTGGAGGTAAAGCGTGATATCTCCAAACAAAAACGCAACATTTCGTGCTAGATCCAAGGAATAATTTGTGGTGCCATTCGCCGATTGCATTTCCAAAATGACCATAGGATCATAAATTAACCCCAAGTGTAGGCACACAGCTTCTGACATGGAGATCACTTGTGATCCGGGATCAATGATGCACTCGACTTTGAGCTGATGGTCCACCACTGGAACGATGGATCTTAATGAAATAGAATCTGCTGTGCACTTCAAGGGTCCAATCTTCTCCCCTTTCTTGATGCGAGCTTCATATGGGTCTGGGACAACTGATGATCCTTCTGGAGGCTCTTGTCGAGGACAGTTACTGCTAGTCTGCTCGAAGGTCTGAACGAAACTGGTCGGCATACTGTATAAAAGAGTGGAAGTTTTGCCATCCTCTTCATTTTCTGGTGATTTTACCATGATCTCTATGGTTTCAGGTCCGGTAAATGGTAAAGCTACCTCCTTCTGGAACTGTTCCACAGTATTTGGTACTTTGTGCTTCATGTTATCCTCCTTAATCATTTCCATGATTGCTGGTGATAAGGAATATAACTCTTGATGGGACAACATGATCATGGAGTCAAGCACATGCTCGTAGACTTCTCGCGCAACATGAGAGCCTTCTATCGGCGCCCGCATCCTATAAGCAGGTTCATTGTCTTTAGGATGCTTGCGGACATCTGGCTTGGCACCCGTGTTACAAACTGCTGGCGGTGCATAATTGGCTGGTCTTGCTGCGGCAAATGGATGAATATCTTTGGGGATGAGCTGTGGTACATGCTCCTTGGCTGGCACAGACTCGGGCACTGCCGCTACAGATTTGGATTGATCATGTTGCGGAGTGACAGGAGGCGCATAAGATGGAAATTTGGAAGTAATGTCTTTGCCATTATCGTGAACTATGATCTTTGCTTTCTCGAATTGATGTGGGGCATAAGACTCTATAACAGCTGCAGCAATATCATCGTCTTTCTTTGTCTGAGGGGGTACAGAAATATCTTCTTCATCGTCAGAATCTTCAACTAGACCAGGCATGTTGTCATAGTCTGGGGTAAGATCTTGATCGAAGTGATTGCAGATCTTGGGTACGGCAACCTCCTGCTCATCTTCAAGCACAGCTTCTTCAGCGGCTTTCCGACTCATACAAGTTTGTCTCCCGACTGCCTTTGTAGGTTCTTGCGGAACAGTGGGTTCCGCTTTTGCTGTGGGAACTGCCTTCTTGAGTGGTCCGCATTTAGGACGTGGTACTTCAACTACGACCTGGCGAAGCATAGTATCCGTGGCATCTGTGGCAATTGGACTAGAAGAGTCTTCTTCGGCAACGTGCATGAACTGTTTGATGCCCTGGATCTCTTTTCCAATAGCTTCAGATTTGGCAATAAGCGCCTTGAGGCATTGACACGCATCAATGCCGGAGACTGGCGTGCTAAGTAATTGAGGTTCCGCATCAGAATTGATGGGCAAAGAATGCTGCTGACTGAGATATGGAACGGGCTTGACAATAGCGTTCATCATCTGGTTAACGATACCTGTCTGGCCTGGATTTTGATGGTGCCATTCCTTGATGCAATCTTTAAGCCAAGTGCCCTGGATATTCCTAGGGACCCAAGTGCCAGTAGAAAGGATGATCTTCCCATCTATATTGTGCCTGCACTTCCCTTCCTTAATCATCTCCTCAACTCTAAGGCATTCTCAAATAAAATGGCTGATCTCACCACAAAAACTGCAATTCTGGCCAGTACTTGCATTAGCATAGCTGCTCTGCGGTGGAGGCCCTGGCTGAAAACGTTGCTGAACTTTCTGAAATTGGTCATTCGAGTTGAGCTGTAATAACGTCTCCCCAAGTTTAATGAGCTGATTGATATGCTCCATTTTAACTTGTGGTTCTATGGGCTCTTCCTTAACATGAATGGTAGGCTGCGGCTGAGGAACTGGTACAGGGTACGGTATTTCAGATGGTCTGGCTGGAGCGGCGCCAACGTCTCTGTATGAACTGCATGAAGAAATGCTGCTGATGGTGCTTTCACCCTTGTTTGTGCCTTGTAAAACGAACTGGGCGGCCGCATAAATGTCTGCGAGGTCGTACGGATCTGCTGGATGATGGTCTGGTAGTTTGATCTGAAGACAGCGAGAAATGGCGTCCCAGACATGGTTAGGAAACCCTTTGCTGAACATATTGCCGGTCTCGTGAGTGGACAATCGCTTTTCCATGACTAGATGTTTTGCTTTAGGGAAGAATTCTCTGTAAAACGCTCCTAGGTCTGCGAGATTGTTGATTTCTCTCGCATATTTCCCAATAACGTGCTCGAGATTGTGTCTCTCGTATTTGCGACTAGCACTAGCATCAGGATACTGCGCAATGATTGTGTCTTTGAAGTTTGCGTAGGTCTTTTGAACGTCTGCATATTCTGGCAAACTCTCCCAAAATTCGGAAATAGTAAGACCAGGATAGTAGATGAACCACTTCTTCTTGTCTGCATTTTGGGTGATGCTATGACAAGAAAAGAGGCCTTCGATATCACTGATATAATGCATCAATTCGCATCCTGGACTAACTTCATCAATGATATTCGGCACGCTCTTTTCTTTTCTAAAGGGCATAGTAGTCGCCGCCATGATTGCTGGTTGTACTGGTGGTTGAACTGGGGGAACAGGTGGTGCTGGTTGTGGTAATGGAGCTGGTGGTGCTGGAACTGGTGGTGAATTGGTAAAAACTGGTGGTAGAATGGGAACGATGGGGAAATATGAAGTAGATTGTTCGTTAGGGGGTTCTAAAGGGACACTTTGTTCAAAGGATTCATCCTTGATATCAAAGTTTATCGTGGTAGTGGTGTCTGGTAATAATTCGTCACTAGAGACAACAGATTCTTTTCTGCAGTAATCTGTGAACGAGGTGTTCTCTATGTGGTAACCTCCGAAAGTGTGTCTGGAATAAGGTGTACCTGGGGCTGTTCCATAGCTGGAACCAAAGAGTTCCGCAGTAACTTCGGTTTCTTCTGCGTCTTCTGGTTCTGAAAACTGGAAGTTTTTGCTGGTAGAGATGTTTAGTTCTTCGGGATACAGGGATCCGGGAGATTCAATGAAAGACCCGGGGATGGGACTACGAGGGGACTTGGGTGATGGTATGTCTGTAGTGGCAGTCGAAGATGACACTGTAGAAGGAGCTAAATGGGTGGTAGATTCTTGTAACTGTAGACGTGCAGAGGTATTTCTGAGTCCTCTGCCCTGAACTGGGACGTAAGGTTATTTACATTTGAATTTTCATGAAATGGTGAAGAATTCGGGTTCGCAGCAAGTATGAGCTCGCTACGAAGGGCGAATTTAAAGGTGATAGGCATATATAAATGTGATCAAAGAATTGATTTGGGATGTGAACTAACCATCCCTCGTGGTGGGCTCCAGAAATGATGAGCCTAGACTTCCATGGCAACAGCAACACCAACTCAGGAATGAGATTGGGCAATTAACGTGGTAACACGGCAATCAAGGTGATCGTGTGTGCGAGTGGTTTGATGCACCTCCATGCGGTCAAATCAATCCCTCTATATGCAAGTATACACTGCAACTTTTCAGTCAGCGAAGTAGTACTGCTTGGTAGTCGAGTACTAGTAGCTCTGGCTGTAAGCCGGTAAGGATCTCTCAAAATGAGAGGAAACAGAATCAGGTACGATGTGAATACCATGAATCCATAAGTGAGAACGTGAGAAGAGACTAGAAAATGTCACTAGACAGCAATCCTAGCGAAGCAAGCAAAGGAAACGGAAATAAACATGTGAAACTGAGTCTGGGAGTGGGGAATTGGTGCGAAAACATGTAACTGAGGATGGGTGTGTCGAGAGAGAACGTGAAATGAAGTACTGAGGGTGTGGGGTCGAGACTAAATGTGGAAATACGGAAACTGGGCGATGATACTGAGAGCAAGAACGGAAATATACTGGTGATGGCGGGGTACTGATCCTAAATGATACGGAAATACTGATGTTGATGGTGATACTGGTCTTGTGCTGAAGTGATCCTATCCTATGTCAAAACTAACCTTCAAGTCCATGTGAGGGACTGTCCTATATGAAAACTATGCTGAAACTGATCCTATACTGGTGTGAAAATGATCCTAAGTCTGCTTGGAGACTACCCAAGTGGGCAACAATATGATGGTGAAAGTGAAAATGTGAAACGATCCTATGCTGGTGAAGTTGAAACGATAACGGCCGATAAAAGATAAACATGGATGAGATATGGTGTGGCCATCACGTATTGGCACAATATGAGCATGTACCAATAGTGTCAAGAGCGAAGAGTGGGTGTCAAATGACTCTTCACAGTCAAAAACCATGGAATAACTCTGGTGAGCTTAAGAATTGACGTGCACTCGAGAATATGCTGGGGTAAATGGTGTATTGCTGTAGAACAGTAATAAACATAGTAGAATAGTCTTGATGTGGTGTAAACTCGATGTGTAGGGGTAAGCTAATGGTAAGCTGAAGCTAAACGACATTTTTCTAGCTAGTTTTTATATTACAAGTATGAAATTATAAATAGTGTAAGTAGCACGACTTAGTCAGGCTGTAAGGCCATGGCTTAGTAGATTTCATAGCAAACATATGGTTTCTTGACTTCAAAAGTAACAGCAACTCATCGACGTTGCCGCGTATGGACGAAAACTGTTGACGAGGCTGGGTATGGGCACTCGTGGAACTAAGTGCGGCCTAGCGTGAACAACACTCTAAACCACTACTTAATCCCACTAACACACACACACACACCAATCTCAATAAGTGTGGAAGGGAGCAAGGAATTTAATTCTACTTGCACCCTGACAGTATCTCAAAATATCTTAAAGAGCTCGCTAAGTAATGCAATGCGACTGCGTACAATTGTCAAGCAAATCTCAATTTCTCGGTTCCCTCAGAGCTTTTGCAAGAGAGCACGGCGAACCACGCAACCCTCAAGGCAAATGATATTTCAATGGAAAATACACGTGGACACACAGATCCGCAAAACGATCAAGTCCATTCAGTGAGCTCGCTGATGTGCTCGGTAATGGTGAGTGGCAAAAGACTAGTGGGTGGAAATGAGCTCCAACCAACACTAAACCTCTCTACACTCTACACTATCACCAATGTATTGAATTTGGGTGTTTCGAGTATGATAGAAGCACTCTGCAGACTCAATAATCAAGGTAAGTTGTTCAAAAGATGTTTTATTCGTTACTAGTGAGTTTTACAAGCATACTACTTGCACTAGTGGGGTGGGTAAGACACAATTGAATGAATGTGACTTGGTTTTGAGCTACTGCACTCACTGGGACTCCGGCTGTTCAGACTATTGGCTCTCTTGGCCCTGTAATACTTCCTACAAGTGATCAACACTTGACTAGTTCGCACTCTAGCTTACTAGTGGCACTCTTGGCCTAAGAATAATACTTTAACTTTGAGAAACTGCAAGAACTAACTTTGGAGCACTCTTGGCCTTTGCAGGACACAATAGTAGACTCAAAGGGACTTCAATTCACTCAATACTATAGGTAACTCAGCAACTAGTAGCCGCTTCATTTGAGGTTAAGCACAAAAGCCTTTAATTGGGGCACTAGATACTGACTAGTAGGTCTCAATCACAGGGATGGCGTTGCCTCCCATTGTGAGTGGCTATTCTACTACTTATATACTGTAAAGAAAGGTACAAAGCGATGCAAACAACTACACTAGTGGGGTATTTTTGGTACTGATTTCTTGGCTAGGCCTGAAATACCGCGCATAAACACGCAATAGTCGGTCTAGAAATTGCTATTGGATGACTAGTGAGCCACAGAGCTCAGCTAGCAGTTTAATCTCGCGTTCTTGATCCAGCAACGTGCCACTAGTGCCGGAGATGAACAACTAGCCACACCCTCGTGCTTGCAACCATAGTCGGCCATGATCGAAAGCACAGCCGGGCTATACTAGTGCCGATCGTAATAGATCTGATTGCACTAGTCGGATCTGGGCGTAACATTAATCCGTTGCTAATTCATTTCTAAGTCCTGCTTCGAGATTGCTGCATGACTAGTTAACTTGACTTAGGTGTTTCTGCCCCAATCGGTCTGCTAGTGACTGAACTTTACGAGATCTGTGTATTCTGCTCCTTGTTTGGTGCGCTAGTCGCGTTACTTGTCTACTAGTGGCCTTATATTAAGTAGTCCGGCTAGTATTCAAGTCACTAGTATGGCCGGCTGCTAGATTTGACCCACTAGTGGTATTGCATCTAAGTCCTGGCTTCACTAGTTGCATACTGCTGTGACTATCAGCTTGAAGCCTCAGCTATAGTCCTTTTATTATCACTAGTACAGGATAGATATGCAATTGTATTGCTACAAAATCGCAAAATCTAGGTGTGAACACGTAGACGGCGTATCATTGCTAAAATACGAATCGCCACTAGGTTCTACTGTGCATGACTTCGATTCCTTTCCTAGCTCGCTAAGTCTGAGTCCTAAACTCGTCGCGATAGAGGCCCTCGGCACTCTCAAATCACAATACATAATATAATCTCTCTGAACATCCCCATGAGTCCTCACACACAGTGCGCTCACTCTAACAATGGTGCCATGAGGTCCAACTGCACACACCTGTCACACTTCGTGCAACTGCTAGAACAGCTCAAGCTGGCTGATTCTCTTGTACTACTTCTCAAGGCCTACTCAGAGGCCGGCACAACACAATTCTCTTTTACTACTGATCCAGAAAATGGAACAGAGTTTCTCAGAAAATTCTTCGATTTTGCTCCAACATTTCACGTCTGGGACATCGCCTGATGATGGAACGATTCCAACGGTTCCAACATGTTGCAACACTAGTGTTGTAGGTAGCTTTTCAATCATACTGGACTCCAGACTATTACATAGATGATGTTCCAATATGTTCCAATACCATGTTGCAATCCATGTTATTCCAATACCTGTGAATCTTTCTACGTGTTCCAACGTGCATTGGCGCACTATGCAACACCACCAATACTTCCTTTGCAATGTCATTGCAACACACCTGTTCCAAACCCCATTTCCAAAACGACTGACATTGTATTACCATTGCAACATATACAGGCACATCTACAAGCTCACGCCGAGAACTCCTCACTTTCTCTTCTTTGGTGTCGCTACAAGCACGTAGCCCTTGTATCCGGGATAGGGCTTGTATACAATGCTATCCAAATCATCAGGACAGCAGCTCGGAAAGCGACAAAATGACTCACTCTTCTTTGGGTGCAATGGACTTGTCTTTCTGACTTCTTCCGCTGCGACGTAGCATTGGCTCAGCCTCCGGTTGCTGCCTATAATCAGTTTCATCAGTTACCATTACAGCCACTGAAAACATTGATAACTTACGGTTTCGGTTCAGACTTTTTCGGGCGCTTCTTTAGTCCTTCGCCTCCATCGTCATCTCCTGCTTTACGCTTCTTCTGTTCTACACGACTGCCTCGGCCGCCCCTTCGTGCCCTGCCGCCTCTACCCCCCTGTACACCGCCGCCAGAAGTACCTGGATTGGCATCCAAACCTTCTTCGTTGCCGCCATTATTGTTCTCCAGGTCCGCGGTGTCATTGTCCTCCACACCCTTATCCTGTTTTGCACCGTCATCACCAATACCGCCTGCACCTGCTTTATCATTGTCCTTGGTGCTGTCGTCGCCGCCTTCTGAAGGAGACATAAGATCCACGGTATCAGCACCTCCACCTTGCTGATCCGTCTCACCCTCATCGTCATCGTTTCGATTGGCAATTCCCTTGAACGATGGTGCGGGCGAGGCAGGCAGTGGTCCGGTATCGTCTTGCTGATTCGTCTCCCCCTCTTCATCGTCGTTTCGATTGGTCTTTCCCTTGGACAATGGTACGGGCGAGGCAGGTTGTCCTGCATCCGGCATCTGCCCAGTGACTTTCCGCCACACCACCTGCACTGAGGTGCTCGAAAGGTCCTTCGTAAAAGGTTTTGTCGGTGAAGTTGGGTTTTCCGGAGGATTGAGCTTGGACTGGTGTTGGAACAGGGCCGTGGAAGTTGGTTTTTCCGGCGGATTGGGCTTGGACTGGCGTTGGAACAGGCTCACGACGCGGCCTTTCAAGTAATCAGCCAGATCGATGACGTTGCCCTTGCTCAGGCTGTCGGGTGCAGCCAAAGGGAGATTCCGTGGGATGTCGGCAGTGATATATTGACTTGGATTGACTTGGATTTCGCTCCAAGGAATACCTCCATCATTCACCGAGGCTGCCAATAAGGGTACCGATTACATGTAGAATGAGCATGAAATAAATGCGGAATTACTCACTCCATTGTAGCTCGAAAAACTCCTTCAGCATTGTCCTAAGCTCCTCTACAGGTGTGGCATCACTGAAGTCCGGGAACACAGGTGGACTGGTGGCCGGGAACTGATGAGCGTTTACCTTCTTGCGTTCAGGAGGCCGATTGTCTAGTGCGTGTTCAGGTTGAATTATCCAATCGAGAAAATTCAAAACATACATGGGATAGATTTGGTGTAGTTCACCCAACTTTCCACGATATTGTCCCATGCCTCTTCGTCATTGAAAAGAGCACAGCCATCTGTTGCCGATGAAACACTGGCAGAGATAGTTTATTTCAAACCGCTGGAAATGCGATAAATTGATAACAACATACCTTCCCAGCTGAATATTTTCGTTCTCGTCCCGATATCCAAAGAAAAGTGTCAGACTGGCATTGCCGATTTGGCGAGGACCGTTTCCGATGAGACTGTTGAGTGCGCAAGTCATTTCATACGCAAGTCGAAGTTGGTTCCTGACCAGCGGGTTAAAACGTCACTGGTGCGAAAGGAGGTGTACTCACTGGTATATGTCTTGCCCCACCTCCATGTTCCTTGCTCGTTTATTCCATTCCTCTTTCTCCGCACTGCTCATAGCGTCAAAGAACTCCTTCGATTTGGATTGGAAGATTGCGGCATGGTGATGATGATTGACTCCGCGTTTTTTACGCTCGAGTTTGGCAGCCTCATTGATTGTAGCCTTATTTTCAGCGATAAAAAGATCCCGCCCAGACGGAGGTGGGATGGGATCAAGGAGAGAGAAACCTGGCTTGTCGCCTTGGACAGGTGGCGATGTCGCGGTCGTGGCCATAGCGAGGGGAGGGTTCTTGGATGTCGGAATAAACGGAAGAGCAAAGTACGCCTCAAAAAAACGCTTATGAACACGTTCTTTCTCATCGTTTTTGGCATTGCGAAACTTCGCAGCAAATTTCTGAACAACAGGCCTCAGTCAGTGGACGCTATCTCAGATTTCAGCAAAAACGGTACCTTTCTGATGTTGTCGAGCTCCTTTGGAGGCAGATCTTTGTAGAAATCCGCGAACGCATTCTCGATGTCCTCGCCCCGTTTCTCCACCCACGTCGACAAATCCGAATCATCCTTAGGTGGTGGCTGACTGTGTATCCATTCTTTACCGTACATCGTCTTCAGAAGATATTCGGCAATTTTGGGTTTAATCCAGTCCTCTTGGGATTGTGGAAAAGAAGATTTTGGCGCCATCGGAAGTCGGTGATGCTGTTTGGCTTCAAAAAAAATTCGGTGGAGTGGGGAAATTGTTAAAGCAGGGAGAGGAAGTACCCAACGCCCTAGAAATAAGACGCTCTCAGTAAAGCCACGTTGTCTTGAAAAGAGGAACAAAAATGAACAAAACAGAATAGAACGTGCCACCACCTCCATTATGTGAACAAAGACTTGGCACGACTAGATCTATCGCCACCAATCAGTTCATCTCTGCAGAGTGGCATTCCGCCAGCAGCTAAAAAGACATCCTAATACTCGGCTTCCTCCTCACTTTCATCATCCATGGTCTTGACTATCACCGACTTGCAAGGCGAATACCCCGCCTACACGTCGCCACAGTTGAAGCTCAAGGTCGAGAGCAGCATTGAGGCTGAGCTCATCCGATTGGTGGGGCCACCGCCAGAGGTTCAGATCAGCGCACATCCACCACATTCTCCAAGCTGTCTTATCATGTGCACCGCCGACGGCCCTGACATGGGGCGCTATTTCCAGACTGTACGTCCTCTACTTGTAATCCTAGAATGATCTCTTAGCGACTCTGATTAGTGCAAAGACCCGACTGCGTCACCGACCTGCAGCGTTCCGATTGCTGTTACCCCTCCATTAAACACGCAATCCGAAAACCTTCAGCAACTGCAAGACATTCGGAGACAATTGCAGGTCCAAGTACCCCTTCCTACTAAAGCTACAATACTGCTCTGGGACGAGGTCAGTTCCCTAAACTTTTGTGCGTAACAGAGACTTACGTTCAAGCGGAAGGATTTCGACGATCCTTGGACATTCCTTGTTACACCCAATCCTGCTGGACGGGTTATCCTGAGAGACAATGTTACTCTGTTGGCGCGCGCTAATTTGGTCGAAGGTCAAGACTATGAGCTTTATCAGGCTGGCGCGTGGGTAGAAGTAGATTGGAACACACCTATTCCTGCACTGCCAGGTAACATGCTGTTGATGCGCATTGCGCATGTTGAGTTCCTAGACGGTTTTGATACTCATTGCCGATTTATTTAATTGATATTCATTTAATCATCATATGAGGATTCGGAAAGGGCAGCAGTTCAATGTATTCAATATGTATTACATACAGCATAGCACTAGCGAACACGAACAGATTGACATCTGACTTGGGGACAATGCCTTCGGGAAAGAGCCGTGGGCTGACACTAGCAGCCCAATCTTGTGGGAGGAAAAAAGGCCAAGTCAACGATTTGCGGGCCAACGATAACTTAAGAAAACGTACCAGTCGACGTAGACCTCGGTGAAATGGATCCTGGGTGCCAGCTCTCGATGTGAACGACGACGCAGCAACAGCGAGAACGGGATCCAGTCCTTATCGGTGGCCGCCATCTGCTTGAGGAGCTCGGCGGTATTGAGGTCCAGACGACGCCAGTCACGTCGAAGCGGAGATTCGGACAATGATCGAAGAGGCAGGAGAACGAGTGGGGCAGTGAAGGAGGTGCTAGAAATAAATGTTAGGTCGGAACGAGGGTAGACGGTCAAGGTAGACATACTCAGTGATCCTTGAGTACGGTTTCCTTCGATGAACCCTAACCCTCTACCCCTCGTCTCGTTGTCAACACCTCCTTGTGACCCTCCCGTTCCCTGCTCTGCAATCCCATCCTCCGTCGTGGTGGTACTAGATGCCCGCCCGTATGTCACGTCAGCAGTCTAGTGAGCAGCATTGATGTGGAAAAGACCTAGTGCACTCAACGGCGAGGCCAGCGCGCAGTCGTTCATTTCTGAGGCAGGAGAATCAGCATAGGTGCCCGTCGAGGATGAAAACCCTTCTTAGGAAGGCTGTCGTAGCTTTCGTGATTGGCTCCAAGCACGACGAGGCCAAACACGATACAGGCGAGGACGAAGGGAAGCATAGAAGATAGAACGGCGGGAAGTCCAAACAAAAGCAGCAGTCATCAGAGATACGACCTGAGTAGATCGTCAGTACGAACGGCGGGCGAAATTAGGCATAGACTTACGCCAACTCCGCTCACAAACGAGAACAGCCCCAGTTACGCGCGCGCGCGTATAAGTGGGGCAGAAAGAAAAAGGGAAAGCGTGAGAAAACGTTTGTCAGCCCATGATATGGGCCGATTTTTCGTTAACTCCGATTGTCCGAGGGATTCGGCTTTTACGGAGTTAACGAAAAATTGGCCCATATCATGGGCTGACAAACATCTTCTCACGCTTTCCTTTTCTCGCTCTAACGTCAAATTACTGCCTGCGCGTCTGCATCAGCTCTAAATTCTCGAGTCTACCTCACGCGAATACCGGATTGCCTATAACCCTGGTGATAGTGTCAAGACAGTCCAACCAAGGTTTGTGGAGAATGGCACAGGTATTCCATCTATTTCAGCCAACCTTCAGTGCTATGTCTAATTGTCTACTTAGCGTTTCTCTGAATTTCTGGACTTGGAAGCTATCGATAGCGAGGACCAAGACTACCCAGAAGAAGACGACGGCGCAGAAGATTTTGATGGTAGGCGTGTTTCACCCCCATTTGTAACAAGTGAGATCTAACAACCCAGCTTAGATTTCGTTGATGATGAACTCGACATAGCAGATACTTGCATAGTCTCACCCTCACAGCTTGTCGACGATGGTGAACACGAAGTTCAATCCGATGCCGAAATAGAAGAATACCTCTCTGAACTCCATGAACACTCGCGTAAACGGCGTCGCGTCGACGATGAGTCTTTGGGGGGTGATTTGTATCGCGTGAGATCTGTGGGGGGATCAGAACCAATGCCCATCTGGAGAGTGCGGTGCAAGGTACGCGTAACCGTTTCCTCACCGTGCTTCATAGGCTTATCAATGTCTGTCTGTCCAGCGTGGAAGCCATAGGCGACTGGCGACTGTCCTCCTCGATGACCTGAAAGGAGCCAAAGGAAACGACTGGGATGTGGCGACCGTATTCACTCTGCCTCACGTTCGCGACTGGATATACTTCGAAAACAAGGGATCCAAGCCAAATGCTGCTTTTCGATTGCAGCTCCTATCCTATCCATCCGTGATGCGAACACGCAATGAACCAATATTTGAACGTGTACGACTAGACGAACAGGTCGCTATCCTTCATGCGCATATGACGAGGACGGCCGTAGACTCGGGTACATGGGTGATCCTGCGTAGTGGTGCTTATCGCGGTGAGGTTGGGTGTGTGGCGGCGGTACACGACTGGGGCTTAGATGTTCTCGTGGTCCCGAGATTTTTCCCGCATGAGCCATGGCCGAATACGAGGAAAATAAAACGGTCAGAGAGTCGGCACGGACTATGGAGATCAGGGGGCGTAATGGGAACTCCGTTGGCAACTAAACAGGAGGTCCATGGCATAACGAAGCCGTCACCCATGCACAAGTTCGAGTACGACCATCAATTACTCTTGATAGAATGCTACCGCGACAATGTTGCCCCTGCTAAAGCCATGCCACTGTTTATTCTGGAATTGTTCCATTTAAGTTCACATCCTATCGTCCTTGCCGCCGAAGCTCAAGCACCGTGTCCCCACGAATGGTATTTTCATAAGGGAGAGTTGGTGGAAGTCGATGATGTGTCATTCGCTAAAGTTGTCGGAACCGTGGTTGCCACGCATACCGCCAATGTCGAAGTCGAAATGCAGGGCAAGGGTATGCACTGTTTTCCATTCTGCCGGGTCGTGAAACAATTTTCGGTTGGAGACTACGTTGAGTGCCTTGGAGGCAAACAAAAGGGGCGTATGGGCTTCGTCCAAGTACTTGAAGACTTTCATGTCATCGTCTTGGAAAGCAATGGTAGCGGGATGGTCAATGTACGTTCTCTATGTTTCCGACAGCAGATTTATTTTAATCGGTTTTAATAGGAATTTTCAAGCCATAGAAACTCTGTGGGCAAACGGCCCACGTTGGTCGGGACGGCATCATCCCATGATGGGCAAGAGGTTGCTCACGAGCGGCGACACTTTTGGCTCTCATCCGGTGGAGCACCTTGGCTAGGAACAGAAGTTGTTATTTTTCCCAGGGGACATCCTTTGCGCACTCATAGGGGCCGCGTAAGAGATGTCATTTGTGCACAGGACAATCCAAGTGGCCTTCGACTGATTCTGATTCTGGATCGATATAACCCAGCACTCACCAACAAGGAGTACACGGTCGACTATGAAGATGTAGTGGAGACGCAGTACGTATCAAAGTGATGTGATTACTTTCTCATCAACGACTCGCTCACTGTCTTTAGGACTAAACTTCCGCTACGGTTATACAACCCACTCGATCCCTCCCAAGTGGCCTTCTCGCTGTCTATTGCTTTCATCAAATCCCGACGGGAGCTCCAAATAAAGGAGCTGATGAAGTCGACGGTTGGCCCTCTTTCATTGGAGCGCCCTCCTACTCCTCCGACATCTACCGATGAGCCGTACTGCGCTGCATGGGACCCCCGCTCCAAAACTCCACCGCTGATTAATGGGAATGACTCTGTGGCTACCTCGTCTCGCTTGCCTGAATACGTGCACCAGGGGCACTGGACTTCGGATTTCCGTTTGACTGGTTACGAGTTTCGGGTGATGATTGGAGGGAAACGGAAGACGGTCTACCTTCAAAACACCTGGGACAATGCCCGTGTCGAGGTTTATATGCGTAAAGGCAAGACAAAGTCCCAGCGAATCTCTGCAGAAGTTGTTGAGGCCATGCATCCCACCACACCCCGAAATTACGAGCGCTGGATTGTGATTAAAGGGCCGCACACCGGGAAATACGTTCGTTCAATCCGCTATGAAAAAAATCCCAACCCAAAGATGCCTATTTGGTGGACCGTTGCCGTAATCCAGCCTACGTCCCAAGGTCACGACGAGTTACTGGACGAGGAGTTGCACCTAATTTGCAGTGATCTATGCCTTGAGGATGAGGACGAGAAATCACGGAACCGGAATATGCAATTCAGTCGAAACCTGCGTGAAGATGGTACACATTGATTTATCGCATATTGTACATATATTATTGTCCTTGCGTAATTGTATCATAATGGAAAGTATTTCAAAGTGCCACTCAACATTGAGATCCTCGTGGTAATTTGCGTGTCAGCCATTTAATTTGGTCGGCTGACAGTTGCCTCTTCATACTCATTTACTGTTATGAACGTCTTCCAGCCTCGACTTTCCAACATCACCGTTACTGCTCGACCTGGGGAGCGAGATCGAGTGCATTTCCTGAGAGAGCAATCCCCGCAGCTGCTGATCTCCCAGTCTCAGTACGACGAGCTGATGGCCTGTCCCAATGGCAACCCGCATTATCACTATCTGGTATCTGGACGAAGTGGCGAATATCATTGGGGGGACCAGGTGATCAAGGTACACTTTGACCTCACTTGTTGAGGGGTATATCTAATATAGATGTAGTGCATCCCTCGCTCCAACCCAGCCTGTCCAATGCAGAAGATTCCGCAAGAATGGAGAGGTGATGCCAGGAAGCAACTTCGATTGTTGGCTCTTGAATGGGATACTCGCCAGCAATACTTACCGATCCTCAAAGAGCGCCAGAAATCACTTGAGGCTGATCTAGCCGCTGCCCAGGCTGGACTTGAAGAGAAGTGGGCCATTTTTCACGAGGTCATCAATAAGGCGCGAGGTAGGCAGTCATTTAGCAGTTGGTGAGATTTCTCTGATCGAATCAGTAGGCTGGTCACCACATCGAAAGTACATCAGAAAGGAAATTATGCCAGCTCAGCGAGATGTCGAGGACCTAGCAGACAAGGTTTCGGTGGTTATTGAAGCTTGTAAGTTTTTCTTCGCGATGGAAATAGTCGATTGCTGAGGAAAGATCTATTTACAGTGAGATCATTAAGTGTCTTCGACAATGCTCGGTCCTTCCGAGCTGATTTCCGAAGCCGGATGGTGCCTCGCAAGCGAACGCTACTACAATCCGAGTGTAGCCACGAGGACACTGCAGACATTGTTGCTAAGCAGCAGACGCTCAAGGATGAACTCGGTGGCATGAAACGTAGGAAATTTGTAGAGTAAATTAAAGAATAAGTAGATGACCTCATCACCGGCTCTGTTTGAAAATCTGAACCGGGGATGACATCATTGCTGCCTCGGACTTAACGGAGTTAGCAAAAATGAGCGGGATAAAAGTGCTGTGTCAGCTTTTCCCACGCCCTTTCCTCTTTTCCGCCTCCATCCATTATGGTTAATCTGATCATTGACTGGACGTCTATTCATTCCGCTCTTTTAATGTCTGGGAAAACAGGTGCGTGAACTTGTTCTCTCGTCCTTTCTCAGTCTGATCCAGTTCGTGTCATTCCGCAGAAATGCCTCCACATTGTACGTTGATATTTCCTGGCCACTCTGCTTGTGATTTTGTTCAAACGATCCCAGGAACCTATGGACGGGAACGGGCATGGCGCAAGGATTGCCCTCATGGTGAATTTCACGAAGTCAGCAACGATTGTTCAGAGGTGCGTTGCGCCATCTCACTGAGATGGACGCCTATCTGACGGATGTGATCCAGTGTTACGGCCCTCGGCCTCAGGCCTCAAGCTTCAAGTCATAGCCACTTCGCTTCTTCACAACACGCTCAAGCCTGATACAGAACATGCTCCGAGCTCTTTATCGGAAACAGGTGGGCTTGTCCATTCTCCTGACCGTCAACAATATTGTTAACTAATATCTTCAGAAAGCTGCTTGGCATCAGCCTCGCAAGAAACCAAGCAAATGAGTTCGACATATGACTATATGTACGAGCTCGATGCAGAGGATCTTCCTGTACTTGTCTTAGATGAGAATATGTAATTTAGATATTCGTGTAACTTCCGATATTGCGCCAGTAATTGAAATAGCGACTGTTCTAAAATGCGTGCTAGAGATAGACAAAGTCAGCAAGATAGAGTATGTTATTGTTGTCCGAGTGTAAGTAGGTTATTCTCATTGTGCTACGGGCAGCGCTAATTTGTTCTCCACTTTGTAGCCATTTCAAATCATTTATTGTTCTCTACGCGCTCAAGATCTTGGATTCATCGTGGGTGGCATCCAATGGAGGGTAGAAAAGCGGTGAGTAATATCTCTCTTCCAATTCTCTCCCGTCATCTCTGATGTATTTCCCAGTGAAACGCTACAAGGAAACCGCAAATGCGTTCCATCTCCGGCTTGCCTTAGATGACCTTCCATTATCAAAGGAGGACTATGACCGTGCGATGGTTTGCAATCGTTTGGGGGGAATTCACACCCATCACACCGTGACGACACCAGGTCATCAAATTGGACGCCAGTATATCTCGGTGAGTAGTGAAATACTTACTCGTTTGATGACATTAACATCCTAGTCAGTGCAGCCGTGGCTGTGCTATCCGCGAACTGCTGCTACCCTCTCCCGCTGAACAAGTCGAGCTTGTTAATATTGTTCAGGAAGATAAACTGGCCCGTTCAGTCGAAGGTAAGACCAAGACTGTCATCAGCTGGCAGATAAAGCTGGACAAAGCGAAGGAGGATCTAAGGGTGAAAACCCTGGCAGCCAAATGTACGTATTACCTCTCTGAACCGACGGACAGCATAACTATGAGATTTGTTTAGGCACCAGCTTGCGGCGCGATGAGATAAAACAAGAAACAGCCCGGATCAAGGTCATCCGAGTCCAAGAGGATCTCCTGCGTGCGCAACATGAGAAGAATCTCAGTGTATCTGCATCAGAAGGGTTGTTCGTGGTAGAATGTTGCACAAGTATGCTATATTTATCGAAACAGTTGCACTAGTTGACATTTTCAACTAGATCTGCGAGCGTTGAGGCACTATCTTCTCTCACAAGACCTAATAGGTTCAGAGAAGGGGTCGCCGCGACGTCTCTATACTAGTGCGCTCACCAGAAGGGAACGTGGTGCAAAGAAGGAGCCACCACTCCATGATCCTACTCCAACAATCAAGATGGTTCGTCCTCATCCCACTCTCGTAGACATAACGCCAGCTTGGGAGCCCCAAAAAGGTTTGCATTATTGCTCGATGACTTTGCTACGCTGAAGCTCCCTATCAGCAGTGAAATTGTCTCACGTGTCAGCCAAGACATCAACCCCAGCCACGCCTCGCAAGCAGGATAGCAACGACAACAACTACTCATTAGTAACACCACCTCCCACTCGCAGCCGGAGGGATAGACAGCATTCTTTCAAAGCCAACTCAGACAATGAAGTACAATGTACGGGAGCCAAAATTGGTGGCATAACGATTACGGATCTTAGTACGTTCATTTGAGCTTTGTGTTACGACGCTAACAAGCTTTTCTAACAGGTAAGCTTGTTGGGCCTCAACCTGTGGTCGTGCCACAGCCCGACGAAAAGAATATTGTTGGGGAGGAGTCAGATTCTGAAGTCATCATTATTTGGTCAAATATTCCGGCCAAGCGACTCCAAGCGCCGGTCTTACCTGATGTTTCTGCCTCACCATCGCCTACAGGTAAACGACAGAGGAGGGCGGAGCGCACTGATAGAGAATATAAGCGTGCAAGGACCGAATAACATAAAGACTTATCGTTACCATGTGCCATGTTGTTGCGATTTTATAACAATAGATTCGTATCACTTGGAGTGGCAGATAAACATTATCCATAAATATATATACCTACTAGAATTTGTTATCGTTGAATACCCTCCTGAGCTACGTCGTAGACCAACCATGAATTGGAAAAAGCAGCGACCCAGACTGCCCAAGAAAGCCAACGTAAATGTTCAAACATTCACAGTGGCGCCATCAACCTTCACAGCGATAATGGGCTCCCCGACGAAGGGGTCGTCGTCCTCCAAGATACATATTGATCCTGTCTTGAAACGGCCATGGGACGAGGAGACACCAGCAGCTACTGGTCCGGAATTGGATTTCAACAGTGATTTTCCCAATATCAATCCTTCGAGTTCCAAGCGACCTCGACTGGTAGAAATGACGGAGGATATTGACGCAAATGCAGAAGAGAAGGCTCAGAGCAAACGGGAACGAACTTTCAAAGAGGTGAGTAAGATAATATTATTATTTCAAAGGCTGACCATGCTGTTCAAGGGCGTCTCGAAGAGCATGAATCAGTTCCGACCAAAATTTCCCATGATCCTCGATTACATCCTTGCCAGCGAAAGCAACGCGACAATTGGACAGCCGTGCAGCTGTGGGGAAGCAGATTCGTTACGTGAATGCCTGTGTAACGACTGTCAGCATTTTGAACCATCTTGCAGACAGTGCTTCATAAAAGCGCACTTGGGAAATCCATGGCATTGGGCGGAGGTCTGGAATGGTAAATTTTTCGAGCGGCAAGACATATCAGAGCTTGGGCACGTTGTGACAATTGGACATGACCGTCATGAGGCGCTGCATTGTCCGTATGGTGCGGTGAAGGATCCACTAGAATTTCATCTTATACACACAAATGGTGTTCACAAGACGAAGGTTTACTTTTGCCGGTGTCCTTTGACACGGAGGGACCATATGGAATCATGTTTGCGATCCCGAATTTTTCCAGGAACAGTTGCAGAGCCACGCAGTGGATTTACTTTCGCCGTCTTACAAGATTTTCACCTACAAATGCTAACATCCAAGAAGTCGGCATATGACTATATATTCGCCATCAGAAGGAAGACCAACAATGCGTTCTCCAAGCAAGTTCCAGTACGTGAAATGTCTTTTGAACCAGACCTATATTAACAACACTGCAGGACGTCTACCCGCTGTTTCTTCGTGTTCAGCGCATCTGGATCTCATTGACCATGTTCAAACGTAGCGGCCAAGTTCATGGGATTGATCAACATTTCCCTAGTCGACCAGCGGGAAGTGTAGCTGTTCCATGCTTTTCCTGCCCTGAGCGGGGGTTCAATGTCTCAGATACTGTCATGGACTCTGTCACCGATGAGTACCAGTAAGTGATATTCTCCTAAACAACAAAGACTGTAAATGAATGTTGCGTAGGCATCTAGTGCAGTTATTCTTAATGCAAGATGGTCATTTTGGTCTCCAGCGATTCCAGAAAGTTGATGATCCGGATGATGTCTCCCTACTTCCCGGCGCTGGATTTTTCCCTCGAGATTCGGACTATTTGCCTTATGAGCGGGATGTCGTAGCCACCTCCGATGAAGTATGTCTCTATCTTTCATTTGTCAGGTTCATAGTCTTAAACATGAAACAGAAATCGACATGCTCGAACTTCAACGCTCTGGAGATGCAGAATAAGTTAAAGTTTCGAGGATGTGTGATTACCGGTGTCGTCGCTGTTGAATGCGGTCGTCACTGTGTATTTTTGTCAATGGTAGACCTCCGTAAAGGCGAACGGTAGTCTCTGTCCTATAGAATAGGGATTGGCACTGATTAGATTCCAGGTTTGCCAATGGTGACTATACACTAGCCATGGCATTGCGACGATACACGCAAGGCCGTTCCCTTACTGGAGCGAAGTATTTTCGAAGGATCGTCTTGACCTACGACGTTGCATGCCAGTATCAAGCAAATCTCCAGAAGCGTTTCAACACCAGCTTTTTGGACATCGCAGACATCATCGATATCATCGTCTGTCTTGTACCCAAAATGCATCTGGATGGCCATATCGAACGCTGCAAATATGAATACTCGTTGAATTATGTCAAAGGAATGGGGCGAAGTCACGGAGAAGGTATCGAGCCATCTTGGGCTGAAACGAAACAATCTGGTGGTAGCACGAGACAGATGAACCATGGTCATCGCCATGACAAACTGAATGATTTCCATAATTTCTGGAATTGGTTGAAGGCGGAGCATATGTGTAAGTGATGGGACATTATCTTTAGTCGCAATCGCTGATAGCTAGGCTTTAGGCGACTACTTGACTGAACACCTGAGCAAGGCACGGGAGAAGGTTCAAGAAATGGTAGAGTTTCTTCTGGGACTGGGCTTAGTCCGTGGCAAGGAACTTGTAACTTGCTGGGAAAAGCAATACGAAGAATGTGTGCCTTACACGGTGTCGGAAAAGGACAAGAAGGAGTGGAGTAGTCCTTATCGCATGACATTGCAAAAACGTGAGCTTATTTGCATTCCTGTGACAATGGCAGGCGCTGACTCATTGCAGTACCTACGCAAAGTGAGGTTCTCGTTAGTCTAACCAAGCATGAGGATGCTCGCACAATGGATAAGTTGGCAAAGGAAGAGCACAAAAAGGATGCAGATCGACTGCGTATCATTGACAACGGGATTAAACTGCAGATTCGACAGTAAGTGATTTTGGGTATAGTTCTTGCAGAGTTTTCACCGGTATTACAGACGTGAGCTCAAATCCATTATCACGAAGAACGAGACTCCGGCAGACGATATCAAGAAAATGAGAAAGGCTCTCGCCGGTGACATCAAGAAGTTCCGTAAGCGGCAGATCAAGGTGCTACCTCTGCTAGAGAGCGCAGAATATGATCTGGCCGAAAACGCTGAAGACGACATCCTCCTTCTTCCCTCAGATTTCGACGTATTTGACCACCAAACATACGGACTCGAGGATCTTGCAATTACAGAATACAAACTGCGTGAAGGACAAGCAAACGATGCGATTGCGATGCTGTGTACAGGAATCATCCATGGAATGGTATTGAATGATTCACGCAGGAAACATTCACGAGGCGTAACCATGAATCTCCGCTCAATGAAGTATATCAACACGGTAGCAAAGAAAAAGAATGAGCATGCTTCATCGTATCGTCAAGCACGAACAGCTCTTCTTCGTCTGAAGGGAGTGGAGGAACTAGCTGACTTTCCGCCGCTGAAGAAGGAAGATATGTATTCCAAGAATGCAGCTGGCGCGCGAGGGTTAGGTGATGGTGCAGTAACGGATAGCTGGATTTGGACATATGGGAGGTTGAGAGGGTTGACTGACGTGGAAAAACACGAGTTCTTGCTTGATGGTACGTGCTCAGAATCTATAGGATGTTACTTGACATTAACAGACAGAATTTGTAGCTCTACGAGTTCAGTGGTTCCGAACTCGGGCAGATACACAGCGATGGATCGAGGAAGTTGAGATTCTTGAACAAGAATTCCGTCGATACATCTCTGCATGCCAGAGAATGGAGCAAGTATGGGACGCAATGCGAGAGGCAAAATCACCATGTCAGTCCTGGCATGGACTGGATCTGAAGGACAACTCGGCAGAAGAATACCAATTGCAAGAGGCTATCAGTCATGAAGTCACTGGCGGCTATGCGGTATATGCAGCACAGAAGGCACACATGTTTCAGGAGATGTGGCAAACCGCCGAAAAAGCTTTCATTGCATGCGGAGGAGGATGGCCCACAACCGAAGAAGAACTAACCAAATATGTAGCAGCACGCCGACCACAGATTACCATCGATTGGAATGCACAGCACATAGCGAAGGATCAGGTAAATTTAGATGACTTGGAGAAGGTGGCACACGGTGATCAGGATGATGATGACAATGTACTAACAGTAGAACTAGAACAATAGGTGATGAAATGTGTACCTATTTGACAGAAACAATAGACGACAACGTCGACAAGTATCCAGTCTCGGCACAGGTTGATATCATGTGACACTTCATGAATGACTGCCACCATTTTGAAGGTGTTTTCTCTACCCTACCACCACGCTCTGCAAATCCGTCATACAGAAATATCACAACAGAGGTTTCATTCTGCAATGCAGAATAAGGTGAGCTACCTCTACATTATTCAGTGACTGAGGACCTATAACTAGCACGACATGTTATAGATTACCAGTACAAAGTGAGTGGCATCACAAAATATTGCAGTCTCCCAGGCTCCTGACTGACTACGTGCAGATAGACATCAAGAAACGTCGGGTACATTGAGCAAGTGGGCATTTGCAAGGCATAAGTATCTGGCGACGGGCCAGGATTATTGCAACATGCTTGCAGAATTGCGTTGGAACAGGTTCTAGTATTGGATGAGAAAATGGAAAAGCAGGTCCACATTGCAAGGCGTTGGAATACACCAATGGAATGGGCTATTGCAATACATACTCGTGTTCCAACATGACTGTTGCATTTGGTAGATTTTTATTCCAATTCAGAGCCACGTCTTTGTTGGAACATGTTCATTGCAACGCAATAGTCAGATATTACTAACAGAAAATATACATTTATTGTTGTGTTGGAATAGAAACACATTGGAACATGTTGCAACAGGTACGGACGTCTTAAACGTCAAATATTGGAACAAAATCGAAGAATAGTCAGAGTTTCTCTCAGATGTTTTCTCTCAGGTTTCTCTCTAGAGACCGGCGCAGCTTCACTGACACCAGGCCTCGTTCGTTCTCAAGTAAAACCGAAGTTTTGTATCCAAAATGTATCTCTTATTTCAATTTCTCTAGTGAGCTCGCTAACTCTCTGGTATAGCCGAGACTCGAAGTTACTAACTCTTACGTGTCGCAACAAGTCCAGATTCAGACTGAAACTTTATTACTAGATGTGGGGGGTAGGTAGCTTGTTTTAATACATGAAAGTCTGCCCTACTTATACTATGAGAGATTGATTGTTACAAACAGGTTATTAGTAAAATACTTCTTGTGTCGGCCAATAATCCCTCATCTGAAACGTCACAGCTCTCTTGGCAGAGCGCCGCTTTCTCTCTGTTTGGTAGTCTCAAAGGACTAGGCGGCATCGACGTTGCTCGCCCAACAGCAGAGGCTGTCCATGGACTAGCACTCAATAGCTGCTTAACACGCGATCACTGATCACACGTCATTCTTGGCTCTCTGTTCTGCTCCGAAGGTGACAGTGTCATAGTCTAGACATGGTAACCAAGAGACACATCGGAATTCTAGTCCGCTCGCTAATCCCTTCGGCCGATACCTGTTTCTAGGCCATGCCTGGTGTTTCTCTTGATTATCTCTCGTGTGGTATCGCTTCTCCGGATCTCCAGGGTCTATGCGTCATTGATTATTGACGCGTAGTTATCTAAATTAGCTTCGGTCCGAGTACAAGCGCATCCCACCAAGTCTGAATCCCCCGTGCCAACGGATGTTATTGCAAGCGAGCTCGCTAGTTGGCCTCATTGCTGTGCATGCCCATGAGGTACAGTGCAGCGGCGAAGTCCTATGTTTTTAATTCCATGGCTTCTTTTCTGACAGCAGGGTATCCTGACTCAGTGACCTTGCTTCTTCTCGTGCCGCTTGCACTGTCAGCGAGCTCGCTAAGCCTACACAGTGCCTAAGTGTAATTTATTGATTTTCGCAAAATTACATGCTTAGACACGCTGCTGGCATGACACCGTATGGTCTTTTGGGAGTGATGAATGGATCATGAGGTGCTGTTTAGCTGCGGACTGGTGAGGTATGTCTTTTTTACTGAGGTGCACGCTTGGGTCTATGTCTTCTTCAGGTCTTGGCAAAGTAACAGCCTTAGTAAAACATGGCCTATAGTTGCCGTGTGCTCGAAATATCATGGATGGATGAGTGGTCACGGCAATCATGTCATTTCATTAAGTGATTGATTGGCGCATTACTGTGCCAATGGGAAGTGATACAGCAATTCCATTTTAGGGTGATTTGCGATTGAAGGTGCCTTGCCATGATGGAATACAGCAATTATGATGTGTAACAAGATGGGATGGATAACAAAGCACGTGAGGAGTGGTTGCCATAGCATGAAAGTGGTATGAGCTTGTGTGCAATCTTTGGTTTACTGAAAGTCCGTTGGGTGGACAGGGGCAGCAATTAGTGCATAAAATCCGTGAATTCTGAGCATACAGAGCCTGGAGGCTCATCAACGGCAGATTCTACCACGACCTCCATGACCTGGTGGTATGGATTCAGTGTGAAGCATAAGGTCTTTACAGTCATGCTTGCTCAGGTGAGTTGGTACACGATAAGCACGGTACATATAACCGTTGTGGAGAGTGTCATGCTGTAGTATGCTACCCCCCAGTTGATGGAGTCACTTCCCCAGGGAGTCACAGTATTTCCTTGCGAATCGGTCAATGGTGTCAGCTCCTGAATAAGAAAGATAATGTTGAAGACTGTAGCAGGTGAGAGAGTTGAAGTATCCAAGCTAAAATCTATGGACTCACTAGTTCCGCAGAGCATGCATATAGAAGGGAGGACGACAATCCTCCAGTTCCTTCCCCAGATAATCCAGCACCTCCAAATCTAATACAAATATCAGTAAATCCCTGAGAGTCTAGCAAGATATGTACAATAACACAGTCCGTGGTCAATATATTGATGCTCATGATGACACTGCTGATCATCGGAATCCACAGCAGGCCACCAGCAATAAGCAAATCTATAAGGGCAGAGAAATGTGTTTCCTTGGTTTCTCCATGTGTAATGAAAGCACACCTAGCATAGTACCACCACACGGCCACATGCCATGTAGCCATGATGTACATGAAGGCAGAAATTCCAGTGAGGACCTTTGTCTGGCACCCATGGAGAGTGCTGCTTGAAACTACTCAAGTGATTTTTTAGGATCGGTGAAGACAGACAGGGGTCAACAACATACATATCCGCCACAGTACGACAGCTAGCAAAGTCGTGTACATTCCTAAGATCATGCTAAGTCCTTGTATGGCTATGGCTTCTGACACGATGATGAGCCTCCAGGCTCTGTACACTCAGAATTCACGGATTTTATGCACTAATTGCTGCCCCTGTCCACCCAACGGACTTTCAGTAAACCAAAGATTGCACACAAGCTCATACTACTTTCATGCTATGGCAACCACTCCTCACGTGCTTTGTTGTCCATCCCATCACGTTACGCATCACAATTGCCACATTCCATCATGGCAAGGCACCTTTGATCGTAAATCATCTCAAAACAGAATTGCCGCATCGCTTCCCATCGGCACAGTGATGCGCCAATCAATCACTTAATGAAATGACGTGATTGCTGCAGCCACTCATCCATCCATGATATTTCAAGCACACAGCAACTACAGGCCACGTTTTACTAAGGCTGTTACTTCGCCAAGACTTGGAGAAGACATAGACCCAAGCATACACCTCAGTACAAAAGACATACCTCACCAGTCCACAGCTAAACAGCACCCTCACGATCCATTCATCGCCCCAAGAAACCATATGGTTTTCATCCATATGAGGCAACGTCGATGAGTTGCTGTTACTTTTGAAGTCAAGAAACCATATGTTTGCTATGAAATCTACTAAGCCACGGCCTTACAGCCTGACTAAGTCGCGCATACTTACTCTATTTATAATTTCGCACTTGTAGTATAAAAACTAGCTAGAAAATGTCGTTTAGCTTTAGCTTACAGTCAGCTTACCTCGAGCATAGATCAGCTTACCCCTACGCATCGAGTTTACACCACATCGAGACTATTCTACTACGTTTATTACCATTCTATGGCAATACACCATTTACCCCAGCATATTCTCGAGTGCACGTCAATTCTTAAGCTCACCAGAGTTATTCCATGGTTTTTGACTGTGAAGAGTCATTTGACACCCACTCTTCGCTCTTGACACTATTGGTACATGCTCATATTGTGCCAATACGTGATGGCCACACCATATCTCATCCATGTTTATCTTTTATCGGCCGTTATCGTTTCAACTTCACCAGCATAGGATCGTTTCACATTTTCACTTTCACCATCATATTGTTGCCCACTTGGGTAGTCTCCAAGCAGACTTAGGATCATTTTCACACCAGTATAGGATCAGTTTCAGCATAGTTTTCATATAGGACAGTCCCTCACATGGACTTGAAGGTTAGTTTTGACATAGGATAGGATCACTTCAGCACAAGACCAGTATCACCATCAACATCAGTATTTCCGTATCATTTAGGATCAGTACCCCGCCATCACCAGTATATTTCCGTTCTTGCTCTCAGTATCATCGCCCAGTTTCCGTATTTCCACATTTAGTCTCGACCCCACACCCTCAGTACTTCATTTCACGTTCTCTCTCGACACACCCATCCTCAGTTACATGTTTTCGCACCAATTCCCCACTCCCAGACTCAGTTTCACATGTTTATTTCCGTTTCCTTTGCTTGCTTCGCTAGGATTGCTGTCTAGTGACATTTTCTAGTCTCTTCTCACGTTCTCACTTATGGATTCATGGTATTCACATCGTACCTGATTCTGTTTCCTCTCATTTTGAGAGATCCTTACCGGCTTACAGCCAGAGCTACTAGTACTCGACTACCAAGCAGTACTACTTCGCTGACTGAAAAGTCGCAGTGTATACTTGCATATAGAGGGATTGATTTGACCGCATGGAGGTGCATCAAACCACTCGCACACACGATCACCTTGATTGCCGTGTTACCACATTAATTGCCCAATCTCATTCCTGAGTTGGTGTTGCTGTTGCCATGGAAGTCTAGGCTCATCACCATGCTATATGTTATTGTGCTGGCTGTATACATCCTGTTCATTGTGACGAATAGTCTGTATAGTATCTATCCACAAGTGTTTCTTGTGTCTCTCACCGTTAGTCTGAGATTTTATCAATAAAGAAAAGTACCACGATTTTTCACAGGGAGTAGCACCGACTTTGATTCTCCTCTCCATGGCATCTAGGAACCCAGATATGGCATTGGCAGGTAAACATATGCCTCCAATGCCATTATGGTACCCATCAAAATCTGAAATGGGAGGGAGTGTTAAATGTGGGGATGATAATGATGATATGATGCTCATTGGTCCGGACAGGATGGTCAAAGTATGAGATGAGTGTGATGGTCATCTTTGAGATGGTAATTAGTTAATTAGATAGGCAGTAATAATAATTGGTATGACTTTATATACTTACATGCATATAGACCAAAGAACGGAAGATATGTTTCTGTCCTATTCAGTGCCCTAGTACAGCATCAAATAGTAGAAGAATGAAAAGCGATCAGTTTACAAGGTCGGTTTTTAAGATGAGGTTCAGGTGATGATGAGGCTGTCACATATACAATTAGAGCCTCTGCACATTGGCATATCCATGTTCCCAATACCATGATCTGATCTATGTCATTGGGAATGGAGCAGAGAGAAAGAAGTGACATGTCAGATACACTTCTGCACATTAGGGTGTCATGGTTCATTTCCATTGGGATTATGGAGTAAGGAGAAGCCTGTCGAATAACTAGTTGTCTATGACCCCAGAGAGGGCACGCATCATCTTTGTAAGTTCAGGGTCCTCAATAACTAATCAGAAATATGGTATGTCAAATGTTCAGGTCAAGTCACTTGGACATGTACACTGTCCCCCTATTGTAGCCTGAATAATGGATCGTCAGCATTGAGCAATAGGACTTAATATTTTTCACAAAAGATCAGCTAGATTATGGGCAATGGTGAATGAAATTATTATCGACTTGATGGTTGAACATTGGGCATCCCACCGATTTGACCAGAATATAAGTCTAGAGTCCAGATGAACTTGACAAACTAGTGAGATTACTGACCCTACCGCTGAAACTCAAGCTCTAGATCATGATTAATTGTCTGTTGTAGGCAAAAGTACATGCAATTACCATAGTCTTCACCAATCCATATGCATGGTATTAAAAGACCAATTATCGGAAGATGCACAGCATCTCTCTAACATGAAATGACATGGGGGCAGAGTAGGGCAAAGCGAAAGTTGGTACCCTCTCATTACAGCGCAGATGAGAGGTGTGCAAGGAAAAGGGTGCTGAATTTCGGAAGCAGATTGGGATACCACACATAAATATCCATATTATCAAGGCAGAATTCTAGGTCATTTCGAAAGAATGGGTGAGTACTGGTTAGTCATGGCAGAGCAGGAACAAAATGACAGCGTTCTTTTGGTGTACTTACTTATTTTTCCAATATCGCATTGTATCTTTAAAGGTTACAATGGGAGGTAAATCCAGTTCATCGTAGCTGCGCTTCTGGTGCAGACCACCTTCATTGCAGCAATGTACGGTAGAAATTGGGTAGTGAATGGTAGGTGATCATGCCAGGAAGCCGGCATTAACACCATGCCGCCAAACAAAGACAACCTTTCTGAATTTCAAATGTCCTTCGTTGTCTTCTCTCATTCGCAACCAGCTAGTCCCTTTACGCCTTCTCTCCGGCACCAGCCCCACGACTCTATGAATCTCTCATCACCTTGAGCATGGTGTCAGCTTCAGACATTATGTATTACCTCGCGGCATGACAGAGCATTAGAGATGGCTTGGTAATGCCCTTCTTACCTGATAATTCTGCCATCTGGCTCACAAATAAATAGCCTCTCGTCCTTCTCTCGACTTCTCATCATTCCCCCTCTCTAACATGGCAAACAAACCAGTAGCTGTTATTGCAGGTGAATCACCTTCGCAGTGGTAGCAGACAACATTGCTGAAGTATGGCATGCTATAGGTCTTGGTTCGGGATCTGGTACAGGAGTGGCAGTAGCGTATGTCTGCTCGACTTCTGCTTCCACTATGATTGTCTGACTATTCCTAGTCGCCTCTTGGCTAGAGAAGGCTACACCATTGCCCTCATCGCTCGCAGTGCCGACTCTCTCAAGACTCGGACGAGATCAATGCTGCCGGTGGGACTGCCGCCCCGTTCCCTATATCCTCCTGCAGCACCATGGATATTAATGCTGCTTATGCCCGAATCCGTGCTCACTACCAAGGTCAACCCATCCGCGTCGCCCTCTACAACACCACACATGACGTCTGGAAGCCATTCCTTGATATCATCTCGGAGGATGTTCAAGGCGTCACACAGATGAACCTTGAAGGTGCATTCGCATTTTCGAAGAACGTGATCCAGGCATTCCAGGCCAACCAAGTCGACAAGAAGGGGAAGCAAGGATCACTGATTTTCACTGGAGCAACAGCGAGTGTTTGAGGGAATGTCACTACAAGCGCCTTCTCGGCTTGGAAGCACATGTTGAGGGCTTTGTCACAGAGTCTGGCAAAGGAATTTGGCAAGCAGAACATCCATGTGTCCCATGTGAGTATCTCCTTTGAGCGTTCTTTTCTGCTACTGACTGTGTATGATAGGCTATCATTGATGGTGGTATCTTGACGAACTCATCCCATGAGCATTGTAATGACCGTGAGTGGGAACAGAATGAGGATGTTAGGCTGTCTCCGGACGGGATAGCAGAGGTATGTCCACCTCTTCGTTGTCGCTGTGCATAATGCTGAACCACATTGCTAATCGTACTTGCACCTCATCAACCAACCTCGTTCAGCCTGGACGTGGGAATTGGACTGTAAGCCTCTCACTTTTCGTTTTCAATACTTCGCTGATACGTGAAACCTTCCAGTGTGTCCAGCGCACGAGAAGTGGTAAACGTTTGATGTGCTGCCAATTTCAAACGATGGTGTACTATACTTTCAGTTGTGTTCTCCATAGCATCATGAACAATGGTCTTTTCCACAACTCATGGGCGTGATGAACTGCTTGAATGGACAGAAGGCTACTAGGATTGCAATGACTGCCACAATCTAATGATTTCTTGGTAGTCGATAGCAATGCGATGATCATCGCTCTACTATTACCATATTCCTTCACGACATCCATCACCTGGTCCACCGTCTCTACTTGCAACCATGTCCACACCAGCATTGTAACTACAACTCGATACAGGAAATGCATGACCTCCAACACATACAACTTTGTCTTCACCGCACTTGATTCGATATCACTTTTCACCTTCGAATTACCTTCCCTGACAAGGGCTCTTCAACATGTTGTCATTTCGATGGATGTATGCGACCAACGAAGATCATCAATGTGCCAAGAACGACTTTAAGAGTTGTGGCTGGGGAAGACTACACCCATAATGATCATTGATGTACCGCAACTATGGCGGACCCCTTCCATCAACCCGTTCACTGGAATACATTATGAGCTGAGGAAAGCAACTCGGTCCTCATCGCAGTTGTTATCAAGGAGAGACGATCCCTCTACCTTTCGACTCTTGAACCAGCGGATTCGTGGTCGAACCAGGGTTTCCTCTTGTTGTCTCGCAATTCTGTGACTCAATCTCATGGCTACTTGCTCCACCGCATCTCAGGATGAAGTACCCCCTTGCAACCGATATGATATCTAGGAAGCTCCCATATATTGCAGGAGACTAGGCGGTGGGCGCAGGGCGACCGTCAACATCCAGTACGTTTCGCAAACAGCTCTCAGAAGATCTCTAATTCGAAGTTTACTCTAGTGACGACTTGTAATATTGGAGAGAGAGTGATACACTTTCTTCCAGACATGGCTATCTTCCTGGGAACTTCAGGATGATCTTCATGACATGCTGCACCATCATTCTCCTGTCCATCCAAGCATCGTACTCTCTCGGTCAAAAAAGCATTCCATGCAGTACACCGCTCTCAGATGGATCGTTCTGCTCGTCAACCTCCAAAATCTGTCTTCCAGTATCCAGGTCGTCCTGAGGCAATGGTCGAAGAAGTGGGTCTTGATGAGGATAAGGTCCAGTACCGATATCGAGCTTAAAGGAGGACCGTCAGTGCTATATTTCAACCAGTCAGAAATGGGAGCTACGAAGCAGGTTTCTCATGGTCGAAGTCATGCATCATGGAAAGAAGTGTCGGACACACCACACAAATGTCCCTCAGCTCAGGAATTGGCCTCATTATAGCAATCATCTCGAAGACAATGGGTGTAATGGCCTTTCACATGTACCATCATCTATATTGAGGGCTGTGCAGACAGTACCGCAATCCTTAATAGCCTCTTCTCGGAACCCTCCATCTAGACAGTCGCCGTGTCCTTCTGATCATCATTTTTCCATGACTTTCAGTGTATATGTGGTTAGCTTGCATGATATTACAACCCATAATCCATACACCATTCTATATCTCTCCTTCACGCTTTCGATGACCGTTATCTCCACTGTGCTGATTATCAAGGTCGTTGCCCGCACTGAACATGGAAAGGTGGGTTTTCGATCTTACAGAGGCGCCATCAAAATCCTTGTGGGATCTGCTTTCTTGTATTCCTTCGGGCTTCTCCTGTATGTCATCTTTATTGCCCGTGGGACATTGACAGCGCAGTACCTTGGCGCCATAGCTTCCGTGGGATGGTTAAGTCCTTTATCTACTTCAGAATTCAAAGTCTTTGGTATTCAACTCGAAATAGGAAATCACTCCTACATTTGTCCTCGGTCGAGTAGCTGCTGGTCAAGCCCGACCAGATGATTCACTTCGTTCTGGAGGTCATTCTGGTGACCAAGGAGGCTTCTACAGTGGAGATAGCACCAAGGAGGAATATAGAGTTTCCTCTCGTGACCAGAATGTGGATGAAGAAAGTGTTGCAGGGTCTTCAGGTGAACAGAGTCAATTGGGCACAGACCTAGTATAGGAATTTCACCAGATTATTGGAGAGCTGGACACCGACAATGTGGAAAATGCCACTTTTGGGGCCTGGATGGAATTCGATACCCTGCTAGGTGCGAGCTACGTGTCAGTTGTTTTTTCTCATTTATGATTTTTCCTTCCCATGGATACTTATACAAGTATAAAGCGACACGTTCTCTGCTGCAGATGGGACTAATTTGGATGTCTTCAGACCTATATTATTCGAATTTCAAGTACCTGGAGCCAGACTTCTGAATGGGCTTCAAAATTCAAGGATCTGAGTCACTTTCCCTCGGGATATATGAAGATGTTCCGACTCATGCTACAATTTCACGAGCTTTAAGAAAGATTTAACACAAAATGCCATCAGTAAACCTTATTGAGGACCTTCAACAAGTAAGTACATCATGGAAATGTATCTAGTTCATCGTAGCTAGTGATCAATGGGGATTTAACCTTTCATCAACCCCAAGCACGTAACATGTTCCACTTTAGGCTATTTCATCTGTTTATCCACAGGAAGACGTCCGCCACTAAGTATCTATAGCTTCAAGATGTTCCTCATAACATGCCGCACCATCATATCTTCAATCCCAGTACACACATCTCTATGCTTCTGCCACCCCCGAACGTCGTACTCCCTCTCTGTAAACACGATTCTATGAAAACATCCCAAGCAGGACACCGACCTTGGCCGTATCGTCTCGCCATCCACCCACTCGTCGACCTCCAAAAGCCGCCTTCCAGTATCCGGGTCGATCTCCGGTAGGCCGGGGGTATAGTCAAAGAAATGCGTCTTGATGAGGATAAAGTCCTTGAGGGATTTCCGCATGGCATAGCTGAACGTGAGGAGCTGCGCATGCGTGAGAGATATATCAAAGTCCGAGTCTGTGACAGAAAAGGCTGGGGGGTGGGCTCCGAAAATGGGGGCTACGAAGCGGCTGGCTCGCTTTGGGAGTGTCTTTGACTCGGAGCGGGATTGAAGCCATGCGTCGTGGAGAGATGTGAAGTCGAAGATAAATAGGTGTTTGTTATTGGAGTGGGATCCGTCGCTAGCCATTCATATGGTGGCGTGGAAAGAATGAGAGACCTCTTCTTTTAAATAGCGCCAAAAAGCTATTGCATATTGAGTGCCGCCGGTGGTACTATGCCACCTTTTTTTTCATTGTGCTTGAATGTCGGCTTCGGGTGAACCCCATTGTGTGATTCGGGGATAAGGTACAAAGGATGTTCATTGTGTCACTGCCATCGAAACACGCTTTCAGAAAGAAGACGACGCGTGCAGCGTGGGGAATTTACTTCCTTGCCTTAAAGCCAATATTTCTTTGACTCGTGCGTAGCAATGATCGACTTCACAAGCCGTGAGCTCGACTTAACAACTCTTCCACTTGTAAGGGACAAAAGGCACCAGATATTAAGTGTCGACGACACTATAGGAACCTTGTCTGTATCTCGAGTTTATCCAATCCCCGAATCTAAGCATCCTAACGATCGGCCGAAAGGAAAACTTTTGTAAAGAGAACCATTAGCATCAGCCAAAAAAGCCCGGTTCTTTGAAAACGTCACCAGATCTCGTTCAGCGCATTGCTTAGCTTCAGATGAAGCTCTCTAGCGAGTTTTTATCTTGCACCTTCCACGGAATCAGAGAAATGTTCGAGTCGAACGCTGTTTTCTCAGGAAATCGAGAGTGCTAGGGGCATATATCGGGGAAAGGAATAGTATAGCGAGCAGTGAAATGTCTCTAATTTTTTCTAATCGTTCAAGGACTACGCACAATATAGGACTTCCGAGCTGGCCTAGAGAACGGAGCTTAGTGCCAAAACCAGACGAGAGTCATGAGAGCGTTCGAGGGAAACGAAGACCACCAAGTTGACAGGTTTAACTTCACATCATCGAGACGCAGGCGCTTATGCCAAGAAGCTTCCGCGTAGATCGCTTCAAAACTTTTGGAACCAATTATCAGAATAGCCCAGCTTCCGCGCGCCAGGAATAGGTCCAGAAGGTCCTATCAAGTTCTTCAAACTCGCAAATAGATACGCAGAGTCGCTGTTGACTCTCACGTCAAAGACGTATTAATCCAAACAACTGAAAAGAAAAAGAAGCAAGGGTCGATGGTATTCCAGGCTTACTTTCCACGTTCATATTGAGACCGGCAGAGTGCGGAATCTGAATCTGAACAAACAGGAGGGATGCCTGTTCGGGACTAAGCTCACCTTGAGATATACATAGAGATTGAATAGGAAGTAGGCGCTCTGCGTAAATGTAAAGGATGAAAAGGACTCAATCACTTATCGCCCAAAGAATCCATACTATCGTGACGAGAATTTCCGCTCTGTTTCCGTAAAAGTATCCCACCCTGTCTCAGGATCATTCAATGAGGCCCATGTACGTACTTGTATTCTGGATTTAATGGATTCAATTTATGTCTAAGAGCAAAAGGTCCGTACCTTGGGTGGATGTTGAGCGCCTGTGCTGTGGGTCCACAATCTGACACACACATCTTCTTTTGAGACGGGAATATGCGAGGGACTAACTGTAAAAAGTTAAGACCAAGACATAGACATCGTAAGAGATCACACATCGTTGCGAGGTTCACGGTATGAGGATCTGAGGATAGCTTTGACGCGCAACAAAGTTTGAGAAAGAACTCGCGACTCCGGAAGGAACTGAAGCATAGTTCCGTAAGTCCACAGCGTTACCATCACAAAGAGAAACGGACGATACACTGGCCTAAGCCAGCCTAAGATTAGTGTCGTTAGAGCCATGTCGCCGGATTCGGATGTGATAGCATAAAGCTACGCTACGAACCACGTATTGGAACTACGGGACATTGCGGCAAAGCCTCCGAAGCCTGCCCTAAATCACGTCTCCGCTTAATCCCGACGCGTCTCCCGCCATGTGTCTGATCTTCTGCGACACACGACGGAAAATCTCTGAACAAGAGTCAGGCTCAAACTCTAGGATCTTAATTCTGGAAGTCCAAATTTGCAGAGGACAAGCACGCCCACTCGCTGTGGCGTGAAGATTCAAGATCACGGCATCCCGGCCACGTCGAAGCCTTTGACACTCTTCTCTCAAATCTTTTGATCTCATTCCCGCGCCGTCTATTTTTTCCGCTGGCCTGGAGCGCCGAGAAATCTTGGTGCGATACAGGAATTTCTCTGTGTTATTGACACGCTCTTCCGAAGATTTGAGAGGACATAAATCTTTACAACTCGAAGGTTTCTACAGCAGTTTGGAGCTCTGAGCCTTTCTGTACCTCACGTTCATGCATCTGCAACCCACAACACGCCATGGTCTCTATCTCGATGTCTCTGTCTGGGCAGGAGGAAATAGATGTTCCCGGAGTCCTTGCGGGCGTAGACTCCGTCACTACCATTGAGTCAGACTATGGCATGACGGTTCTATGCGCCTTCTCTCAGTGGCTTTCCTGACAATCTCCGCCTGTTATTCTCAGGCTAATGATGACTGTCCTTGCTCCGTTCGTTGGCATAAGCATTATCGAGGTAATTAATTAATATCCAAGCGAAGAAGCCATTCTCAGAATTGTTTCCAGATACGATGAACGCCAGTCCGTCGAAGCCGCAGTGGAATATGAGGGAAGGAACGCATACGAAGATTGTAGACTGATCTTCCACCTGTGAAATGCGCCGCTTTCGCTCGTTTTATCGGTGTTTCCGGCGACTTGCCCAGTAATTACCCGCCGCCATACGATATGTATACGTCGCCCAATAATGGCTCCACCGCAGGTTACGCCTCCCTCAATTAACGAAGCCAAGCCCTCGTTACTGGCTGTTATTACGAACGTGAAGTCTTCTTCTATTTAATGACATCGAAACTGTCCACTAACGTTTCCGTATGTAGCCGCCCGGAAATTACGGAAATCCGTGCGCCCGTTCCTCGGAAGTTGGAAGTTAGGCGCATTTAACTATAAAAATACTCCTGGAGGAAAGTGCTGAGCTTCGTAACGGTACCGGTTCCATTCAGAAAGGTAAGATTCCTTGGCCAGTCACAGGAAGCTATTGTATTAACGTTAACTGTGGAGTGAGACAAGTAGACGTGCAGATTGGCAAAGCACCTGATGGTAACTTGTCGTCAGCGATAAATTCTACCGAGGACGTTCTATTGGTTCTTAGATCGAAATGTACAACTGTGATTCAACATAGGGAATGCAGAATTTCCAGCTCGTCTGATGTCGTTCGGCAGTCACAGAACTGCGCCACAGTCAATCATTTACGCCGAGTACATTGCAACAATCTGTTTTATTCATACTCGTCCCCGACTTCCTTTTGAGATACAGAGGTAACGCATTGAGTACGAGCTCGCCAGAGAGAGAATCAGCGTTGGTGTGGACGATGATCAACGCAACCTTGTAATGGTTTTTGTTCTACTGCTATGACTCTAAATTAATTTACCTGCCTCACGATCAATTGAAGAACGATATTGTCATTTGACAGGGGTATTAACTAGCGTGCGTCAAGATCCAGTGTGTGCTTATTCCTGACTTGGTTGGCATGCTATGCTCCATTTGCTCCATTTGACCTTCTCCACCACGGATACTAACCTATTGCGCAGCAACGTCCGGAATCAGTGGCGTTGCTTACGGGTCTTCAGCGCATCAGAGCTGACGTGAGCTTTATGAAGGACAGTTGATCATATGTTCTGAACGTGATATGGAGTGGCCTTTCGAGAAAAGTACTTACCGGTAGTAACGGGTTCCCCCGTACGCCGAGACGTTTCGTGTCTGATAACGCGATTGGCTGCAGACGTTGTAGCATTGTAAATAAACTACTCTGGCTGATGAGCACAAGCACCACCAGTGATTACGTGAGTCGCATCGAGGAAAATATCGTTGAGTATTACTTGTTGAACCAAGGCATTCTATTTCTGTACCGGATATTGCCTTCCCGAGTAAAATAGTATCGGAGTTAGGTAACCTACCATTGGATGAGTACCTTGTTTATACGGTCCTAGAAGTTCAGGAAGTGGATTTCTCGAAGTAAGAAACCATACATCCAAAGCCGGCCATCCCACTCTCAGCGAGTGGTAACGCGGCGTATCCTACGGGTCCAACGAATGGATGTTTGCAGCTACTAAACAAGCCTATTGGTAGTACGCTATTAATAGCTCATTCAAAACGGCGGCTCTCTGGACCGTGAATGAGAGAGGATGTGAAAGGGAGAAGGTGTTGGAAGAAGTAAGGATGGATCATGCATCTGCTCACCGTCATTCAGTCTGTTTATAAAAAGAAATCCTGAATCTGCAACTATGATATAAACCATATAAGAATTACAACGAAATAGAACGACAAGCAAAGTGGATACCGAGTTTGATTGCATCATAGGAATACATTGTCAGTCTCCCTCTCTTAACGCTGCTTGCGCACAAAATTAACTTGGTGGGCGCTTTCATCAAGAAGCATGCAGAATAATCATGGTCTGATCTCGCCCCGTAAAGCAAAATTGTCAACAAAAGGGAAAGGGACGTAAGTCAAGCAGCAAATCGTAGAAGAACCTCGGCTAAGCGGAACGAAAATGCCAGTGTGAGATCAGTGTTTTTGCCGTGAGGCCTGAGACTTCAGATACCAACGCCAGGTCGATAGGAGAATGGTACTAGTCATCGAGTCTCAGATATTCATGAATGTCAAGGAAGGATTTTAGCATAGAAAAAGTGCCTGCAAGTTGAAACGTTGACGTTCCATCAAAAGAGCGATGCACCTGAGCACGTGGACAACCCGGACCGGAACTGCGGAACAATGACTCTTTTCTTCCCGCGGCCATCTGCAATGGTGCTCAAATTTCATCTGTGGCTGTAGCTTCTCTAATGCTTGGTGCTGGCGTGCCACCAGCACGGTATGTGGCCAGGATTCCGCCTCGACCTCCATTTTCTGGTCCATAAATCTGTCTCTCTGCGAAACGAAGTATACTCTCTGGCTCATGACACCAACCCAAAACCCTCTCAGAAAGGACAGGCCGTCTTATTCCCTATCTCGTTGTACTTCACAATGGACATGAAAGGCCTTTCCTTTCTCGGAAAATGTTGTCCAGACTTTGTGCGCGGATGAAGTCGGCGGATCGACCTTGATCTCCACGGGAACCTGAGTTGGAACTAGCGCGCTCTCAAATAGGAACCACACATTAAGAACATTCTTGCAGAGTGTCTAGTGAAAGTATTTAAGAATTCCGACATGTTTTGAGTTCCACATACCGGTTTTCTAAACTCTAAAATCTCGTTGCCTCTCTTGTTCGGGTGTGTGACTATATGCGGTGGGCAATCACAGGATGGGGGCATTTTGACTAATCTAGCTTGCGAGCTTTACGGTGACCTTAAATTGGAGCGCAACCAAAGGCTGTACTATCGCTGGAAGATATAGCTGAGGTACGTGTTTTTATTTACTTACTTGGCAATGTTGCGGAGGAATAATGCAGAGCTAGTCTCGTAGCCGTATCTTACCAAGCAAGCTTGTTCGGCATCGACTCCGTAGTCCGATAGTGAGTCTCCTGCCCTTCTTTACCGCTTTTTCACTGACACATAGTACCTCATAGTTCGTCCTCTTCATGAGAACTGTACAGAGGTTTGACGTTTTGCTGTTTGTTTTGTTTTCCCTCTGTCTCTAACGAGGTTCCCCTTTCAATTCCCAGATTTGCATGATCTGCCTAAGCTAACTGAAGGCATAAATCATCTGAAAACCCTCCAACGCCGTCCTAGCCCCGGTAAATTCTTGTAAGTGAGTCGCTTCCACGGTTCTCTGCAACGACCATAATCCTTCCATGCGTATCTATTGTATGAACACCATGGAATCGATTCACTGGTTACTCTTCTTGCCTCTTAATTGCTGAATCTGAAAATTATCATAGTAGCACTCGCCCTAATTTGCACCAATGCGTTGACGAACCATCTTGCGCTAACGAGTTCCGGAGGCTCTGATTCGATAGTATGCTGGTGCAGCTGGTGAGCATTTTCTTCACTGTTTTGATAGGTCTTACAGATACATGTCGCAGACAATACGGAAGCTCACTTACGGGCTTTCCGTGGGATCATTCACGAGGCTTAGACGTTAATAGCGCACATGATGCTTTCGATTTGCAGAAGGGAGACCGATAAACCCGATGTCGGTAAGATGTTTTTTATGGTAAAGACATTCCTCTTGTATAATCCCTCTTTACTGATTGCGAGACCCTCTCGTCAGGGAAGAATATCTTTCCTATTCAGGGAACGGTACCGATTAGGCTGCATATTGGAGACCTCAATCAGGAACCACAGAGGTACGTCTGCATCAGATATTGTTTAGCTGGAAGCATCTTATCATCCGGGGTTCGCTTCCTCCTTGCTGAGTCTGGCTGCATTTCCGGCGTTAACGTTTACACTGTGCGTTGTGGTATGCTGTAATGTCCTAGTCTTGTACTCAGACCGACGGAGTTTAGCTACAGAGAATAATGATCACAAGAGATCCTGCTCATAACGCCAATTCTAATGAAGGGAACAGAGAGCCTAGACAGCCGACGTAGTTGTGCTTGGTCTACGACGAACCGTTGTATGTTTTCCCCGAACTGATGGCGGGGTGAGTATTTCGCGTGCCATTAGCTAGATGGGCTTATTGTTCAACAGCATCGCATTTGCAGCTATCTACAATCACGGCTCTTCACGCATCGTGTATGAATGGCAGCAGTATCGATTGATGCTGAAACACCGCAGAACCATGAGCTCTGCAGGCGATGCTTCGCCGATATGGACGAGACACGAGCAATTCTACTCTTTTACTCTGTTCCTGTCTGTATCCGCTCCGTGGTGAGTGAACACCCAAATACAACTACACCTTCAGACGCTGGCATTGTACAGCCTATCACAGGAACGTTCCCTATGCATGTCGTCCCGATATCCATCTGTGCAGATAACTGAGGACCAGAAGTCAGGTATCCGATGTTGAAGAGTGGCGTCCTAGGCTCCTAGCAAGTCATCGATCGATACAACCCTTGCGATTATCGACAAATGTTTTGCCTCAATCAGAGTCGCTCTGTGCACCGTCAGAAATTTTGCAATACTTACATTTATAGCGTGTCTCATCCAACCGGTGAAATGTCATGCCCAGATGACGAAGATTGTTTTTCTCTTCAACATGGTATCGCTCTTTGGTGCAAGAGGCTTGGCGAGGCGAGTTTTGTGTTTCGAGAGGGCTATCCACTCCACCCAAGTTAGACGAACGGAAACATCACGTTCAGCAGATAGTTCGAGTCTCTACCCACATGGACCTTTGGATACCTCGTTGTTTTTGATCCTACAAGGCAGTCGCAGCTCTTCCGCACTTTCTTCCTGATGTCTTGGTTCTCTCACAAATAGATTAATCGGGGAGATGCTTGAAACAAAGCACGGCATCAATTCTATGACTAACGTGTCTAGGGTACGCGACGGTAATCAAATAAGAGAGACTCATTCATCAAATGGCAGAAGTAAGGCCGCAATGTATCTCTTCAAACTATCGAAGTAGAGTCAAGTATAGACTCGAGTTCTGCGTCCATTGATACTTCGAACTTCAAAGAGAATGCGATGCTGGCATCTGTACAGGTTCTGGGGGCGTTCAGAGTCGGCGCGTAGTTATTGTACGATATGTATAGGAAGCCATAGCATAGTTGGTGGGAATTCTGCTCGCATCCAGCGAAACAGAGCTGCCGGTTTCTATTTAATTGGTGTGACCGTACCCATAGCAGCAAATGAATCATGCAGGAGCAACTTACCAGCGTATACATATACCATTCTGACCGATGATAACAGGCGCCGCCGGTGATGGCATGAGTTAGAATAGGTGGATCATTGTTGACCATGCCTTGATAGATCATTCTGCGACCTGTACCTAAGAGAACGCGCCATGTTTCCATAGCGGAAAGGTATGAATGCGGAAAGTACGGGCCACAGATCCGCATGAACATTGAAGCCGTTGAAGTGTGACATTGTGTGTCCGGAATAAGTATTTTGGCTTGATGTAATTCAAAATTGGCAATAATAGGTTTTTGTAACGTACTCATCAATTGGGCAATTCCTATAACAGCATCGACGAGCTCGTACCAGGCCAGTCCCGATTTCACACGGACACGATTATAAAAAGCCGGGAAAATCCTGATCCATTCGTTATACCTGTACACAGAGAATTTGGGGTTCAATGTACATCAGCCGCATTCTAAAATGCCAATGCTCGTACGACGTGGAAGGCAGACTTCAATATGATCGGAATTCTCCCGTTGCAATACCGGTTCGAGGGAAGCAGCGCATCATCACCGGTCTATGATTTCATTACGACAAATTAACAATGTAACATACTTAGAGGTGACGACGAACCAAAAACAGGCCACTCGGACAATCCATCGTAATGATCATAAGGCACCTTAATTTCGGTACATTTTGCTGAGGGAATGGAAGGTCTGCATAAGCTCGCCTTATAGCCCGATGCGAGGAACCAACATCTGGCGACGTCGCCTCAGGACCGCTGTTAGAATTTTTTACCTAGAGATGGGATCACGTACGAAAGATTCTGATAGCCGATTAGACCCTGCCTGGCCTCACAATTAACGCTGATAACGCACCCTCATTCCGCAGTGGTGGCTTACCAGGGTTGTAGGTAGCCGACGGCTGAGTAAGTACATTCCCGACATGGTTGCTAGGCGCGGTACCGCGAAGTCGTAGCACTTTGTTGCAGCCGCGCCTATATATCTGAATGAATCATGTTTGCGCCACTCGACCCGTAAAACCCGGAATGTCACAGAACCCTGAGATCGGGGAGGCTTCACATGCCCTCGGAATCAGTGCCGCAGATATCGTACATACTATTGGCATCTGTCAAGTGACATTTCCCCTGGGTTAATCACCTATGACATTCGACAGATCGCAGGCTTTTTCAGGGAAGCCAAAAGCTTCGCGTCTTCCATGTCTGTTGAGTCTCAGAGTTCGACTTCCTACGTCATGACGCCCAGTCATACATTACGGAGGAAAATTGAGGGAAACCGGTGGCGAACCCCCCAACCTGATAGCGCCCATGGTAAGAGAGTTGCTGCGCTCACAGGGATACCCAGCAGTGTAGAAGTGAAAGCCTCATAGGAAAGCCGGTCTTCGACGCTGACGTTGATTGGATCAAAGCGCTCAAAGTTTTAAAATCTCACTCGAAGATGCCGACATACGGCCGACCGGTAACACCCGACGGCTTTCACGGCACTGGTTTTGTTTGAAGTCCCGCAATTCCGAAGGCTTGGGTACATTTTCTTGGCGTTTTCACGCTCACTGCTTCGATCGAAATCCAGTGAACTTATTTTCTATGTTTTCTCCAAACCTGATCGGCCCGACCTTCTGATTCAATGACTAAACTGATATTTTATGCTCTTTGGCCTCTTCCCTTTGTCCCACAGAATCTCGATGTGAAAGGCACCTTTAATAGTATTGTCTTGAAATCTACGGTCTATTAGTTGTCTATTCTGAAAGCAATGTGCTCTGTTACACTGCGTTCAATTTCCTTCGCGCTCTTTATACATATTTAAGCTTGCTCAGTGGACATGACCTGGCGGCGAGCACAGGTGCTGTATCGAATCTCGATGGAGATCGGTCCGCTCATTCTAGGGGACATCACATTGCTTTCGAGCTTCAATGGTCTTGCCACTTTCGCTTGGTCCGGGTTTGTTTTATTGTCTTAGGAATATGATCCTGCCACCCGAGGGTCTTGTTCATCTTTATAAAGAACGACATGTTCAAGGGCGCGAGTACTCCCAATCGTCCCTTCTATCATGGCTTACATCTATAGTCAGCCTTCGGTATGTTCATTTCTTGCTGTACAGGATTGGAGAATTCTTATTGAGAGGTAGACTAATTTCTCGGTCCCAACGCCGCCGGAAAACCCAGTAATAGAGGAAGCTAATGATTTACTCGTAAAGTGGACAAGCTGGCGGCCGAATACATATCCTGACTAGTAAACTCATAGATGGCTACGTACGGACCAGAACGACCGGTAAGACCGTACTGATACGCGGCTGTGACACTGGATGCTGAGTACATTTAGGACCCACAGAATATTATCCAACTCATCAGTCATGGAACACGCGTTAGCTACTTATCAGTATGTTGGATTGACTCGCTCTGACCTCTGTTTAGGACAGACCATGCATCCCAGATAGCGTCGCCAAGAAATTCACGATCCACCAACCTTTCTACATATGTCTAGACACACCACCCGTACGTCCTCCCCTTCCATCCCTTCCTTTCTCATATAACTCTCAAAACAGAACACCAGCACTTGCCACAGCCCAAAAGCGTATGGCCGCCTCAAGTACACTTTCCCAATCCCTATGTCCGACCGTATGCTGTACAAAATCGAGTTTGGGTGGGCTAGCATGCTCCAGGTCCTCCAGGGAGACCGGTCGTGTACTCCAGATTCAACATACCCGGTTGCATTAGTCGGAGTGGAATGTATCGATGTCGTCTTTCATGTAGAGCTTTTCTCTTCTACTAGCCTCGCCGGAACTAACGAATCACAGGCCAGCGGGTACCTTCCGCAGTACATCCGTATACCCTTGATATGCAAGCATCGTCGTGGAATGTCATTCTACGAACTGGCGTATAGCGTTTCCGCGGGCTATCGTGAGATATTCAGAGTAAGTGGGCTTCGTTCTCAGGAGGTTCTTAGCCATCTGATTCCAGTAGAGAGAAGCAGAGAAGGTTTCGCCTGGCCGGACAGCGCCGATGACGCACGTTGTGATGAATGTGAATAATTTGAGATTGGGGTCATTGTATACGGATGATCCGTCGAAGACGAGGTGGTGGGCTGAGGTTGTCCTGATTGATGCACTGTAGGGAGGTTTATTTCATTGGCATTGTAGCTCTGTGTTTTCTCGATGATCGGTTGATGGTACCCGCATAAAGTCGTCGATGAAAAAGACATAACTTGTGGATGTGGAAAAATGAAGTCCACATCGCTGGAGAGAACAGAGATCCTCGACGAATGACATCGATGGATGCACACCAAGAAGCTACATTGACCATGAGTAGGCCTAATAGACTACCGATTTACATTGGTTACCTCGGAGACGCTCGTTTTCCCAATCCCAAGTATCCTCCCTCCCCTTATTACATGCAGGGGTACCAAGATCCTCGCGAATCCAAGACGTACAAAACTAGTGATTTCGCTTCATCCTAGATTCCTAATCAGTGCGAGTCTGAGAAGGATAATTAGCACACGCTTACAATAGCGGATTCCCCAGTTCAGAAGGAGATGCCTAATTCTACAGGCACTCGTCAGTAAGACTGAGCTTTCATCATTGATTAGCGTACCTCATATACTTAATGATCGCAAGCCATTTCACAAGTGCATATTTAGCCAGAGTAAGGAGACGATTCTCAGCAGAGCCGCAAAGTATCCGTCCGTGGAAAGGCGTCAGAGGATGGCATACAGAGTGCAATACTGCAGTCCAAGAAATGTACATATGTCATAAACGTTTGAAACAAGTGTGTGCAAGCCGTACTGACTAATGCCGACGGCGACGAACCCGGAAGAAGATCTATTTCTATTGTTAGCCGGAGAATGACAAGGACGGGGTAGAACGCACAATGTAATTTAATACATGATTGAGGTAGAGAATCTACCTGAAAGAGATAAGCTAAATTCTCTGTCAATACGGAAGGCAGAGAGACACCGACCCCATCCAGCACTCGACGAAAAGAAGTCCGTCTTGAATAGCTCCGAAGACGAGTGCTTTGAACGACATCGCCGTCTTTTCTTTCTTCCTTGGGCAGTCGCGAGCACCGTCAGACCCGAAGATATAAACGACATTATTTCGTAGCAGTCTTCCTTGTTAGCTGGCCGTTCTTTGTCTCTATCTTGAGAGCCTCAGTCTTTTGCTCTCCTTCCATCGGCGAGACATCGAAAGGCAAATTACAATTCTAGGATGGAGATCATCATCGAAGGCGAGCAGGGTGCTAGAAATATCTATCAGATATAGTCTGTGGCCTTCAAGAGGGGATCCGGTAACCGGCTGCTAGAACACCCGATGTAGATTCACAGCGTCGCATACCTGTTGACTTCTATAGGAACTTTGACTTCGAAGTGATACCTCACTTTTCCTCGAGCCAGCGAAATCAAGCGTTTGATGGTAGTCAGAAATCGTCGTCACTTTTTAATAACGAAAGTTGATCTTTGTCGATACAAGACCTACCCAATAATTGAACCAGACACGGAGGATCAGCATACAGAGACGAACCTGTTTCATCGTCGAACAACTTTTTGCCCCCGCCCGGCGCATTAGACATGTTGCAGGTTTTGGAACGTCTTGCTCGGTACCTTCATAAATGAAGCGACCTTAAACAAGGGCGTCATACCCTTTTCGTCAGGCGAGAACTGTAGACTCGCGGAATACGGTACCCACGGGAGCTCGGATCATGGCTGCTGATCCCTAAAAAGTGGAATAGGTGTGTGGACAATTCATCTGGAACAGGTCAGAATTCAAGGCTTCATGAAAAAAGGGAAGGAGAGGGAATGAAGTAGGTCATTGCCCTAGTTGCGTACCCTTTCGTTCCTTAGATATAAAAAGATCCCGGGACAATCCTTTCCCCGTGCATTGCAAGGAAAACAACTGGTGGTTTTTACAATGTCAAGGTAACATTTCCATCCCCGTCCCCCCCCCCCCCCCGCCCAACCTTTTGGCGGAACATTTCTGTACAGGATAGCACCGCGAGTTTGAACTAGTGCACGAAAGGAGAAGAATTAGCTTAGGTTCTGTCATACCTACGAACGCATACCGGCATGGAGAATGGAGTGCAGAGTTTTGGAGACCGAATATAGAAAGGCGCGCTAAGGAGAGATCAGAAAGACATATGCTGTACTCACACACTGAGATGGAAGAAGCATAAACTTATGTCTGAAGACCGACTTGGATGAGGCGCACGATTCCCCAGATCAGGACGCTAAAATTCACTTCGTTCGCACGACGGATTGTGAGAGAAGGAGAGAAACACGCGCGAGAAGGTCAATGGCAGAGTAAAAGTTAGGATACAGAACCTCGCTGTGCTCTGTTCTGGGCCAGCAGTCATGTCGAAAGAACGAGACACGTGGGAATAACAAAGCAAAGTGACATCTGTCGAAAGCCTTGATTGTAGCACTTGTACGCACCGCTTTGTCGTCCTTGTGCATGACGTGATAGCCTGCGCCTAAAAATGCTCAGTTTCGTGGCTTCGGAGAGATGGCGGAAGAAAGCAAAGCTGAGCGTATTTCGAATTGCTTCCGCGGGAACAGCCGGATTGGATCGGACCACTTCTCTATTGGACAATCATGATTAAAGACGTTGAATAAAAAAAATACGTGAATGATCTGCATAGGATGACGGTCCTGGGCAGACCAAGCACGGATTTTTGGTTAAAATTCTCTGAGAGGCGTTTGGAGGCCAGGGTTCCGCGTCGTCAGAGGACCTTGATTTACCACGAACGCGAGGTGATAGATCGCTCAGCGCTGACTGTTTCTTCGAAGTGAGCTTCCGATGAGTTCCTCCATTTGATGCGGCGGGTTCTCTCAGCAGCTGGGATAAGCTTCTACGCTGGAGCTCTGTACTGTTTACAAGTGCTAGGCGAGGGACTGGATGACGCTGGCAGAGGTAATCACGGATTTTCACCTGGCTTACAACTTATTATACCTCGTCATTTGCTCACGCACTCAGTCACCCAAGATAAAATGCCGTCAAATGGCAAATGCTAGGTTCGTTGCACTCAGCGTGATTCTATCTCCACAGAAAACATCATCCAGCGTGAACAGGAGTGAATTGTTACATTCCTATCTCGGTGTCGTCTCGTGATGACACTTTTTAAACTCTGAACGCTGACACTTTGATTGTCAAAGTGACTCCAAGTTCTCACGCCTGTTCTTAGACGGCTTACCATAAAGGTTTGCAAAACATAGGACTTGTTCGTACCTGACGGTATCCGTTACACCAAGACCCAAGATGACCCTTGGCCATGATCACGGTGAAACCTCAGACTGCCTTCTGATTGGGTATCTCCCTCTCGTAATCGAGACGAGATGGATGTCTCCGCCAAATCAGAAGCGCCACGAACGTGGCTGTTGTTACAGAAAAGGGCCGAAATCCGTGACGGAGAAGCACGGATGGAGAAAATACAACGTAGCAATGCCAAGCAGTTCAGAAGGATAGTACACAAACTCTGAATCTTGACTTGCGGTAGTTGAAATGTTTGTCATATGTCAAAACCCATGTTACATGGATTCTCGGACATATGGAACTTCGCCTTCCTCCGGCGGGTAAATATGTTAATTCAGAGTCAATCATCGTAGCATGAAAAAGGGCATTATGACGCTTGTGCGGCATCGTTCGCCGTGACGCTTCTCCTGCTTCAGTGTGTTGATACCCGGAAATTTACTAATCTCCGGTCTCTGTACCAAGAACGAGTGTAAGCAACGAATGGAATGAGTTGCCACGACGTACTATGTATCAGAGGCGTAAACGATTGATTGTGGCGTACCTCTTATGACAGCCAAACGACATATGAACCGGATATTTCGCATACCTGTTACCCACTGTTAAAGGGTGTGCGGGTCAATAGAACATTCTTGATAGAATTTATCGCTTACAACAGGTTACCAGCGCTCTTCTTCTTCTTGTCTCCCTGTACAATTATTGCGACGGGCCGCGGAGTCGTACCATTGAGACTCTTTCTGAACTCGGCCATCTAGAACCGGTACCGTCACGAACCACAGCACTTTCCTCCAAAAGTATTATTATAGTTAAATGCACCCCACTTCCACATTTCCGAGGAACGGGCCCAGAGATTACCGGTCATTCCGGGATGCTATATACGGGAAGGTTAGCCGATAACTCAACGTTACTAAATAAAAGAACGCGCCTCGTCTTCGTTACATATAACGAGCGATTCTTTCAAGTAACGAGGGACTGACTTCTCCATTTTGAAGTCGCACTCCAGTTGATCCCACGTTTCGATAATAGCAATTGAGCGCCACATCTATATGGTATAGCTATGTGCGATTAGCAGGTACAACCATAGGGGCCTAGGAGGAATCATAAAGACTGTCAGAAAGAGAAAGACGTGCGCCTTGTTTGAAGGTCACGATATCCGAATCTTGGGCCATAGTTCTGCGGATTCGACACGCAGAATCTTCACTCGGGGACTCGGGAGATTAACCTGCAGCCTCGTCAGGCATGAACGAGCCAGTGAGAGAAAGCTTCTGGGACCTACACACAGCGGTCTGACTCAGTGACGGCAGTCTACGCCGCAAGAATGCCGGGAGCATTTCTTTCCTGCTGTCCAGGAAGCCAGATGTTGAGATAAGAAACATTGCATGTGAGGCGCTCCAGAAACATGGAACGTACAGATAGTGCAAGGTCACATCGAGCTCCCAGCCCGATCTTGATACACTTTTGTTGAAGCCTTCAAGATGTAAGAGGAAAGATGGCGTACTTCTCGAATCTTGAAACTTTCAGTCGACGCAGCAAAGAGTGAAACAAAAGAGGATAGGCAACATGCAAAGAGGGATCCGTATGGTTCTTCAATATTTCTTATCCAGTCCAACTGAAATTAGAGCAATAAACAGACAATGAAAGAAGACATGCGAGTGAGAGATCAAAGAAGGTGTTTATTTGTCAAGGGCTTTGGTGTAACCGTGCTGCCAACGTGCCTGGATGCCGTGTACACACTCTCTTTCCCAACCTTCATGCGCTTCCAGCCCTCCCTTTAACAAGGACTCTTTTTGGTACCAGTAGTATTGAGCTTCAACGCTCAATATTCATCGAAAAAGCCTGGTCACGCAAGATGAGATACCTAAGACTATTTTTAGTAGGCCAGGTTCGTCTGTTTTCGTTCGTGATGGTGACATACTTACGACACTAAGAAGCCTTATTTTACGACAGTTCATTCTGAAACATCGACTTTTGGCCTGGCCAAGAAGTCGCGTTAATGTATTTCTCACTGCAAACCCTTTTTCGTTCGCTGTGATATTCATAGCCTGCTGTTGTTTCTTGGTGATATCCTCGTTCGTGTGTGTATATTCGCATCTGTAAAAGACCCGTGCGTCCTGTTAATGATCCACATCATTCACCCTATAATACCGTAAAACGGCGCCTAACATTCATGTAATGTATGTATCTTTCCGTTGTGTCGGTCTGAGACGTAAATTGAAGTAATTTTAACTAGAATGAAATGTACATAGACTGTTGAGTGTACCCTAGAGGTATTTCCATGGTTTGACTCCGGAAGAGCTAAATATTTTCGTTTTCTTGTCAAGATAGTGCGTATTCTTTTGTTGCTTAGAGGTTATTGAGTCCTTCACTTCCCTGCAAAGAGCTGTATTGGTGTCGGTTTTGAGGAGCTCCTTGTACGGACCAAAGGGAATCTACCTTGCGTGTTTATTCCATGTCTGGTATATCGCGGTGAGTCTCGAGTTCTGTGCAAGTGCCTCCTTTGCTGATGACTCACTGCCACTAGCTTACATTCCTATCTGATTCCGTACCCCGCTGTTGTTATGATTTGTCGACGCGAATTTGAAAAGTGAGCCTTAAATAACACCGCTGTTTGCTTCTTTTTGAACCCTTCCTTTTCAGTTGTACAGCCCCTCCGAAGTCCTATGAAATTAGATGTGCACGCCTGCCTGAATCGGATCCAAATGTACGTGTTTCGGAACCTAGCTGCATTGGCTTTCTACTAAACTCTTGTAGTCCAGGACCATTATCTTATCGATTATCCTCCAGCTCTATATCATCATGCAATCCCATTATTCTCCTTCTTGACCCCTGGCCTGAAAAGGATGGGGATGACTACCGTTTTTCGGTAGCGCAATATCAGCGCAGGCACCGAAGATCGTTCCGGTGCTGACTCGATAACAATTACAGCCATTCCTATTCTTCCAATGAACTCCCATGTTGCGCTTACCCCACCGAATTACTGGAGAATGTCATCCTTGAGGTAATACCTTCTCCTGCTCGATCTGACCATTACCGAAATTCATTATCAGTCCGGTGAGCCTGATAGAAGAGCCCTGCGGATGATAGCGGGTGACATGCACGCTCTGAAGTGACGTCTCCACGCCCCTCGTCTCCAAAAGTCTCACTATTGATCTCATGAACAAACAATCTTCTGATTCAGAATCGCGTCTCCACTTCTTCCTCGCTCTAGGCTCAAGCAGGAAACACGCTAAACACCGTTCCCCAAAATCAATTAATCTGCTATGCCACAAATGCCAACTCGTCTGGGACGTCGTTTTCCGACGGAAGATAGATAGTTGTGAAGGATGTCGGGAAGGTTCTTGTGTATAGTGTGCCACTGATGATCTCTTTACAAGCGATTTTGTGAGTTTTATTTCACTCATCAGAGGATGCTTATATTGACGTATATACTCTGGCCACGATTTAGAGAGGACTGCTAGAAGTAATAAATTGTTGGAATGAACTCAGAAGGCTTCCCACCGTCACGACATTGTTCCTGTCCGTGTGTGGCCGAGAACTATATATACCGTGCGCGCCTTTCCACAACTGTCGGTCACTTAAGAACTCGTGCTATGAGGACCCCAGTACGCTCACACGCAATAGACAAAGACTCAAGTCCTCCGGCGGAGCCCATTTTTGTCCCTTCTTTGAACCCCAACACGCCTCCAATCATCGTTCGGTCGTGTCGCAATTTCGTAATGTACCCGAAGGACGCTGTAGTCGTTTTCTAGATCTCAAGCTGACAAGAGAACCCCCTTCCGAGTCCATCTGATGTCCCTGCATTGATCTCTCACATGGGCCACCGGCACGCTCTTGATCTGAGTATCGACGCGCTATCTGATGAGTTTAGGAAGACCCTCAGATAAGCGCAGATATATTTCTCAAGCTTAACTCCGGGTGCAAATTCCGAAACTTCATTTGAGACTTCGAAAGCTGCTGGCGGAGGATGATGCATGATGGTCCATGAGAAGAAAGGTCCAGACAGTTCTTGTGCTATTTTCCCCGACCGAAGGACATTAACCTTGGTACATCTTTCTCTGTATCTGTCCAGCGAGTGACGCTTTGACGACAGCTTGCTCCTGGTTCTCACGGAATGCAGGCATGGCTATACACACCATGTTTGCGTTGACTGAGATCGAGCTAAGTAATAGATCTTCACAGCGTCGCAAGATTCCTTACGCCTGTGTTTCCATCAAAGAAGATGTACGAAATTAGATGATCATCCTCGACGTGCTTCAGAGATGGAGCCCTTCCTACGACCTGCGTTTATGCGCGAAGAAGACCCAGAACTAGTATGGCGATTTTCACAAAGCGCTCTTCCCTGCAACCGGAGGGCTGTGTGGGCAGCTACATTGGCGTATCGGGTCTTTCCAGTATGTCGGCGCCTACGGTAGCAACTGGGGTCCTCAGGTTGAGACAGATCCTGGCATATCATTGATAAGCGGTTGAAGAGATAGAAATGGGGGAGTATTGCGGATTTCCTGCACTGCTGGTATCGTACTATTGGCATGATGCTGGAAAGAAGCTTTCGGGGTATAGCCGGCACTCATAATGGTGCTACCGTAGACATATACTTATGCTTCACCCAGCTTTCTGAATTAAGGAAGCAATCCATCTTTCCCCGTCGTTATTAATCAACGCCGACATTCACGTCCGAGTGACAGCCATTATCTCAAAACCAAGAGTAGGGACGGCCCGCCGTCTACTCGGGACTCGCTGATGGGAAGTAGGTCTGTATTGCTTGTGCTCCATCAATGGTCGACGCGTCGTAGATGATCACAAGAATGCGACGGAATTGTTCATGGCTCTCGCACATTATGATCTCCAGCAACCTCGATCACTTCCTGTCGCCATGATTCTTGCAATATCGCCCCCATGTGATTCATTAAGAAGAAGGCTCTCCATATGAATTGGGACAATCGCCTTGACTACTGGAGACCTGCGTATACCTATCTCTTTGCTTGAGTGGCAAACGGAGCATTGCTAGTAACTACGTTCACCGCCTTCGGTAAATGTTGATGAAGCCATCCATTCGAAAACTACGGAACGCGCCAAGCATGCGGTAGGGCAAGAACAGCCTTGACTGACTGCCGAGCAGTCCTACCAGATCAAACCCGTCGCATAGAATGGCGTACCATCGGACCGGGTGTTTTCAATAAAATATCAGGGAGGATGTTAAGATGATTACCGCCGCATACCGCGTATCCAGAATGAATACATTGATTGCAACCCGGTCCTTCTCTGGTAGTATACGTATGTAGCAGTTGGTTTCGGAATGGAAATGAACCTGTAAGTTCAATTCCCGGGATAACGGATTCGTCAAGAGGACATATTAAATGTTGTCGAATGCCATAGGGATATGATGCACATACATTGAAAAGTCATCAAGCCGCTCAATGGGAGAGGTTGTCTGCAATATTACTTATCAAAAATCATGAGGATAGTCGTGAAACCCTTCCTTCGAATCATATAATCCTCCAGCTTCGCAATGGAGGCAGCATGGGAATAGGAGTGATAATCAGGGATGAATGTCGGTCGATTCATATGGAAGAACATCGAAACTTACCCTCATGGATCGTATCCAACAACAGTTGAAACCACCCGGGATAATCTAGCCCAGGGTACATACAGTCGAGATCCTTCCCAGTAAATAATCTACAGAGACACGTTGGTGATCAGGCAATCAACACACTCCTAAGAAATGGACGTCGGCCCTGGAGGCGGGTGTTTTCAATAAACAATGACACGGCGCGGCGGATCGGAAAAGCGGTCGATCTCCCTGAAACGCGATCGAGTCGACGTTCTGTTCGTAATCGTTCGATGGAACGCATGGTGGCCATGACCAAGACGGGAACAGTAAAAAATCAAACATTGCTTCACAATAGCCTACGATAATACGAAGTACAGGCCAGATAAACCTGACGAATCCGTTGATTGACGGGAATATACTCGCACCACCTTTAGCAGGTCTCTGCAGACACGACTTGTCGGACGAGGGTAAATCAGGCATTCCATTTAGATTTATTCCCATGCGCAGATGTTAATGAGGATATCGTGAACAGTGCCGTGACATGGAACTCAACAATGCCGTCACAGGTGCCTCTCGATCTGAAATTTCCGATGCACAAAAGCCAGACCTTAAAATGTGCTTCGGAGATGACGGTGACACTGAAAGGTGGATCAGAAGGTTTCAGAGCATGCAGAGGGCAAACACACCACGACAAGATACTTCCAAAGGCTGTACAATCCGATGAGCGTATCGGCAGTATCGCACGCCGTCATTCCATCGTCCGCTGGGCGTTCAGAAAATGGATAAGGCCAATAGAGTTCAAAATCGTCCGCGAGCTCGGATTAGTCACGGAACACTGTTAACAACTCAAGGCGAAGAAAAGTGATTAGCGTGCCTTCATATCCGCAAAAAGTAAATTAATACTCTAGGACACCCACAGGAGTCTTATTCAGCGACAGTAGCAGGGCACCAACAAAGTCGCTGATTGAACTTTTGGAAGGGTTCAGTCCCCAAATATGGACCGTGACTCACACGACAGTATTTCTAATAGCCGAGTAGACCCTGTCTGCCACTGATTAAAATGAACGCTGATAACACGCTCGTACTCCATTGTGGAAACTGACCTCGAATCATTCCCCGAGTATCCCTCTTTCCGACAGTCGGTGTAGCCGGGTATCTAAGTGCGGTCCCGTCATTCTCAATAGCATTTTTCGCCAGTTGCGCCTAAATATCTAAATGAACTGTCATCGTCGCCTGCTGTTTCGGAACCATACACATAGTTCCTAAAAATAAGAAGAGAAAAGTTCATGATAGATTGAGATGATCGTAATGCGTGTGAAATCTGCGGCCGTTGAGGAAAACGTTTGACGAGGAGCAGAATCAGAAAATCTTTTCCAGAATTAAGGAACGAAATACAAGGCTTCATGCACCCATAGCACGCCTTTTCGAATTCGGAGCCATTCCGTGTTGACCAAAATACGCCACATCCATCTATCACAATTGATAGCGTCAGAAGGTCGAGGACATGGCCATTACCGGCCAGTCAGCGTATGATAAACGTCTCCGATCTGATGATTATTCCACACTGATCTGCCTTTTTTTTGATTGATGAACCAAAACTCATCGACGTAACACTCTGCCCTGCCCTGAATACATGTAATGGCGCCGATGTCTTTAGACAATTGCTGAAGGAGATAAGGTTACTCACCTCGTGACGTATTCGTGAACTATAATAAACATACCCTGTCTAACGCCGTAGCGTATCTCAGACTTGTAAAAGTTATGAAGGACGTGATCCTTGCTAGCAGAGAAACTAAAAGTACGAACAATCGTTCTTGGTTTGATATCACATCCAGAATGGATCGAGAGTAGGCACCAAAAGAGCTGAAATTACGACGTCAGGTCCACTGTCCCGCAACAGATAATCCAGGGCGAGACGCAAAATTGGACTACGTGTGAAAGAATTCACCCGGTATTTAGATATCTTCCCACTAAACGGAAGCCCGATTACAATCCCCATTGCCGCGCATGGGATGTCCTCGATGATATGGCCCGTGAGAGGTACGGCGAACAGAAAGGCTGGAACAGAAGGTCAGATCCTTATGCTGGAGAACTGACTGATTCGAGACGTGAGCGGTTTAAGGAGGTACCTAACGATTCCTTGTTTTGCAGAAACGACAAGGAAGTTGAAGGCAGAAGGTCTTGTGTATGCGGGAGACAAGCCAGCCGTTCGAGAGATAACTTCTAAGATTGTACATGTCATGGCAGCCCCATAGTTGGACGGACTCAGAGACACCACCCTAGGCGCAGACCACGACCACATAGCCTCAGGCGCAAAGTCGGACGGAGGAAAGGAGGAGAGGGAAAGTGGGTTAACAGGAGGAACATTTATCACTAGTGAATTTAAATCAGCAAAATATCAAGCGAAGGGACACCGTGCTGAGTGACGAAGGCTCAAGCTCAAGATTGCGAACTGGACATCAGCGTGCTTGTCTAAGGGCTTCTGTGGGTGATCGGCAACTACCCCGGTAATTATTAGTCATTGCTTGTCACGAGTCGCAATCTCGCGGATCATTTTTCTTCCCCTCGCTGCCATCACCATCACCACCAATGCTCTGTGTCTTCGGACGTCGAAACAGCTGGGACATACCAATATAATTTGTTGTCGCGGCAAAATTAAACGATATAGAGTCCTAAACGTTGGCCTAAAGCTCGGATAGAATGATCAAGAAGACCAGCTAAGGCAGTTAAATCTTGTCTTCACCGAGGCTAAACCATATGATATTGAATGTTATTTGACATATCCGCTGACTTACTATTTCAAATACGTACTCGTTTGCATGAGTGAGGATAATCCTTATACTATACACGCTTTGCCATCGCGCCCCGTCACCTCTGGGGGCAGCTAAGCAATCCTTACTTCACCATTTCAACGATCCCCCCAACCAGAACCGAAAGTGAAACAATTAAAAGGTCCCAAATTTAAAATACCATTGGCCTCACTACCTTACACGGATTTCTCCCACATCAACTACTGTGAGCATGTGCATTTCATCCTCCTTTCTACGTCTGATATCTGTACTTATATTCGGCACTGACATACTCAATATTCAATCCACCTGAAATCGGGATGCACGAGATGACGGCTAAGTTGAGGCTCAGGCCACATGCCCATTAGTTATCTTTAACCCTGTTCACGCCAGGTCTTATTTCTCGATCTCACGACTTGCAGGCACCAAGACGGGTGGGCGGAAATCGTCCTATAATCTATAGTCCTCAGTAACAAATGGATATGCGTTGGTTACTTTCATCCACATATTGGGCTGCGCACCCTAATATAGCTTCGCATTTCTTAATGGTGCTTAAGGTAACAACCCACCTGCATAAAGTAGTCGACGGAAAGACATAAGTTTCGGTTATGAAAAAGTAGGCCGGAACGGCAAGCCGCCCTCTCTGAACAACAAGCCAGAAGTAGATAGGCGGATTCTCTGGAGAACGGAGATTCATGAGGAATGATGGATGTTTTAAACCTGTGACCTTATCGTTCAATACTGTCGCCAAGAACCTGTAATGTTTCGAGAAGCTAGGCTCACCTGCCACCATACCTCTCCGCCTTTGTTTTGAGCCCCCGGTGCCGAAGTATACTAAGCCAAAAAGACCTCGCTATTCCCCCTTGCAGTAGCTCGTGATACTACAAGACTCAAGTATGAGTCTTTAACCGTCAAGACAAGATGTTTGGTCAGAAGTGAGGAGCCTGAATTTGAAACGACCGGCGCTTATGGGAGAAGAATTTCAAACCCAAGTCCGAAAGCCGAGGTAGACCATACCTGTCTCGACAACGGTAGATATTGATCAAAAATATCCTGTAGGTGGAACTATTGGCAACATGAATGCACCGCCTCCTTCCTCTGGGATTCCGGAATGCGTTCATTATCAAGGTAGACAGACTTACAGCCAGCGGAAGACATTACGTGTATGTGGTAATTGTGGTGTTCTCCCGAGACCCGTTGATATTAACTTCAGGCCTCTGTTATCACGTTAGTGACTCCGCAGGAATGACGGCGAGATCAGATGGACAATCGTCAATGTAAGCCCGAGGATGTATGATTGAACAGTGCCCTCTAAGGAGGGCCTAGCGCTGAAATAATATACCGTAACTGAATAAATCTAGTTAGGCGGTTGCAAACCGATTGGGTCCGTAAAAATGCGATCAAGAAGGTATGTCGTCCACACCAATGCCATGGAAACGTCCTATACCTAAATGAAAGTATCCCATGCCATTGCAAGGTTTTCAGTGGTGATCGCGAAGATTAAACGGACTTCCACTATTCGACTATTCTTGAAACAAAAGCTAGCGCAGGGATAATCGAGAATTATACCACTTACCATCGACCTCGACCCTTGTCAATCCAAATTCTGGGTCATCTTATTTTCACGAATGAACAAAACCAAGCTTCAGTAAAGCAAGATCTCACCTCCGTGACTAGGAAGCTGCGACGCGATCGGGGTGTGAGGGAGAACGCATCAGCAGATAACCGCTCATCAATGGCGACATAATGTAAAATGAAGAAGTTAACGTACATTCCATTGAAAAAATGAAACACCAACTCAATTATGGATGCCATAGATATGTGGGAATGTCTGCGAGAGAACCTTGGAATTGAATGAACCGATAGGCGTATACATAGACCGATAATGGAATATATTTACCTTGCGGGAGTCAACGGTACCGATGCAGACTCCGAGAAGACACGGGATATTAACCATCTTCGACATAATGAAGCCATAACAATGGTACATACCTAAAATACCGTTCGTACTATTAGCTGGCCATGTTGCACCCTGCCCGGTAAGTTTACTCATTTCAAAGCTCAATTGGTCAGAACCTCGATTCATTGCCTAGTTCGATTGGAAGAGAATCTCTAGCGGAGAATATAATAACTCGGCGCAGAAAAGACATGCTTGCGCGCTGGTTTGCAGGAACAAAGTTAGAACTTCTTCCTTCCGCAACGGATGGATCCAAAAATGGGAGGTGACGGATTAACTAACTGCACGCAGCTTCTGAAACACACACAAGTATACATCTGAGCAGTCTTTAGTAATGTACCCGGGTGTGCTAGATGACTCACAGACGTGAGGGCAGGAGTTCTACTTGAACTGATGGGGATAATTTCCGTAGAGTAGAGCACGGTTTCTCGTCATCACAAGAACAGCCATTTATATATAGAGAGGGCAACATGCGCAGCTGACGTAGAGAAAATGAAAAGAGCTTTGAGAGTAGACGTTCGGCCCGGCCGGAATCCATCTATCCTCGTTGTTCGACCGTGGTCTCAAATGATGATCCCAGATCTTGAACGGTCTAATCTGAGAAATCAGGAAGGAGGTATGCGTGCAGCCCTCTGGAACGCATCGCTTTGATAGTCATAAAATTTCCCTTGAAGAGACTGGAAATTGTATACGAGCGAACGAATATACGGCGTGCTCCGTGGCGAGCAGTCGTCAAGACCGACCCTTCTGTTCAGGAATCTATCACTTTGAGGTTACAACTATCCTCCTAATATGTTGGTAGAAACCATCCGTATGCTGGCGCGTGTACAAGAAGTGTTCTGCCAACAACTCCAATATTAGAGGTTGTTCTCCCTTACTGTCATTCACCATCTGTTGTAGCACGCGTTCCAATCAATCAGCCAGCACAGGGTCGATGCGCGCGGTCATCAATCTGAGGCAGTGATGATTGATGATCTCCAGCAACCAGAGATCCATGCTTTCCGGCCTCTATTAAGACGTCGTGATTCGTTTCTGGGGCAACTTATGATTGTAAATGAAACAGAAGCACAGGGGTCCAGTACGAACGGAGCGGAAGTAAACGTCGAACAAGTGCATGGCCAAGAAGTCGCCATCAATACATCGTCGCGAGGCCATCACCCCGTCACCAGATATCTGTATACTGTGCGTTCATTTATCGAGCGAAACCTCGCGCATGCACCTTCTTCGATGCCTGGATACGCTCGGTTGACTTGGAGCTGCGGCAGAGGAACACAGCACCCGCACATCCCTGAGATAATTCACAGTCCATCACCAGATGTCTGTATACTGCGCGTTCATTTGTCGAGCGAGACTTCGCATGTACCTTCTTCTACTGCATACGCGCATGCACGAGGGTTGTTTCGAAGACGACTTGGAGCTGCTCGACATCCCTGGGATAATTCGCAGTGGTAGGGAATGGAAGAGGAGAACCATGCGGAAGACGTCGCTTAGGAGATGGTAGATAATTGGGAGAGGAACGGTGAACAGAGTTTGCGGTCGTATGTATACGGCGATTTCCCGACGGTGCCTCCTTATCAAGGTTATTGACATGACGTTTATCGACAGAGCCGCTGAGGCTGAGAAGGAAATATAATAGGCAAGCAAGCGCGCTTCGGTTCCAGATCCTGAGAAGCCGCAACGAGCTATGTTCATCGAGGACGAGAGATACGACAGTGGAGCACGAACGATCGGCAGGAAACAGTGGTGGTCGCCACAATAAATCACTGGTTCAGACTCGACACTGATAAAGCCACGATTAATTTGTGATGCGTCCGCTCGAGAACGTTTGGTCCCACATGTCCTATGCACACCCAGATGAAGTAGGGGAAAAAATCAATTCACATTCCACAAATCTACTCCCCACTCAATGTCTGGCCACCATCGACCAAGACACTGCTCCCTACCATGAACCCATTCCTCGGCGAACTCATCATGACGATGAGGTCCCCAATCTCGCCTGCCTCGCCGAAGCGGCCTAGTGGGCAGCCGTCGACGATACGCTTTGCAGCCTCGGGCGTGGCAGCGGGGTGAGACGCGAGGCCTTCGGTGTATATGTACCCTGGGAGGATGGCGTTGATGCGGATCCCGTTCGAGGCGTGGTCTTGAGCTGGACGAAAGGGTTAGCATTAGAGAGTAGAGGGAGAGAACGAGACGTACCAGCAGCCTTGGTGAGACCATTTGTGGCGTACTTGGTGTGAGTATATGCGCCTCCGTCGGGTAAGGCGATGACTGCGACTGCAGCGCTGAGCACGACGATGCTTCCCCGTTCAGCAGGACGCTTGGGAGACGTGATAGGCGTCACCAGCCGTTCTTGCTTCTCCATAACACTGATCTGCTCACGCACGAGCCAGAAGATCCCATTGATATTCGTCTGCTGGATAGCGAGCCAATCCTCCGTAGGTATCGACGAAAACTTTGTCTTCGTTCCCATTGTCTGTAACAAGAAAGTAAGTCTTGGGTTCTGTAAGAGAAAAGAACCGACTGACCCCGCCGACGTTCGCACAATAATCGACTCTCCCGAAATGGTCTACGGCGGTCTTCATGAGGTTCTTGACGGAATCCTCGATGCTGATATCGGTGGGGACGACGAGGACGTCGAAATCGGGGTTCTCAGCGATGGCTCTGCATTCGAGGGCGGTCGCGTGAAGAGGGGCGGGTGTGCGGCCCGCGAGGACGAGTCCGCGGACACCGGATTCGGCATAGGAGAGGGCGGTGGCTTTGCCGATGCCTTGGCCGGCGCCGGTGACGAGGGCTACGCCGGATGTGTAGAGTTTCATGACGGGGCTGGAGAGTGTCCTGTGCGCGCGAAGGGTTTTATGTATTATGGCGAGGACGAGGTAAACAGCGGGAGAGTGGGCGCAGATCGTATAGAATCATGTGTGATTGCCTTGCTGAACTCGGAGTCGTAGTATACCTTGGCTCCATTAGCGGCCAAGTCTTGGTATTTTGCAGACACACTCACTGACCGTGTACGCTGTGAGAACCCATTCTGCCCCCTAAGTGTGGCGCAGGGATTCAATTATCGACGAAACATAGTGACCAGGGTCTTTCATTTTGAACCCAACCATATCGCGGGTTAATTTACTTTCATTTTGGTAACCACCCCCACCGCTTGCAATTCGTCGTCGTCCCTTCCCTCGTGTTTTCTGAGTAAGCGTTTCATCGACCCAATTGGAGAAAAGGAAGTGGGATGCGGATTTAGATTTAGAGTTCACAACCAGAGAAAGAGCGGTGGCAGTATCAATCCATCACGAACACGGTTTGGGGAGTAAGTTGAATGAAAAGTTGGTCTTGTTTGTCATAGGCGCTTAAGATTCGGAGTTACCCGGTGCTCCTTCCTTCTTGCTTCCTTCTGCGTCATCGATTGCGTCTCGGTACTTTTTCTACTTCTGTGCAACTAGTAATTCTTTCGCTACGTATCCCGGTCTCCTCTGGTCTTTCTTTCTCAGTCTGACGCGTCTCTGGCTCCTGACATTCGGTCCCGTCCTGTTTCACGTTTCACTTTGCACGTTGCCCGTCGATCATGCAAGATCAGATAATCATACACTCCTCTTAACACTCATCACAATCTCAAGCGTATAACTCGTTCTTATCACTCTCCGTATACCTATGCAGCTTCGATCGTGATCGTGCTGATCGAGGACTAGACCAGCAGCGACGCACCCTCACTGCTGAAACGCGTTTACGATGGATCGTGAGAGATAAGATTGAGGGTTCGCACTCGCTCAGGTTCGCACTCGGATCGCCCCTCAAACGCGTTTTCGATCAACCTTTGAATTTCTGGTGCCCTCCTCCTCAGGTCAATTCACCCACTCTTACGGCAAGGTCTTTTGTGTCGCGGTGTCTTTTTTTCCCTTTCATTAATAACCCCTCGAGTCGGCAATGAAAATCGTCCACGTTTACGATCACTTGTGTTAGGTTTTAAGCTCGACAATCGCACAGTCATTACTCTTTTCATGAAGTCGGAGACGTATTTCGCCGATCCCTTCAAAATCCATGGTCGCGCGATCACAAGACTGGCTTGTCCTCTTCCCCGGACGATTAACATAATTAAATTCCCCCTGCTCCCCCCTCTATTAACTTTCAATCTTCTCCCCCCGCCGCTCAATCCTAGAGCGTCCATTCTCCGAGATGATCGAAAACATACGGGAGAGGACGGGCCTAGAACGGGGTGGAGGGAGTGTCAAACGTTGCGAGGGAGATTGGCAATGGCATCGCGAACAAGTGTGGCGGGGGCCCAGCTTTTCCCATGACGACGTATGTAGTCTCCGGAGAACACCTTACGCCGTAGGATTTATTGCATTTAATAGTCGCTTCAATTGACGCCCGTTATTAACTAAACCCCTCCCCCCCTCCGAGCATCGTCGTCATGCAATCATCGGTGGCGTTCGAGCCAGGGTAAGACTCAAATGCCGGATGACGGAATGTACAAAAAGGAAAAAAAACCAAAAAACGTAGAATTCCATTGTGTGACCTCTGAGTCAGAGATTTGTGTGTCCTTCCATTTCGCCCTCCGAGTTGTATGTTACACCCGCAACAAGGGGAGGGGAAGGGGAGGAAAGCAACAAGCCGGGAGAAATCCATTTCCGGAAAAAGTTCGTCCGTTCCGCCCTTAAACTTCTTCGTCGTCGCGGTGTTGGTTGTATGTATGTCACACATCATATCAACGTCAATGCCGTGACATCTCTGTTCTTTTTTCCCACCCACGCCCCTTCTCATGGCAACCAGCTCATCGGAACACTCGGGCGGGTTGGAAGAGAACCCTCCCTTTCATAAATTTAACCTTACGGGACCATACTCGCCAACAAAGCGTATACTTCCCACATCGAGGTACCAGCCCACCCCCCATCTCCAATAATAAATTGTTACCGATCGCCAACTCAATCCGAGATTGGGTTATGACGTGAAGGGCCCAAGGGACAGGGTGGCGATAAAATTCGGCTCTAGGTCCCGCGGGTGCTGTTACCATTAATGTAATTTCGTCGTTGATCTGAACGCTTACCCTGGCTCTGTCCTCTTTTTTTTTTTTCCTCTGTTTCCATTCTTCCTCTCCCTTCTTCCCCGACGACTAGGATGTGTTGAAGGAGGAAAGAGGTTCCTTTAACTCTTTTTCTTTTTTAATTCGTTCCTCGGCGCGCGGTTCTCTCTCTTTTCTCTCTCTTCCTTTCTTAGTTTTTTTATTACCCTTTTGGTTGGGAGCTAGCAAAATCCTGGATGTCGAGGGAGGAGCGATCGCCTCCGCCGACTGACACTACTACTCGACAAGCTACTGCTACTTCGTCACGAACACACGACCCTTCTTCTTCACGTCGACGCGCGCCTTCTCCCCAGCAGCAGCCAGAGGCGAGCACGAGCACCGGTATTACGCGCACACGTCGCCGAGAACCACCAGAACCTGAGCAGCCAGACCAGGAACGGATGTCGAAGCGCCTCCGCCGGAGCTCAGTGGGGAGCTCATCAGAGGGCGACACGGAGAAAAACCCGACGCCCCCGCCCCCAACGCAGAAGAAGAAACGCACGCGCACCCTTACGACCCCCCACCAGTCTGCTGTTTTGCATGCTCTCTTGGCCCAGGTGAGTGTTACTGGCTCTGTGAGATCTAGTGCTGACACGGCTCACAGTCACGATTCCCTACGACAGCGATGAGGGAGGAAGTGGGAAGGTCTATTGGGCTGAGTGCGAGGAAGGTTCAAGTGAGTGGCAATACCCTTTCTTCTCTTCAACCTCGACTAACCTCGTCTCAGATATGGTTTCAAGTAAGCACAACCCACTCTCTTAGCCGAAACCCACATCTAACCTCGCCTATAGAACCAACGCCAAAAAGCGCGGCGCCCACGGAGCCAGAGCGACATTCCCTTGACGCGTCCACCCCAATACGGCCCGTTCCCGACCTCCTCGCACCCTCTCCCGCCTTCCTTCCCCTCGCACTATGGCTATCCTCCCGGGACCGCCCCGCCTCCGCCTCCTCCGTACTTTGAACCCTCCTCCTCGTCGCTCCTCGGACCCGGCATGCCCGGCAGGTCCTTCCCGCCACCGCAGCAGAGCCCATTCCGGTACTCGCGCATGCAAGAACCATACCCGCCTCCGTCTCCCCCTCCTCCCTCCCTCTCCCGCCGGATCGACTACTCACGCACACTCCCGCCCTTATCCTTCCCAGGCGAGAGCCCGCGCCCATCCTTCCGCGGTGGCAGCCCGTATCCCAGTAGGAGCCCCGGTCCGTACAGCCCCGCGCACTTTCGTGGTGGTAGTAGTCCGGCGCCACTCCCTCACCGCAGCACGTATCACCGCAGCCCGTCCCCGGAGCGTATCCTCCCCCCGCCCGTGCAATGGGGGCCTGGCGAGGGTGCACCACCCAGATTCGGCGGGACGTGGGCTCGTCCGAGTTCAGGGAGCGGGACAGTGCTGTCGCCTGTACACGCGAGGCGGTACTCTTATTCGCTGGATGAGCCTCCCACTCCTGCTCCTCCCGCACCTGCTCCTGCGTCTCCGGCTCCGAGGCGCTCGGGAAGATACGATCCCGTCCGTGGTACCATCGTCCCCGCCGAGCCAACACCACCTCCAGAAGAAGACCAGTCATGATTGAAAATGAATACGTATCCGCAAACCCATTCTTGCCCTTTTCACGAACTATACGTCACGTCCTCGCTAAAACGTCTTTGCTATCTACTACTACTATCATTCCCTTTTTCCTCGTTTTCTGTACCACGTACTCACTCATTTGCAGATAATAATCAATATCATTATAATACCCCTTCACTTACTATCCAACAGTAATTTATGTCGTATTCGGACTACATAACCTATTGATACATCATGTAGTCCCTTGGCCACTACAATACCACTATATTATGTCGCCCGTCCATGTCAGTCAGCTTCTCTGTCTCGCTTGCAACGTTCTAGCCCGCTTTCCAACCGCGACGCCCGTCTCTCCGCCACAGGGTCGTCTCCACCGTCAATCCATATATCCCTCCCAACATCATCGGTCTTCGCCGTGTCTGGAGGTGGAGAGACGGGTTGTCCGTTCCGAACCAGGGCAACCAGGCACCCCCTTCTACGCCTGTTGATTATTATTTCCCACCATCCGACAATCGGGAGAGCACAGTCGGGCGGCAGGCCCAAGAGGCTCAATCGGCATATATGAGTAATTGCGTCCGCGACTTTAGAAGAACCGCGTTAGAGTGAGAAAGTATGCGCTGAGCATAAGGATGGGGGAAGATCAATATAATATATTCGCGTATCCTCTTCTTACATTGAATAATATAAAAATAGCTCCTAGGCCTTTTCAGGGACGCGTCACTTCCTTCAAGGATAGAAGAGTTTCTCCGTCTGATATTCAGAGGAAGCGTCATCATTACAACGCCGACCCCCCAGAATGTCGGCGAGGAGACTCGTCATCTTTTTTCTCCCTCGTCCTAGAGAAGCTACACAATGAGATTGAGAAACAAGACCAGATTGCGACTAACCATTGAGGATCATTAATCCGAGGTGCCTTCAAATCAGGCCGAAGTTCTGCGCATCCGGATTAGAAGCGAAATAATATTGACATAGAACTCAAACTCGTCCAAGGTAAAACGCTCCTGATGACCAGAGAAATACAGCCTCGTAGCGCAATTCCGGAGAGGCGGGTGTCGCTCAACCTGTCCCCGTGCTCGAAGCTCCGCTCCTTGAGGCGTCTACATCAGCCAGAGTCTTATACATTGATCAATACTCACCTGTGTACGCGAACGTGAGACTGGATTAAGATTGAGTGAAAGAACTGGTCATCTTCCAGCCATTCTCGTCCTGGAGAAGGAATCGTAAAGAAAAGCTAGATTGAGACTTGGGACGTGAGGCAGTGCTTCCGCAACTCTTGGCCAACCTCAGGTTTTGAAATTCATATCGGCGCGAGCGAGGTAGAAGTTACGACCAAATAGACATGCCCCAGGATATACAGCTCGGACTCGTCAAGGGTGAGTGGTTTCTGATAGCTAGCCAGACCTTAGAGGTACAGTGCGAGACAAGGGACGACTGGTGAATAGTGACGCCACGGTCACTATATTGGTTGAGATGAACGTTTACAACTCCGAGCCAGGGTGAGAGGTGGTGCTGAGACCGCGAGCCTGAGCCACTACAGAACTGGATGATGGCAGCAAGAGGAAGAAAAATGATCCGCGCTATCGGGACTTCTTGACAAACAATGAATGCCGGCATAGTTGCCGGCAGCCAAACACGCTTGTTCACCGTTCGCGTTCACCACTCAGTCTTCCGATGTCCCTTGGGTTGTTACTTTGCTCCATAGCTAGCTTTCGCACCATGCGCACGCTGTAGTCTCCTCGGCAGATAATCGACGCCGCGTACCTACTACAATGCTGTGTTTACTCAGGCTCTCAGCCAACTGTCAGCAGGCTAGGCCGTCCTCGAGCCTGTCCAATTTATAGGCTGGTCGCCATATATACCGGTACGCTCCCAGAAATAGGCCTCCTCAAACGATAGTTTATTTTCTCAGGCAAGGCACAAAACCTTGCTTTAGATCCCTTTTCAGAGCTAGAAGTCGCCATGAACCGCTCACGTCTCGAATAAGTACCCTAGTTCTCAAAACCTTCCAATGTCTGTTTCCTGTTGGTGCTACCTCTCACGGCTCTGCATTCAACAGATATGTTCTCCTGTCAATAAAGACGTCCCCACGCGCTGCAAATTGCAATGAGGATTGTGCCCCCTTGCGCCTGGATTATGGACCTTTACGGCGATGTTGTGGTTTTCAGCCTCCTTCGGTGCCTATTCTCGATCTATTCTGGATCCATCAAATCAAGGTCGTCTGTTTTTCGTACTTTTTAGCATCGCGTCCTTCAGAACTTAACTTTTGCAAATCGGAGATACGCTACTCCATTCAGCAGGGTTACTTCGTCACGGGATGAATTGCTACTGTGTCCTGGAGCCATTATCTAAAGACATCGGTATATTCAGGGCGGATTGTATGTTATGCCGCGTTGATGGATGTTTTGATTCATCAATCAAGAAAAAAGGCGTGGGCGTGGAAGCCATCATCGGATCGGAGACGTTTATCATACACCGACTTGGCCATGTCCTCGATGCTATCAACTGTGATACATGGTCTGTCGCATATTTTCGTCGACATGAATTGACACCGAATCCGAGAGAGCTAGAAAGTAACCGTTCCTTAATTCTGAAAAAGACTTTTCTGATTTCTGCTGCCCCTCGTCAAAGTGGCGTTTTCCTCAACGGCCGCAAGATTTCACACGCTTTGTGTACCATCATCTCAATCTATCACCAAAAGACCGCATTTTCTCTCGTTATTTTTAGTAAGTATTTCCTCTCTCTAAATGATTCCGGGACAGGCGACTATGACAGTTCATTTAGATATTTAGGCGCAACTGGCGAAAAGTGCTGACGGTACCGCAACCTAGATACCCGACTGTCGCAAAAGAGGGATACTCGGGGAATATTTGAGGTAAGCCTTCCCCCCATCACGGAGTAACAAGCGTGTTATCAGCGTTCATTTTAATCTAGGGCCAGACAGGGTCTACTCGGCTATTAGAAGACTCGCGTGTGAGGGACGGGCCATATCGTCGGGGACGAAACCTTTCCAAAGGATCGATCTGTCGGCGAGTAAGGCGCATGTGAGTGTCCTCGAGAGTAGTAATTTCCTGTTTTGGGGGGGCTGTTATATCGAATGACGGCACGCAAATCGCGTCTCTCGCCCATTAATTGTCGTCGGTGTTCCGTGCTCAATCCGAGCTGGCGAAATCTATTAGCTTGACCCGTTTTTGTTCCTGTTGAACGTCCACGTAGCCAGTGGGATTACATATGATACTGCCGGTTCCCGCGTCCATTCTACAGCCTCTCATCGTGATGTGATTGCCCGTTGCATGCTCTGAAACTTTCTGATCCACCTTGCAGTATCTCCTAAGGGGGCAGAGTTTAAGTTCTCTTTCATGTTCTGATCGAGAGGTACATTTGACGGCATCGCTGAGGTCCATATCACGGCAAGGTTAACGACATCCTCATTAACATCTGCGCTTGTAACGAATCTACGTGGAATACCTGATTTGTGTTCGGTCGATCTGCAGAGACCTGCAGTTCCTGACATTCAAGTGGGAAAGGCGGTGCTAACACAATTTCATCAACAGCTTCGCTGGAGTTCATCGGACCGCCACTTGATCTTATCCTAGGCTGACGCGACAGAGTCTTTGATTTTTTTACCTTGTCATGCATTCCACCGAACGACTACTCGATCGCGTTTCAGGGTGATCGAGCACTTTTCCCGATCCGCCGCGCCGTGTCATTGTTTTATTGAAAACACCCGCCTTCAGGGTCGAGGTCCATTTCTTAGGAGAGGCTGTCCGTTGCCTTATCATCAATGTGGTCTCTAACTGCGCTTGGAGGCTAGCTCTAGGCAATTCTACTAGGAGGGATTGACGAATCGATTATCCTGGACGGTTTCAAGGATACGATTCATGAATGTACGTTTGGATATACCTCTATGAAAATTGATGTACATCCATGATGCACTCCCGCGTTCCCTCCATCACGGAACTGAGGACCCATGCGCTTTTCAAAGGAAGGGTTTCACTGTGCTCCCGTTTTGATAACCAATACGACGGATCAACTCTCCCTCATTGAGCAGAGCTTGATGGCTCTTCAATGCGAGTGCATCATATCCCTATGCCATTCCATATGGCCTCTTGACGAATCCATTGTCCCCGGGAATGTCAATGACGAGTTCCTTTCCAACCCTTTGCGACACATGTACACGTCCAAAGAAGGACTAAGTTGCAAAGAATTTATTCGTCCTGGAGACGCAGTATGCGATGGTAATCATCTTCACATCATCGTAGCCGTCATTTTTATTGAAAACATCCGGTCTGATGGATCGTCGTTCTAAGGGACAATGAGTTTTGTCGAGAGGATTTCTCCGCACCTAGTTCTTGTGCTTTTAGGTCTGTTACCGCGTAGATTCGAAATCAACAGTTTAACGAATATCCACAGAAGTCAATGGAAACGGTACTCCTCGGAATGTATTCGATGACGAGACTTTCTTCAGTAGTCAAGGCAATTCTGTCCAATGAACACGGAGAACCTTCTCGTCAATGAAGCACATGGCAGACGAGGTGACAGCGCTATTGCGGGAATCATGGCGACCAGGTAATGATCGACGTTGCTGGAGATCATAATGCGCGACAACCATGAATGATTGCGTCGTGTCCTAGTGATGATCTCCCGTCGCATCTAAGGTTAGCACGCATCAACCCTGAGGAATGAATTGATGCAGTCGAGAGTACATAGCGAGCCGTCTCCGCCCTCGGTTCTTACTAATAACGACGAGGAAATGTATGTCTGAGTTAACACCATTATCAGCACCGGCTCTACCGCAACACTTGTTTCTTGCCTCCTGCCCGTGATACGTCATGTTCTGTACGCGGAGGCAGACATAAAACACCGTACTCCCTGACCTGTACCTGTTCATTCGCTGATCGATGATGCGCATTGTCTGTCTCAATGTTGAGTACCACCGTAGGGATAGATATACTTGAATGACGCGATACACCCAGACCATACAGCCTCCCACTCGGAGAGAGGAACATTGAGCAAAAGTAGCCGTAGTTTCGGAACTTCTTCGAGTATATCCGCAGGTCGTAGCGATGGTCCCGTCTTGAGAAGGATCATCTATCGTCTTGAGTGACACGTCTGATACAAGCACAGGTCAAAAACAGAGGAATACAAAGGCGTTGTTATTCAGTACTTTCGCATTGATTCGATCTTAACCGACACAGGAGATAGAGAATGAGGATAGAACAAGGAACAGGTTGTGGTAGACGCACCACTATCCGGGGAAATACGGAAAAGAATGGATTCTTGTTAAAGTCCTTAGGCGGCAGCGAGTAACGAGCGACACTCAAGAATCATCTAGACCACCCTCCTGGCATATCGTCTTCCTCCGCCGACAAAGGAGCCTTCACAGTCTGATCCAGCTGCAACATTCCCGCATACGACTTCAGCGGGAAAGTATTCGGTCGCTCACGGTCCCCATGAAATTGAGAATACTTCGTAGCTGTCTACTCCTCTTTGAGCATTTCACAAAACTCCTCAGGTACGGTGCACATAGTCAGCTCAAGCATGCGGCAGATGAGGGAGCAATGCAGGAACTTCAGATGGACCCGCAACGAGTCTCTCTCTTTGCAGCTTTCGATCTAGAATATGACTATGGTGAGCACAAGTCAAAGATCCATGACGTCCTGTCCTTACCGCTCTACCAAATCCTCAGCCCGCTTAAGTATGCGTGTCTGCGTAAGGAGCTCACGAAATCATCTGTAAAGATCGTTATGAGTACTGCGCCCACCTTCGCAGCTACCTCTCTTCCATTGGAAAACGTCGTCGGATCCCAGACACTTTAGCGTTTATAGTAATAGCGGACTGACGGATTTCAGGTACAGCGAATTCTTTCAAGTTTAGACCGCGGTAAGAAGACACGTTCCGATTTAAGGATTCTTTTTTCTGCAGTCTATACTGAGATTATTGTAGACAAGGGGCGCGGCGCTGTCATTTCAGAGAGTCAAAGCCAAAATAAGGCTCTTTGATCAGGCACATCGGACTGAAAATTAAATTTGTTAATAACCAGACTGATCAGGGGCAGGGTCCTGAAGAAGATGCTCTTGGACAGTTCGGGAAGCAAGCGCAACAATGCGAGTGTAGTATGAGTATGGGGATCCCTGTGCATTGTTATCCAAGATAGCACCGGAGCGATCTTCCGTCCCTGCGCAGATATTGCGCTACCGAAAAATGGCGCTCTTTCCCACCCTTTTCCGGTGAGCTGCGAGAACGACGGGATGACTCTATAATATAGAGCAGAAGAATAATCAATGAAATGGTGATCCTGGACTACAGGAGATCAGCACAGAACTGACATGGCTCAGTTCACATTACCAAATTCGATTCAATTCAGCTGCGCGCGCTGAGTCTTATAGGATTTGTGATGATAACGTCCCTTGATCGCCTCAACATATTGGAGAGGATAATTAGCTGACCCACAACTATCAGTGATTCCACGTGTTGCAAATTCAGAGTTTGACGAAGTTACCGGGAGTCGTTGTAGTACTGAATACGAATAACGGCCAAATGGAGTCGTAATTACTTGACAAGTCGGACCCTGAGAGACTAATGCAGGAAAGCTTCAGACTTGCACACTGAACGTAATATAATGACTGGGGTTTCAGGAATACCTCAACGGAGGTACTGTACAGCTCAAAAAGAAGGATTCAAAAAGAAGCAAACTGCGGATTTATTTAAAAATTAAGGCTCACCTTTCAACTTCACATCGACAAATCATGATATTGACGGGGTACAGAATCAGAAGGGTGCATAAGCTGATGGAGTGAGTAATCAGCACGCGAGGTACCTGCACACAATTCGAGACTCACTTCGGTATATTCTCCTTAATCCATTCAAGCAGCTCTACAAACCCGACGCCAATTCAGCTCCTTCCACAGAATTTAACCTCCGAGCGCAAAAGGAATACATACCATGGTAATAGGAACACAAAAATATTTACCTCTTCCGCAATCAACCCATCGCAGTACTTACCTCTAGGGTACACTCAACAGGCGTCTATGTACGTTTCATTCTAGTTTGGATTGTTTTCAATTTACATCTCGGACCGACATAAGGGAAAGACACATACTTTACGTGATTGTTAGGCACTTGTGTTATAATATTCGTAGGGGTGAATGATCTAAAACAGCGACAGGAAGCATGTGTCTTTTAGAGATGTGAATATCCAAATGCTGACAAGGAACCATCATCAAGAAAGCAACAGGCCATGAACATCACACCGAACGGAAATAGCCTTGGGGGGCTCGTGGTGAGACTGCTACCGAAGTACCTTGTTTCGACCTCTGGCTCCAGCTCTGACAGGGAAATGTTGGTTTCGTAAGTTCCCAACGTCACTGTCGCGAAGAAAAACAGACCTTCCCTAAGAATAACTTCGCGTATACCTCTTTTGCGGTGGCAATTTTTTGATCAAAGTTCAACGTTCGACAGTCAGACAACAGTCAAGGGCAAGCACTAGACTCTTTATACGCAAAAGCTCGCTCTTTAAAGTGGCTGTGGATACTAGACGCTCGACGCGGTCATGCTGAAGGTTGAAAAGGAATTCAGGGCATCACGGCACATCGGCATCACAGACGTGCCGAAGCCTTTGACAAATAATCACACTTTCAACTTCTTTTGTGTCCCTTGACCCTGTCTTGCTCTCGCTTGGGCTTCCTTTCTTTCACTGCTCAAGTACTGATCCTCGTTCAGCAAGTTTAGACTTCTAGTGACCGCTGAGGAATAACGGAAGTATCTCTTTGCATCGTCCCGGTCTTGGCCTGGTTTTGCTGTGCGTGAGAGATTCGAAGGATGGCTCTGGTGAACGATTGGACTGTCCATACTTTGTTACCTCTGGGGCACCTGATATTCGTCTGTGCTTCTGGCTGTATCCTGCACTTGAGGCTGGGTTGTGGGACATACACCCCCGGCGCTCCTGCGATGTCCACCAACAGACTCTGCCGTCACTACTGGCTGATTCAGACCGTGGTGTGATTGTTATGCACATCTTCTCTCAATGAATCGCTCAGGCCATTCAATCTCCACCTGAAGATGTATTTCCACGTCTGACTAGGTCAACGGCGAATCTCCTTACTCCGTTAGCATATTATCAAGGTAATTATTTAATTTACGGGCGGGGAAGTCAATCTCAGAATCACTTCTAGACGTGATGAAAACAATTCCGTAGAAGCCGTGGTGGAATACGAGAGGAATCTGTAATGAGACTACAGGATGATCTCCTCGAGACGTGTTAGATTCTCAGAACTATAGTGTAGATTTTGGACGGCGTTAATGCAAAAGATGTGTCACCCTTGCTCCTGCTGTCGATCATTATAATTATTACAATTCATCCTAGGTCCGTACTCTTTAATTGGGCGACATACGCCGCTCAATGACTTTTATACCATGGAAACCGCAGGGATATGTGCAATGCATACCCCAAATGATGATTCCAGGCCTTCGTTACAAGCTGAAACAGCCACCTGTTACAAGCAAGGCGAAGTATTCTTCTATTCAGTGACATTGATTCGTCCGCTAACCTTCCCGTATATAACCTCCCGTAATATACGGAAATTTTTGGGCCCGTTCCTCCGAAATTCGGAAGTTACGCGCATTTAACTATAAGGATACTCCTGGAGGAAAGTGCTGTGGTTCGTGGCGGTCCCGGCTCTAGGTGACCGAGTTCAACGGCACGACTCCGCGGACCATTAACGTTAATTGTAGATGGAAACAAGTAGAAGAGCTGCTGTCGTCACTTTTGCACAATGGTAACCTGTCTTCGGTGATGAATTCTACCCAGAATGTTCTATTGGCCAGCACGCACTGCGCCACAATCAATCGTTTACGCCTCTGATACTGAGTACGTCGCGACAGCCCTTTCCATTCATACTTCTGCACTCTGTCTATAGTACAGAGCTCGTAAATTGGTAACATGTCGGATATAAGCTCGCTAGAGCAGTTGGAGATGCCACGACGAACGGCGCATAGCCATTATAGTGGCTTTGGTCCCTGCTCTGAATTGCCATATTTACCCGACGGAAGAAGGCGAAGTTTCGCATATTCGAGAATCCATTCAAGATGCGGTATTGACACATGACAGGCATTTCAACTATCTCAAGTTATTCTTCTTACGGGGTGCATGGCATGCTACGTCTGCAGTTTCTCCATTCGTACTTCTCCGCCACGGATGACAGCCTTTTCTGTAGACATCCGTGACGTCTGATTCGCTGAAGAGGGAGATAGTCAACCACACTGGATGTGAACATGATATTGGCAAGTGTTATCTGGGCTTATAGACAAGTAACGCCAGACCTAGGTGTCTGCTCCTTCTCTGGTAATGAACGCATCTGTTGATAGACGTGATATATTTTAGTCAATTTTACAGTGAAATTGGGATAAAGATGTCTTCCCGTATGATCTAAACGCGAGACGACGATATCCACATCAAGATAGGAGTTTCACTGTCCGAAGGGCAAATTTTTTGTCACTGATCTATACAAAGTAGCCAGCGCGTCAGCTAAATATCAAGAGGACCGATGCTACGCAACATTTTGTCGGATATGTCTATCGGTAATGGCCGGGTGAATAGCCCTCGGTTCACTTCCTCGCAATATAAGTCGTAACCCCCACAACCAGTGTAATATTCCCCGCCACCTGCCACCAGGTCGAATTCTCGTGTAGACTACAGTTGTATCCAGCGTCAATTCTCTATGTGGCACTCTGGCTTGTCTGTTCCTCTGCTGCCTCGGACTCTGTGTGATATATCACCCCAAGGCGCCGAGAAAACCGATACCGAGAACTACTTCCTGATTCCAGCCTCCATCAATTGTCAACGCGAGAATGTAGACGGAAAGCGCTACGAGGGTTCGTTGCCATTGTCTACGAAAAGGCAGGATGCAGAGTTTTCACACTGCCTCGCCTTCGAGTCGTAGCCACGCGGATGCTCTAAGTCCTCGGTTAATATTCAAGGTCATCAACCGTGACGGGGGAAGATGCTTGCCTCATCTCCTCCTGTGACTTGCCAGTAAACGCTCTTGATCCTGCATAGCGAACACTTCGTTCGATCCTCACAGTCTCATAGGAATGGCTTTACGATGAAACGGTCGAGGGACGAGATGCGGTATTCCTACTCCCAGCATCCGATATATAGGAGAGTAAATTAAAACTGGCACGCCCAAATGGTGACGTGAATGGAGTTCTAGAATATACGTCGGAAAGGCTGGGTAAATTGATCTCGATTTCGTTCGTTCATGATGCTATCGCTGGGATTGGTGAGCGCAGTTTCAGGGAGATGCTGACTTGGATATAGACACCAGGCGAGGATGCTCGTAAACCTCTGCGGATGGTTTCAGAAAGCGCTAAGCCTTGCTGAGGGTTCACGCAGTGGGGTTATAGTGAAAAAGGAATTGATTGATTGTTTTGTTTTGAATACAACGGTATCTTGATTCGAGTACTAGGATGTTCAGATTTGGATGTCGCAGGTCGTCTTGTGTTCACGAACTCTCGCACTGTCAGGAAACCCTCAACACCTCAGGTTCCAGTCTCAGGCCTGCCAATATCTGTACCAGATTTTAGTCAACAGAAGATGCTGAAATGGAGAATGCACACTCAATCCCTTCGTGCCACATACATAGTCTGGTCTTCAAATGTAGTTCCCGAAACCCGAAGCACGTAACGACGGGATTCCTGAACTCAATTAATGCTTGATCACACTGACTCCGAGTCTGTTGGCCGCAAATCGGGATGTATCTCAACCGCACCACCAAGGCCTGGCCGATCCGAATACGTCGGATACCCTTGTAGATGAGATAAGATGGAAGCCGCAATTAAAGTTTGCTCCCGATACGCGTATTCTTTGCATTCCGAAAGGTGGAGAAGAATCAGTAGGCGCATCGTTGTGCTGGGCCGGACCACCAAATCGTGCCAGTGATCGTTGGAGGAGATTCGAGAAGATGATTGTAGATGTGGTCCGCAGTGAATTTTCCTGTTTACAGCGTTAAGTTTCATCTATCTTGTCGAAGGATTCATCGCACCGTACATCCCAGCTACCACCACCAGAAAGACCGTAGTCCTTCATGCTAACCGCCGAAATGACTAGTCGTTTCGATTGCTGTTAAAATAGTATTTCCAACAGGATCATCCCACTAGAGTTAGACAAGGAAAAGGATCGTCAAGTAGCTGATCAAGAAATGAGGCTCATGGTAACAACGAAAGAAGGAACAGCGAGTAGAATCAATAATCATCAACAAAGATGGAGTCGGGGTTCGCCGTCGGCACCAGTGAGCACGGCCCGCACAAGCCACCCGAAACGTCTCCGAGCATTTCTTGGATTGCAGTATTGCATTCTATATGCTATGCTCTGGTGTCGCTCCACGGACGGATGTTATTGCCGCTCGGCTGACAATCGGCTCCTTACTTTACCTATACCATGTACCTGTGAAATAGCTCGGAACCATTAGATGAGGTACGCAAATCAATGATCTCAGTCTTACTGACGGAGCTTTTAGAATGAGGAATATCTCCTTCTGAATCGAGGATCCACCTACTGTATTGTGCACTCAATTTCCTTCTCAGAGTCGCACTGATTATGAATCTAGGATCAAGCGAGCTGCGAAACTACTAGTTTTGTACGTCTCAGAATCGCATGAAACCGTTCGAGGGTGCTATTCTTTCCCTAGTTCATTTTGCGTCCCATAATCTCTTGCTCATGTTCTTCGACTCTGTGCAAGGCTGCTTGCTGTAGGTGAGCATCGTTTCTTCAGTTTGCTTAGACGTCCCAGCGCTAATTTCGCCAGTCTATCCCCTCACTTCTACCACCAATTAGCCCTCTCCTCTTCGCCTCCAGATTCAGAAGCTGCCTGAAAACAGTGTAAGTCCATACCCTACGTGTTTTGCTGTCCTGTCAATTTAACTGTCTTCAAGACAGAAACTTGACTATGTTATGCGGGCTATTTCCAGGAGAACACGACACTCCGCGCTTGTAGTGATCCTGCTGAGAGAAATATACACGGAAACTGAGTCCAGCAGGCACCTGAAGTTCTGGTGAACAATTCGCTAGGATACCCCTCTATGTAAAGAGCGGAGGGAGGGTACTTGGTATTGGAAAAACGAGCATCTCCAAGCTAATCAAGGCAACTCGTTACTCTCCTACGACTAATCATGGTCACTGTAACTGCTTGACGTGCATCCGTCAATATCATTCGTCGAGGATCTCGACATCCATCTGCCTGTTCTCCCCAGCGATGTGGGGTTCATTTATCCACATCCACAAGTTATGTCTTTCCATCAATGACTTTATGTGCATACCGTCAACCAATCATCAAGAAAACACGGGGCTACAATGCCAATGAAACAAACAGTGCGTCAATCAGGACAACCTCAGCCCACCACCTCGTCTTCGACGGATCATCCGTATACAGCGACCCCAGTCTCAAATTATTCACATTCATCACGACGTGCGTCATCGGCGCTATCCGACTAGGCGAAACCTTCTCTGCTTCTCTCTACTGGAATCAGACGGGCAAGAACCTACTGAGAACGAGACCCACTTACTCTGAATATATCACGATAGCCCGTGGAAACGCTATATGCCAGTTCGTAGAATGTCATTCCATGACGATGCTTGCATATCAAGGGGATACGAATATACTGCGGAAGGTACCCGCTGGCCTGTGATTCATCAATTTCCGCGAGGATAATAGAAGAGAAAACTCTACATGAAAGACAACATCGATATGTTCCACTCCGACCAATGCAACTGGGTATGTTGAATCTGGAGTCCACGACCGGTCGCCCTGCAGGACCTGGAGCATGCTAGCCCACCCAAACTCGATTTTGTACAGCATACGGTCGGACATGGGGATTGGGAAAGCGTAGTTCAGGTGGCCATATACTTTTGGGCTGTGGCAAGTGCTGGTGTTCTGTTTTGAGAGTTATATGGGAAAGGAAGGGAGGAAAGGGGAGGACGTACGGGTGGTGCGTCTAGACATATATAGAAAGGTTGGTGGATCGTGAAATTTTTCGCGATGCAATCTGGGATGCATGGTCTGTCCTAAACGGAGGTCAGAGCGAGTCAATCCAACATACTGATAAATAGCTTACGCGTGTTCCATGACTGACGAGTTAAATAATATTTCGTGGGTCCTAAATGCACTCAGCATCCAGTGTCACAGCCGCGTATCAGCACGGTCTTACCGGCCGTTCTGGTCCGTACGTTGCCATCTATGAGTTTACTTGTCAGGATATGTATTCGGCCGCCAGCTTGTGCACCTTACGAGTAAATAATCATTAGCTTCCTCTATTACTAGGTTTTCCGGCGACGTTGGGACAGAGAAATTAGTCTACCTCTCAATAAGAATTCTCCAGTCCTGTACAGCAAGAAAAGAACATACCGAAGGCTGACTGTAGATGTAAGACATGATGGAAGAGACGATTAGGAGTACTTGTGCTCTTGAAGATGTCGTTCTTTATAAGGATGAACAAGGCCCACGAGTGGTAGGATCGTCTTCCTCAGATAATAAAACAAGCCCGGACCAAGCAAAGTGGCAAGGCCATTGAAGTTCGAAAACAATATGCTGTTCCCTAGAATGAGCGGACCGATCTCCATCGACACAGCACCTGTATTCGCCTCCAGGTCCTATCCACTCAGCAAGCTTAGATACGTGTAAAGCACGCGAAGGAATGACAGTCTGATAGAGCACATTTTTTCCGAATAGACAAAGAATAGACCGTTGATTTTAGGACAACACTAAAGTCGAAGGTGGCTTTCACATCGCGATGGTATTGGACAAAGGGAAGAGGTCAAAGAACATCCGTATCCGTTTAGTCGTTGCATCGGGAGGTCAGGTATTTATGGACAACACATAGAAACCAAGTTCACAGAGAAATACCGATTCCGAAGCAGTGAACGTGGCTGAAAACGCCAAGAAATTGTACCCAAGCGTGAATTGCGGGACAGCTTGCCGTTGAAGCCGTTGCGTATTGCCGGTCAGTGGCATGTCGGGATCTTCGTAGCTTTGATCTAACCGTCAACGTCAGCGTCGACGTTGCGTCGAAGACCGGCTTTCCCTTTTATCTGGCTGTCACTTCTGCTAGGATTCCACTCGAAGGACATGTATTCGGGAATCGGCCTTACTACTAGGAATGCTTTCTTCAAGTTGTACATAAAAAGATCCTTCGCTTCTCTTTCTAGCTATCAATTCGCGCGCATCTATTCTCTTACTATGGGTGCGATCAGGCTGGGGTGTCTGCCATCAGTTTCCCTTAATTTTGTCCTCCTTCGCAGTCTATGGCTGGCCGTGATGACGTAGGAAGCTGAGCTCTGAGACTCAACAGACATGGAAGACGCGAAGCTTTTGGCTTCCCTGAAGGAGCCCTCTATCTGTCGAATGTCATAGGTGATTAACCCAGGGGAATGTTCCTTGACAGATGCCACTAGTACGATATCTGCGGCGCTGATTCCGAGGGCATGTGAAGTCTCTCACCCCGATCTCAGGGTTCTGTAACATTCCGGGTTTTACGGGTCGAGTGGCGCAAACATAATTCATTTAGATATGTAGGCGCGGTTGCAACAAAGTACTATGACTTAGCGGTACCGCGTGTAGCAACCATGTCGGGAATGTACTTTTTTTTTTTTTTTTTTGTGGAACGTTTGGTATAGCCTCGTACACCCTGCCCAGCAGGGGCCTTCCGACTAGCGGATTGACACGCCAATGACGTTGTACTTGGCCCGTTAATGAGTCAGGGTCATGCAACCCCGCGTCGGGAATGTACTTACTCGGCCGTCGGTTACATACGACCCTGGTAAGCCACCACCGCGGAATGAGGGTGCGTTATCAGCGTTAATTGTGAGGCCAGGCAGGGTCTAATTTACTATCAGAATCATTCGTACGTGATCCCATCTCTAGGTAAAAAATTCTAACAGCGGTCCTGAGGCGACGTCGCCAGATGTTGGTTCCTCGCATCGGGCTATAAGGCGACCTCATGCAGACCTTCCATTCCCTCTGCAAAATGTACCGAAATTAAGTTGCCTTATGATCATTACGATGAATTCTCCGAGTCGCCTGTTTTTGGTTCGTCGTCACCTCTAAGTATGTTACATTGTTAATTTGTCGTAATGAAATCATAGACCGGTGATGATGCGCTGCTTCCCTCGAACCGGTATTGCAACGGGAGAATTCCGATCATATTGAAGTCTGCCTTCCATGTCGTACGAGCATTAGCATTTTGGAATGTAGCTGATGTACATTGAACCCCAAATTCTCTGTGTACAGGTATAACGAATGGATCAGGGTTTTCCCGGCCTTTTATAAGCATGTCCATGTGAAATCGGAACTGGCCTGGTACGAGCTCGTCGACGCTGTTAGAGGAATTCCCTAATTGATGAGTACGTCACAAAAGCCTATTATTGCAAAGATTGAATTATATCAAGCCAAAACACGTATTCCGGACACACGATGTCACACTTCAACGGCTTCAATGTTCATGCGGGCTTGTGGCCGTACTTTCCACATTCATACCTTTCCAATACGGAAACATGGCGCGCGCTCTTTTGCACAGGTCCCAGAATCATCTACCAAGGCATGGTCAACAATGATCCACCTATTCTAACATATGCCATCACCGGTGGCGCCTGCTATCATCGGTCAGAATGGTACATGTGTACGCTGGTAAGTTGCTCCTGCATGATTCATTTGCTGCTAACTTATGGGCACGGTCGCTTCAATTAAATAGAAACCGGCACCTCTATTTCGCTGGATACGCCACCGGCTGTGTTATGGCTTCCTACATAAATCTTAAAATAACTATACGCCGACCATGGGCGCACCAGAACCTGTACAGATATCAACGTCGCCTCTCTGCTCTTGTTGAAGCCGATATTAGACATCGCGTCCACTTATAAGTTCGCAATATCGATGGATGCAAAATACTAGCACTTCCATATTTAGTGTCTCCGAACTCGACTCTGCGCTTGAGTCTGCTTCAATAGTTCGAAGAGATGTGTTGTGGCCTTACTTCTGCCATTTAAGGAATGAGTCTCTTATTCGACTGCCGTCGCGTACCCTAGATACGTTAGCCATAGCATTGATACCATGCTTTGTTTCAAGCATCTCCCCGATCGATCTACTTGTGAGAGAACCAGGACATCAGGAGGAAAGAGCGGAAGAACTGCCAATGCCTTATAGAAATAAAAACAACATGACATTCATAGGTCAGTGCGGATAGAGAGGCTCGAACTATCTGCTGAATGTGATATTTCCGTTTGGTTACCATGGGTGGATTGCATGGCCTTTTTCTCTCGAAACAAATACGCACCTCGCCAAGTCTCTTACACTGCAATATCCTGCTGAAGAGGAATCAGTCTCCGTCAATCTTCGTCATCTGGACACGGCACTTCACCGGTCGGATGTGACACACTATGAATGTACTACTGCAAAAATTGGAGATGCTGCACAGAAAGACTGCTATAGGTCCAAAACCTCGATGCTCGTAAGAATTGTATCCCTGGATAGCTTGCTAAGACGCCACCCTTCAACATTGGATGCCTAACTTCTGGTCCTCGGTCAGCTGTACATATGGATATCAGGGCGACGCGCATAGGGGCGTTCATACATAACACGTGAGAGGTGCGTTATACCCTCTACACACGAGGAGATAGCTCCCTGGCTGTAGGAGAGGGAGAGTTTAGGATGCCCTGTGAAAAGCGTCAAACTTCCGTACGGTTTCTTATGATGAGGACACACTGTGAAGTGCGAGGTATCAATGAAGACGCAAAAAGGATGGGCAGGAGACTCACTCTCCAATCACAAACTCGATGTCGAACAAGGTTTCCTGGTGAAAAACGGCTACGAAGCGCCCTGTAGTCGGACAGTCATCTATTGCCGAAGCGATTATCTCATATTGCTGTCAAGCCGGTCCCGGAAGAACGTCCTGCTGCCTGGATAACGAACTCCTGCGGTGCATTCGCATCGCCGGTATTCCATCTACTTCTGCTTTCGGACTTGGGTTCGTAATTCTTCTCCCATAGGCCCCCTTTCGTTTCGTTCCTGGCTTGCTGTTTACCGGTTATTTTGAATTTCGAGTTTAATGCAGAGGCCGAGGAATGCCGCAGCCTCTCGAGATCTTTGGGGCGTAGATTCATTATTCGGGGATCTTGCTATTCTATCCAGCCGGGCGGGCTCCACTTGTTCACATCCGCAAGTTACCTTTCTATTGACTTTATGCGGGTACGGAGAGGGTATGGGTGTAGAAAGCGCGAATTTCTTGACTATGCATGGTTTGTCCTATTAAGCAAGGAGGAGGCTAGAGCAATTTTGACGAACTGGATGATATTCAGTGGGTCCTGAATGCAGTCATTGTTGAGAGCGGTCTCACTGGTTGTTCTGGTGTCGGCTAGTCAGAGTGTGTGTTCGGCGGGCGCATTCTGCGACTCAGGAGTAAGATTCCTCTCTTTCTGTTGGTGCTTGGGCCGGGTACCTCTCGATACGGATGCACGAAGCCTATGCACTGAGAAACGAACGTGACGACGGCTTGTATGATATGATTAAGAATAACACTCTGCCCTTGGAGACGGCGTTCTTGATAACGACGATGAATAAAACCCTCGAGAAGCAGAATCCTAGACCAAGCTTACAAGACCATTAATGTTCGAAGACAAGATCACCATTGATCCACCGGAATAAGCGGATGAATCTACATCGAAGTAGCGCTTGTGTTCAACGCTAGGTCCATCTCGTGTGCACGACCTGGCGAGCACGCCAACGATGGAAGGACAGAGAACATGGTGTTCAGAATGAACCATAGAGTGAATTTCACAACGCTATTGATCGTGGCTTTCATGTCTGGACAAAAGGAAGAGCATCAAATACTCGTTTAGTCCAAGTTGAGGGGTCGGGGGAAAAGAGCAAACTGACTAGAGGCGATGTCGACATCTCGATTTCGAGGCAGTGAACGTCTAGTCGGTGAAGCCGTCCCTTATGCCCGATGGGTATCTGGGCCTTTTTGGCTTTGATCCAAGCGCTAGCGGCGCGTGTAAGTAGCTCTAAGACAGTCTTTTGACCTGGTTTTATGTGTACTATAATTTCAATTGAGGGACCTGTATTCCGTATTAGGACTTCCAGTGCTTTCTTTCAGATGACAGTGAGACCACCCTACATAAAAAGCTCCTGGGTATCTATACGCGCGCGTTTACTTTCTTTCCATCGGTGACTATGTCGGACTTAACCGGTCTGGTCTCCAAGGGAAGGGACTACAGGCATATGCCGCGGTTATCTTTCTATTCCCTTGGTCTCAGTCTTAGCAGACTAGAAGAAAAAACACCCTCAGTTTAGTGCCTTGAAAGGATATGGCATGATCACACCTTTGCGATATACAGGACACAGTGGTACCAGGTTCCGTTTGATCACCACAGAAGTAAGCCCAGGCATGCCAAAAGAGCTCGTGAAGGCAGGATAGCAGACTATCTATCTCATCAGTCGAGATATGTCTTGCACGATAGCATCGATGCGACCAGGTAGCCAGGATAACGACACTATGCTTGGAGCATCAATGTACAAGGTGTGTAAAAGGAATGTGGGTGGATGTTGATGAAATGCTCAATACGGCGAGGCTACAGATCGTCGACAGCAGTAAGGTTGGGTGTTAACGCTCGTTGAAGCGACTCCCAGGAATACCGCACCCGAACGCGCCTCAGCAAAGGCAAAGCAGAGCATTGTAGCAGCTAATCGTTCCGTGGAAGCCTAATTTTTTGCTCATTCGAACTGAGCTTGACTCCAACGGGCAAGCTACATTCTAGTGTACGGGAATTAGATTCGGCAATCAAGAGACAGGATGACTAACCGATGAAGCGAATACCCTGCAGTCTTCTTACGATAGATCCGTATGGAAGCCATGAGGTATGGTCGTTTCATAGAGGCTATTTCGACAGATGGGCTACTGCTTCGTCCGCGTGAGCTTATTTAAGATTTTACCGGTGGTCGCATGGCATTGGAGGGCATGCAAATGATTTGTGCCTTCGGTCGGCTTAGGCAGCTCACAAAAGTTTGAGAATGAAAAAGGGGACATTTTCGGTGACAGTATTGAAAGCAAACCAACGGAGAATATAGCACAAAAATGTCGGACTTCGTGAAGCGTCAAACTTCTGTACCATTTCTCATGACGAGGACAAACTATGGAGTACTAGGCGTCAGTGAAAAAGCGAAAGGCATAGCAGAAGACTCACGATCTAGCTAGCAAGTCGAACAAGGTTGTACAGCTGCAACTACTATAGGATTGGTTGGTTCAGCATTAGTCGTCCAGAGTGATGAACGGCGAGACGGGTAACGAGACGGCCAGGAGTGTTGATCTTGTCCCAGGCGGTTCTGAGAGTCGGCGCCATGAGCTACTTCGTTTGACAGAGAAATGGATGGTACTGACCAGAGAACGGAGGTCAAAGCAGAATCTCAGGCCACGTATGCTGGTGCGACGCCAGTTGGCGCCAGCACTAGTTGTCGAACCAAGACGTGATATTTTGGAGAGAACCTCGGGCAGTCAAAGCAGGGAAGAAAGGAGAAGCTACAGCCACGGTTGGGATTAGAGTAGACTGGAGATGGCCGCGGAAAGAGAAAAGACGTGTTCTGCCGTTCCGGTCCGTGTTCGCCACATGCTCAGGCACATTACTCTTCGCTGACTCCCCTCACCGTGCGGCACTTCCTCTATCCTAAAATTCATCCTTGAGCCCATCGCGGCTGGTATTCTTACTATGAGCCTCAGTGCTGGGATCCGGAATCATGAGCATCACGACGATCACACACTGATCTCGTTCTGGCTTTTTCGTTCCAACTTCCCGCCTTGCTGATGTTCTTCTAAGAGGTGCTATTGCTTGACTTACGCTTCGTTTTCTCATGTTGACGACTTTTGTCTCCGGTTCTACGTTCGCGTTATTCGGCAGTGAGTTCCTTCTTCCTGGTGAAGGCGTACAGACAAGTTCATTCTGTGCATAAATCCAGGAGAGTGACGGTGGCAATTTCTTACGATGCAATACACTGCTGGATCCAATTTATTCGTCGCTCTATGTCGCCGTAATGTTCGTGCGCTTCTTATCGCTTCATATCATGGAAGCAGAGTCAAGATTTCTTTTCCTAACCAGACTGGACGACGGTAAGCGGCTATATGACTCTTCTTTACTTCTTTCTAATATTTTCCCTCTCAGATCTTCTGTCTTTTACTGTCGGCCATTCCGCCTTTGAACCAGCTGACAACCTCGTGCTGGTAAGCTTGTTCAGTAGCTGTGAACCTGCTATCCTGAACTGCGCTATAGCCGAGATGCCGCGATCCTTTTCAATCTTCATGCCGCGGCAAGTGGGTGTATTCGTGCTCCGTAACTGGGTTAGCCCCCCGACCTTGCACGAAGTGCTTGGGAGGGGGGTGCGATCCGAAGGATCGCAGGTATCGTAGACAAAGCGAAACTCACCGAAAGGCGGGTTTTTGAAGCTTTGCGTAGTAGCGAAACTGAAGGTCCAACGAGGGATGGAGATTAAACCATCCCACCCCGTTTCGCTTTTATAGCTCTTCAGGGACCGTTTGTCGCGTGATGCCAAGACATGAGAGGCAATTGCTATTGGCTCTCGGTGACGTTTCCGCAGCAGCATCAAGCACGCCATCCGGATAAACGGATGCCGCGTAATTACTAATCAAGTCGTACGACTTTCGATCGGGCCGAACGGACCGAACGATCTAATAATAGTAATATTATTAATAATGCTTACTCACCAACACGTGACTGATCGGATACCGGTCCGATCATGGCGTCATAACCGAAGTGGCCGAAGGCCACGTGACTCGGGCGAGACTAGCCATCTCCGAAGCTCCGTCCTTCCCGTGGGAATTAGCGGCACCGGCAATTCGGCTTACTTAGCGGGCCCGCCCCCCGAAGGGGCGGCGTCAATTCGTCATTGAGCGGGCCTGTACTCACGGTCCGGTCCGGTCGGGCCGGGTCGGTACGGTTAGGGTTAGGGTGGACCCTACGACCCTCCGCCAGGGGCCCCCGGAGGGGGAAGGCGGGGGCGTCGTAGGGGACTTAGCAATTCGCAACGCGTACGTTGAGCGGATAGGGCGAGGGAGATGAAGATTGTCTTAGAAAGACGAAGCAGGGCCAACAGGGAGGGTGATTAGACCCTTCCGCCCTGTTTCGTCTTTTATAAGACTCATCAGGGCCCGTTGCTCGGAGTGCGCCAAGCGCACGGCTCAAGTATGTACACAAACGAATATCTATAAAAGGTATTTCAGTATCGTACGAGAGCTATAATTATACTTGTAGCGTCATCGCTGACATCATAAGGCCGGTCCAGACCGGTCTAGATCTACTGCGCATTAGTAAGTGCGGAGTTAGCGGCGATCTATTTATACTAAACCCGAACACCGGAGGCCGAAGGCCGAGGGTGTTGACTAATCCTTCACGTGATACCGTCACGTGATCCGAGGTCTGGGCCTTTCGGCGGAGTTCGGTCCGATTGCCGAACCGGCATGATGTCCGAGGTCCCCGACTTACCCGGCCCGTCCGGCCCGGTTTCCTGAGCTTGCCGTGGCGGCCCGGAGGCGGCCCGGCTGTGTTAATTCACATTTAACCCTCCCCCGTAGGGAAGAGGACTGAGTCAACCAAGCTAGTTGGGTTAGGTTTGTTGAGGACCCGTAGGACGCCGGTTAGGGTTCGTTAGGGTTAGGGTTGGTTAGGGTTAGGCTGCGATGAATAGATCGTCAGTCGTTACGCTTCGAGATTAATCGATATGTGCGTACGTTAGCGTTAGGGTTCGTGTTAAGGTTCCCAATTTGACTCGGTTAATAAGTCTGATAGACTAGGAGTTAACGTAGCACTTACAAGATAATTGTATTTACGAAAGAATGGCGTAGGCTTTGGTGAGTACTTTGTACCACGGGCATGGGGCTTTGGGTTTCGTCGACGGCATCAGTCGTCTCCCCGAAGGCGGGGTCAATTCCCTATAAGAGGTCCCTCCTCGTAAGGCGATGTTGATTCATCTTTAAGAGGACCTGGAACGATAGAGCGGAGGATTACTCCTTAGTACTCCATGTCGCCACCAAGCGTTTGTTGAATAAAGAAATTGGGATCTATACGGTCGTTAGACCAGGTGCTGTCATCCGAGTCGGAGTCGTCACCTACCGTAATGTTAGAATCCGGTTGTGTTACATCTTTATCCAGCCTTGCGAGAACTGTTCGTTTCCAAAGATTGGTTAGATCAAATAAATTGCGGCCGCGTTTGCGACTTACAATCATTCGACGGTTGAGGATATTAATTAGGCGGATATCCGGCATTGAGACCCAATTCCCAGAGTTCGTATACACCGGCGAGCAGAGCTCGTCGGGTACCTCGCCCCGAGTCAAGGATCCCCATGACGGGTCCATTGCTTTTCGTGCACTCATGTTTTCACGTGTGGGTGCAGCGGCGGCCTCGATTGAGCGTCGCCAATATCCGAGAACAGTGTCTCCTAGTTCTTTCGCGGAGAAGAAATTCCAAGCCGTATTGTAAACAGATTTAAGGACAAGAACGTCTTGTGCCTCGGGGCGGTCGACAGCTATCGCGATCCGCTTATCCCAGCGTTCTTGTGTATTATCCCTTGTCCATTTACAGACTAAATCGGAAGGATAGCCACGTTTGATGTACAGCGCTATAGTAAATTGAACTGCCTCGCGGTAGTTCTCGAGCGTGCTGCATAACGTAGCCATTCGTGATAATTCGCCTATGAATGTACCGCGCTTGACGTCAAGCGGATGGTAACTTATCCAGGGAATTCTCTCCATGTGTGAGCGAGCTTTGCGATAAGGCCTGTGCTGAAGTAGGTTCTGCTCATCTTTGTAAAACATCAGGTCTAGGAACTCACGGTGTGAGGTACTCGCTCCCCATTCGATCGTACATCCATCGTATTTAACGATTGCGACTTTTTCGATAGCTTCCGTAACTGAGGAAGCGTATACGATAGCAAGGCAATCATCGATGTACCGCCCGTAGAAGGGGATGTCGGGGCGGGACGATATATCAAGTTCGTTCTCGAACCAGCAGCCGTATAGGTTTGCTAGGTCGGGACTATCAGCGACGCCCATTGCGAGGCCGCGCTTTTGTCGATAGAACTTATCGTCGTAATGTAGGACCAGATTCTTATTGCCCGCGTATAGACATCTTTCGAATATCTCAGCAAGCGGACTTATGTCTGTGGCGCTTTCTTCGCCGATGTGTGTAAAGTAGAAGTGCTTTGCGATTTGCATTGCAGCTTCTAAGTTAACGTGTGGGTAGAAGGCGACGACGTCTCCGGTAACAATGTACCATTCTTTAGACGGGTCAATATGAATCTGACTTAATTTAACAACCAAATCTTTCGATCCGTGTATGATCGTTGGTTGGCCTTTAATGATAGGCTTAAGCATTTTAGATACGTACTTAGCGGCGGGGTTTTGGATGGCTGAGTGGCATGGTATTATAGGTCTAAATTTGACGGGTTCCTTATGAATTTTAGGAATTCCGTAGAATTCAGGTGCCACATGTTGAGTTCCTGAAGGTGTGATCTTCGATCGCAAGAACTTAGCTAGTTGGGTGCCGTTTGGGAGATTGCTTTCAGCAAACAACGCAATCATCTCCATTTCCGTACATTGGAAATCGCAGATCTGGTTAAACATGATCTGGGCTAACTCGACGTAGTCGGTGGTGTTAGCAAGTATTTCTAGGCTTTTGGACTTGATCCAGTTACGCTCGGATACCGCAATGCCTAGGTTTTTGTCCGTTGATGTGACGATATAATCGTGACTATCTAAGAACTTTTGAATACGGGCGGGACTCGGTGTGAGCGATTTAGGCCAATGGGCCGACGAGGTGTCTTCCTCGGGTATTTTAGCAATCGTGGAATTGACGAAGTGCTTGCCCGCGAGGAGGCCGTACTCAATATAAAGCGGTGCTTTGGGTGCAGCCGGTCGATTTTCAATTTTCCGTTTATCTGCGACCTCAAAGTCTGGGTCATATAAGTCTTCGGTGTCGTTTTTCTCAGTAAACTTAAAGTGGATTCGCCACCGAAGTCTTTCGGCGAATTCGTTCCATGCTTCCTTAATAAGTGAAGAGTTGCGTGGGGAATAAAACATATATTTTAATCCTACTGAGAGCTGATATTGTAAGTCCAAGGGTACTTCTACGCCGGGTGATAAGTGTACATTGCTACGATACGAGGCGGCTTCAATAATATTTAAAGGTGTATGTAAATGAATAAATCTAATTGCGTAGGGGAGTGAAACTGTGAGCAGCCAGTCAGGAAAAGAAGATGGAACGTCCCACCTGAAACCAGGTCCGGTGCTTCCTATATCTACTTCCCCTTCCCTTTGCCTTTGCCTTTGTTCGCCTTGTCGACGACGTTTTTGGCGGTCTCCTTGAATTTCTTCTTGGAGGGCGGGGACTTGTTTTTGTTGGGGTTTTGAGCCGCGCGTTGTTGCGAGCGTTTCTGCTTGCCATCCGATTTCCCCTGCTGAGGAGAAGGTTAGCGTGCGGCTTGGAGATTTAAGTAATTGCATACGTACCTTGCCCTTTTTCTCCTTAGGCGTGTTAGTCTTCTTGCCGGAGCCAGAAGCCTGCTTCGCGAGGGCTTGTTTGACGGCGTCGGCCACGATCTTCTGTAGGGAGGGTCCTGGCTTGGCAGAGTCTGCCATCTCGACGTCGGCAGTTGCTGCCAACTGCTTCTTCTTGTCCACCTTCACGCGTGCAGCATCGAGTCTCGCCTCTGTGCGATTAATCACGATGTATGCATACATGCACACGTCTTGAGTTACCTCTTGGTAACTCTCGAGAAGGTGGGCAGACGGGCCCCAGCCGATGATGCCCCAGGAATCGGGGATTTCCGTTCCTTCTGCCGTGCTGAGACGGCCGAAGGTTGGGAAAACGTAACGACTCTTGAGAAAGTCGTAACGTTCGGCAAGTAAACCGCCCATGGCGGTGCCGATGCTTTTCAGCTGGAGTCCGTTGTCGAGAAAGATGAGCTCTTTCTCCTTTGCTATTTTCGCGAGGTTCCCGAGTTGGGTCTCGTACTCCTGACGTGCCTCGTCCAGGCTGTTAACCTGGGCTTGGCCGTCCTTGGAGGAAGCAAAGTGAGAAGTCAGCTGGGGGGCTTGACTGGCCACTTTCATCGACGGCAGAACCTTGCCAGCCGCAATGCTAGCCTGGATTTTCGCCAGGGCTTGCTTTACGGCCTCCCTTTTAGTTACGCGAGACTCAACGTCGCGTAAGGGAGCGCGCAGGGCCTCTCTGAAATCAGAGGGGATGCGGGCAATGAGGTCTTCAACCGTACCGGCGCCTTGCAGAGCAAGGTGCCGGGCCTGCGCCTTCAGTTGAAGGGACGCGGGCTGGCTGGCATCGCCAACGGCCCCGACAGCATTGAGCATTGTCTGGGCGTTGAAGGCGGCAGAGGCGGCAGAGGTAGACGCAGTGGAAGACATTTTAACGTGTGTTAGACGTAAACTGCGAAGACCGAGGGAGTTAGTGAATTGTTATAAAAAGGTTAGGGTGGACCCTACGACCCTCCGCCAGGGGCCCCCGGAGGGGGAAGGCGGGGGCGTCGTAGGGGACTTAGCAATTCGCAACGCGTACGTTGAGCGGATAGGGCGAGGGAGATGAAGATTGTCTTAGAAAGACGAAGCAGGGCCAACAGGGAGGGTGATTAGACCCTTCCGCCCTGTTTCGTCTTTTATAAGACTCATCAGGGCCCGTTGCTCGGAGTGCGCCAAGCGCACGGCTCAAGTATGTACACAAACGAATATCTATAAAAGGTATTTCAGTATCGTACGAGAGCTATAATTATACTTGTAGCGTCATCGCTGACATCATAAGGCCGGTCCAGACCGGTCTAGATCTACTGCGCATTAGTAAGTGCGGAGTTAGCGGCGATCTATTTATACTAAACCCGAACACCGGAGGCCGAAGGCCGAGGGTGTTGACTAATCCTTCACGTGATACCGTCACGTGATCCGAGGTCTGGGCCTTTCGGCGGAGTTCGGTCCGATTGCCGAACCGGCATGATGTCCGAGGTCCCCGACTTACCCGGCCCGTCCGGCCCGGTTTCCTGAGCTTGCCGTGGCGGCCCGGAGGCGGCCCGGCTGTGTTAATTCACATTTAACCCTCCCCCGTAGGGAAGAGGACTGAGTCAACCAAGCTAGTTGGGTTAGGTTTGTTGAGGACCCGTAGGACGCCGGTTAGGGTTCGTTAGGGTTAGGGTTGGTTAGGGTTAGGCTTAGGGTTAGGGTTAGGGTTAGGGTTAGGGTTAGGGTTAGGGTTAGGGTTAGGGTTAGGGTTAGGGTTAGGGTTAGGGTTAGGGTTAGGGTTAGGGTTAGGGTTAGGGTTAGGGTTAGGGTTAGGGTTAGGGTTAGGGTTAGG